>JAYEPQ010000005.1:1415000-1782500 GCA_036321105.1 Dracaena cambodiana
TCCATTGCTACATAAAACCCACAAATATTGTAAAAGAGAGCGATAATTATAAATCTTCTCGTTTGTTCAACTTGTTTACTTTCGTTATAATCTAAATTGTATTCAATGGAAGGAGGCAACAATTTTGCTGAGAACAAACTAGCGACCACAATGGGAGACGTTTCTTTTACTGAAAAGGAGATCGTGGAGCAGACTGACATGGAAAATATCGGATCCGACGTTAATATGCTCGTCGTAGAGATCGACCAGCAGAAATACGAGGAGTACCTCTCCTCTGAATCAGGTAATCTGACCGAAATGCAGCGCTATCGCCTCATATGCTCCAATATCCGTAAATCGGGTAATAGGGAATCCACCGTTAAACGGGGACCCTTAGAGACCACAGCCATGGAGCCGTCGTTTGGACAGAAAATCCTAACAGAGGATGACCTCTCTACTGCCGAAAAAGGCTTGAAAACTGGTTTGATCAGAGCCCAACTCCGCAATCGAAATCGTCGAGTAAGGCGGAGAGCCCTCAAAGTCAGCATTAAACGCGAGGCTAATGAAGTGGCAGAATGCGAGGCTACTGCACCTTACAAACTGGCTTGCGTCAATCGCAAGACCAGTCAACATCGCGTTAAATGCAAACTTATGCCAGTGTGTGATGGATACTCTCCAAGCGAGACTATTAAATTTTAAAAGAAAACTGAGCCAAGCAGAAATCGCGAACCCAGTAAAACTTGCGTCAATCGCAAGGTTTGTTACAATCGCGTTAATCGCGAAGATAAGCTCGCGTGTGATTTTCCACGAGAAGTTATCAACCTTAAATTTGAGCCAAGCGTTAATCGCGAAGCCAAGAATCCATGCGTTAATCGTAAAGCTAAGCCAGCGTGTGATTTTCCACGTGAGGCTGAAACTGAGCTTAGCATTAATCGCGAAGCTAGTAAATCTTGCGTTAATCACAATGCTTGCTACTATCGCATGAATCGCGAAGTTAATTACGTTAATCGCAAAGAGAAATCCACGTGTGATTTTCCACGCAAGGTTATCAATCTCAAACTTGAGCCAAGCGTTAATCGCGAAGCTAATGATTCTTACATTAAACGTGAAGATAAAACTTGTGTAAATAGCAAGAATAAGGCAGCATGCAAAAATTCCTCTCCACGGAAGGCTAAGATACTAGAAGTTAAATTTCTGCAAAAATGCCAAGCCAGCGTAAATACGAGGTTAGCGTAAAATGCGAAACTATTGTCCAGAATGATCTACAATGCGAAGTTACGGTCCAGCCGCGCATAAACAGTTCAAAACATGAAGCTAACTACCAGCTCCGCGTGAACCAACCAAAATACGAAGTTAAGGCTGATAATCAGGGTGTTGAACACCAATTCAACACCACCACTTTTAAGAAGCTTCAGCAAGCTCCCGGACTCCCCCGTCTACCAAGTGGGCCCCACGCCCAAAATTTTTCATCTAAAGTTCTCGATCTCAGAGATTACTTGACAATAAAAGCAGCATGACTCAAGCTCAGCCACACTCAACATACCATTGTGAGCAACTCATTACAGCCGTGTCTGCTGTATTGGATAATTATTGTTGTACCAAGAAGAGAGTGTCTGTATTTAACAGAATAACTGAGTCTCGTCAAGATACTCCAAAGAGGAGAAAGAATGATCTGAGATACAAAATTAAAGAAAAAGAATTAAACGCAGTGACCTCAAATATGGTCGACAAAGGCAAAAAGATCGTAGAGAAAGAATATGAGTCAGATGCAGACGATGAAGAACCTCATCATTTCACCCGACTCAAATCAGGCGTTGTCGCTCCTCGAAATTACAAGAAATTTGCAAAAGGTTCTTATAATAATGACCGCGACAATTCGACCATAACTTTTCCACAATCTTGTGCATCTTCCCGACCACGAAAATCAGCTTCGCACGCGATGGATAGATATGATGACATTGATCAGATGATAAAAGTCCAAGAGCAGATGATTCGAGGTTAGTAAAAGGCCATTAATAACCTCAAACTAATGCTTCTAAAAGTGGTCGAAAATACTCAGAAGATAGTCGAAGATAGAGCGAAAACTTCTTCCTCAGAAACACCACCAAATAAAGACGAGGAGATACCGTTTAAAATGAATGAAGACAATAAAGAAGAAAAACCTTATTCGAGGAAGATGACAAATACTCTTTCTGTGATCCTCATGAAGAAAAGATCGAGAAAATGCAAAGCCAACTGGATGCCCTAATGCACAAGAAAAAATTGTTAGAATCGGGGGTTTTAAGACCATATCCGTTTGAGTGGGACTTCGCCCCCTATCCAAAAAAATACAAACCCTCAAATTGGAGTCATATGACTGGAAGGGGTTCCCAAGTCAGCACATATACTATTTCTTGTCACAAACCGGTCATCTGATGAGAAATGACCCCATAATGACCAAGGTATTTGTGAGCACTTAGCAAGGGCTTGCCTTTACATGATTTATGCAGTTGCCCCCGGGAACTATAAACACTTGGCATGATATCAAGAAACAGTTCTTGGCACGTTTCTTTGAGAATGATACAGAAATATAGATTTATTCCCTCCTTGCGACGAAACAAGGAGAAGAAGAAACAGTCAAAACCTTCATTGAACGCTTCAGGAAAAAATTCGTGCATTGTCGACATGGAATGACCCAAGAAACTCTGGTGAAAACCTGTAAGTATAACTTCAGGATTGGTGTGCTGATAAGAATGGGAGCTGTAGAATTTAAGAATTGGAAAGACATGTTAAAATAGGGAGAGCAGATGGAAGATATAATTTGCCGGATTGAGAAATCTCGTTGCACGAGAAACTCTACGAATAATAGGCCATATCCACAGAATCCTAAAAATAAATGGAAGGCTGTGATGGCGTCAGTTGCAAATCCAAAGCTGAGAGCTCAGAATTCGAGAGGTGCAGGTCAAAATAGGCCCCGACAAGATAGAACTTATACATTCAAGAATGAGCAGACCGGTACTCTGTTCCATCTCCTCCTCAGAAAGGGCTTGCTAAAACTTCCCAAAAATAGAAAACCGGAAGACGAAAAAACCAATGACCCTAATTATTGCCTGTATCATCGGAACATCGGGCACCCAACTAAGAATTACTATCCTCTTAACCGAATTCAGGTATTGATAGAAGCCGGAGTTCTCACACTTAAAGAGGAACAGAAGAAAGTTTCTGCAAATATGGCAACTTGGGTGGCAGGAACCAATGAGTTCCCTGCCAAAGCAACCCCTGTACCAGTAGGAAAGTCAATATCGACACCAAGCATGGGCAGCCTGCACTTGCAAGCTGGCCCCTTGGGTATGCTCCGAATCACAGCTGCAATCGAGTCGTTCTCATTGGCTAGCAGCCGGATTAGACTGGGGGTGCCGAAAACATTGACGATGATAAATATTATATTGCTTTTGCTACTCTCACTAGCCATTGAAATGACTAATTGAGTGTTATAGATAAATTTTTTTTGCCCAATGCTGTTAAAGCGATGGGAAGAGGAGATAAAGTTCCTCACCAATCCTATCATACTGAAGGTAAAAGTATGAAATCAACTAGCAAATACTGTTAAAAGGCAAAGTGGTGAGAAATCAATTCCTCGACAACTCATCATGCTGAGGGGAATAACATGGTTAGCCTAACGCAAACGACAATTAGTAAAGACACACCAAATCTGTTTATAGCTGGGGGTTTGCTAAAATCCCGTTGACATGTCATGTTAAACTCTTATCTCTGATAATAAGATTTGGATTATTCCCATCTCCGTTCAAGTTATGCGTGAAAACACTTGGACTAGGCATGTGCAATTAGGCGCCTCTGTCGAAATCGATGATTCTGACTCGATCATCTTGGCGTGTGCAATTAAGCGCCTCCGCCAAAACTCTAGGCATGTGCAATTAAGCGCCTCTACCGAAATCTGATGATCATGACCCGATCATCTTGGCTTGTGCAGTTCAAGTTACGCATGAGAGTTTTGAACCGCCTCCATCAAAGTTTTAAGCATGTGCGATTAGGCACCTCTGTCGAATTTCTTAATCTTAACATGATTACCAAATTGAAAATCCAAAATATTTCAAAATTTGCTAAGTTCTAAACCATTTTGAAAACTTTGGAGGGGGTTATGAGTAAAAAAGAATTTTCCACACAGAACGCGGAGCTAACTCTGTAACTCCGTATTTGGCTATTTTAGCATCGAATTTGAGCAAAACGCGGAGCTAATCCATAGCTATGCGTTATGATGAATTTAGCTCCGTGTGAGTAGATTTCATTAGAATTCCAAATTGATTGTGATTGAGATTTGGGCTTATCAATACCCAAATTGAGTCCAATCAGAATCCTAAATTGATTTTGATTGAGATTTGGCTTATCCAATACCCAAATTGAGTCCAATCAGAATTCAAAATTAAGAGATTTAAATCAATATTAAATATTTGATTAGAATCCTTAGTGAATACAAAAACCTTCTTGTCCTATTCCTATGGAAATTTTTATTTCTATTCCTATGGAAACTCTCATAACCACTAAAGTCTATAAATAGTCTTTTTGAGGAGACTTTAGATATCATGATTATTTAATAGATCATCAAATCTTCAATCTTTTTGAGATCATCGATTTTTTTTTAGTATTAAAAGAGTTCAAGTTACGCGTGGGAGCCTTGAACGAATCAAGATCAGCAGAGAAAGATCAAGTCGGCCGTCATTTTCGTCAAGCAAGAAGATTATCGACGTCAGATCGTCCAAAGGAGCTATTTAGTAGATCCCATCGCCACATAGAACCTACAAATATTGTAAAAGAGAGCGATAATTATAAATCATCTCGTTGTTCACTTTCGTTGTAATCTAAGTTGTATTCAATGGAAGGAGGCAACAATTTTGCTGAGAACATACACAGGTGTGTGTGTATATAAGAGTGCTCTTGTTCATTTGTGAAAAGTCATAAATAGTAGTATTCTAGTTTTAGTATATAATAATTCCATGCTCATTACTAATCACTCACTATTTATCTCATCAATGGTTAGACCCTTACTATTTAAAGTTTACTAAATCGCCAACAGAAGGAGTTTTATATTTGATTTACATTTTGATATGTAATTTTTTTCTTCTGATAATTATTAAACCATAACATTAATGGATAAACATGTGACATGACATTCATTTGTTGGAAAGAGTATGTCTTAAAATATCTCCAGAAATACTTTTTCCTCCCTACAATTGCAAAGATGACTTTATCTATTCTGATAGATTGAAAAAGTCGAAATAGATATAGAAGGAGTTTATCATTAAAAAAGGGGCTATTTATGGACAAGATAACAAGTACTGATTTGCAAAATTTTCCTTTTCAACTACTTTTGCTCCGATTATGGGCTATTTATGGCCATTTTGTTCATCCAATCCTTCAAAAAAAAAAAAAAAAACTAGGAAATTCTATTTCTTCTCCTTTCTTTAATTACTTCTGTTAATTGTTCAGTATGTACCTAGATTTATTGTTATCATCATCTATCTATCTGAATTTGTTACTAAATTTGCATATCATTTTGACAAAGTTATAATGACCGCTAAATACTCTACATATTTTATCGTTGCAATTTCCTATAAACCAACTAAATAGCTCAACTTTTGTGTGCCGTTAGTTAGTTGTTTTATTTTTTTATTTGGAGACGGTGGCTATTTATCCAATCGTACATGGAAACAAAATATGCAATCTGAGGGGGGTGTATTTGCAATTAATTAAAGTTTTGTTGGGCCGATCCAAGACCACACCTATAAATAACCGCCAAGCCCCTTCTCTCTCTCCATTCTATCTCTCTCTCTCTCTCTCTCCAACCCTCACTCTCCGCTCCCCCTCAAATTAATGGCGGTCGAAACCCTAAGGCTCAGAAAAGACGCCTTTGCCCTCAAGCCAACCACCGCAACCAGCAAAGGTTCAGCATCCTCATCCCCCTCCCCATCGCCGTACCCGGAGCCGAAGCAGACGGCGGTGCAGCACTTCAGGGGGGTGCGGAAGCGGCCGTGGGGGCGGTACGCGGCGGAGATCCGAGATCCGTGGAAGAAGACCCGCAAGTGGCTCGGCACCTTCGACACCGCCGAGGAAGCCGCCAGAGCCTACGACGAGGCCGCCAGGAGCCTTCGAGGCTCCAAGGCCAAGACCAACTTCAACTCCGGCGAAGTTCGGTGGGCATCGGAGCCCGTTCTCGGTTTGAACGGCCGAGATCTACTATTGGCGCCGCCGGCGATCGGATCGGAGGTGAAAAGTGAGGAAGAGAATGAGAAGAAGAAGCAACCGCTGGCATTTGATCTCAACCTCCCTCCTCCTCTCTTCTGAGCTCAACTCAACAAATCTCAGAATTTTTTTTTCCCCCCAAAATTAGCTCTAGCCATGGAATGGGGCTTCTAATTTAGAGTTTTTTTTTTTTCATTAATAAGGGAATTTCTTTTTAAATCTTGTTATTTGTAATATCAATAGTTATGAGGTATGAGACACGTGTTAATGTAATTTTATAATAATTATATAAATTTATAAATTAATGAAAATGAACTTTTTAGAAATCATAGTTGATTATATGCTACGTTGCGTACGCCTTTACACTATTAATTAATTAATTTCTATAAATACAATTTCACAATTAGCTTGTCTGCTTTGATTGTTTTAATCATTTAAAAATAGGGAGGTATGTGAGAGTCTCTAAAGGAGCACACCACTTTCCCAGAAGTATGTGGGTTTGTTATTTATGTTGGCTAATCTGAGAAGAGCGATGTTGGGGTTATTTTGGGTATAGAGAATTAGTTTGGGGTGTTTTGTGTAAATAAGGGTTTTGGGGAGGCGGCTGGGGAGTTTCTAAAGGAGCACACCTATTTTCTAGTGAGTCTTATTACTTGGACTCACTTGGAAAAAACATGGTGTGCTACTTTAGAAACTCCCGGGCGGCTGCCAAACGAGACGGCGAGGCTGCCCATGAGAGAAAAGTGATGAGTTACTCTCTTTCTTTACTCGCTTTTTGGGAGGTACAAAAAAAAAAAAAAAAACTCGGCCGTCCCTCGGCGCCGTATAGGGCCACGTGTGATGACGTGCTCGTTTAATTTTGGTTTTGGAATGCTGTTTGCTGCTTTGTGATGAAGAGGTGATTGGAATTGTGGTGGCTGCGGATGGGGGGTGGGTCAACCATCGCGTGTGTTGACTCGGAGTCTGGTCCTTGTAAATTCGGGAGTTTCTAGATGGGCACAGCAAATTTTCTAGTGAGCCCACTTTAAAAGTCTTTTTTTTTTTATCATTTGCCATTATATTTTTTGGTCCAAAATACCCTTCCACATCTCCTCCTTCATCTTCCCACCTGCGTCCTTTTTTTCCCGCATTAAACGCGAGAGAGAGAGAGGAGGAAATGCTTTTTTTAATGTAACGGAGTATCGAGGAACGGCTAGTATAGAGGAGCGGCTAGTATAGAGAAGAGGAAATACCCTTCCACATCTCCTACTTCATCAGATTTTTTAATGTTGAGTACCCCGTCCGGGCTATCCAGCCCGGACAGATACTCTCTGTCCGGACTGTATAGCCCGGACGGTGTGGCTAAAATTGAGATATCCTCATCCAGGTTATCCAGCCCGGACATATTCTCTCTGTCCGGGTTTACAGTCCCGGATAGCCCTAAAAAGATCCGGTTCTGTAAACCCGAATCGTGGATACAGTAATTCATTAATTTAAGTGATACGGTGTGTCGAACAACAACTTGGGGTCATTGATCCTATATATACGAGAATGATCCAACATATCAACAACTTGGCATCATTGATCCAATATAAACACAAGTAATTCAAAACTTCAAAATAAAAGTTTGGCAAAATTAGCTAAAATTGATACGCTTTACAAAATGAGGGTTTACATATATTGAAGAACCGTATCAGGGCATGTTGAACAACAACGATCCAATATTCTCATGAACTTGGTATTAAAACATATTAACAGCAGAATAAATAGCGTGCACGTCGAACAACAACGGTCCAACATATCAACAAGTTTTATATACTGCAATAGAGAACCTTAAATATTATAAAACTTATATATTGTTGCTACAAGATCATAGACTACTAGAAGATCTTATAGATTCTTGAATTGTAAACTTATATCACTGCTTATATAGGATATACAACAGGATATATAGGATATATTATAAATGGGATGTAAAATGCTTATCCAAAGTGACAATCAAAACTTATATTACTGTAATATGCATGCTCCAGTTCTGATTGGATATTCATAGAACACAGGATATATGATATGGTAATGAACATATACAATATCAAAACACCAAATATCAACAAATAATTTATAGTTTCAAACACATAACAACGGCCTTTAAAATGAGTTTGAGCCTCATTTAAAAACAACGGCAACTACAACTTCATATATAAAACATGTTCCTTTAGTACAACTTCAATTTAAAAGAACGACAAACTAAAAGGAATCTTTGTTCCATACTAACAACTCTTTTTTTGACTTTGCAACTCATATTAAAAAAGAACAACAAATTCTAAATTCTTCGAGACTTCTGAGCGGGTTGACGGCGTCTTGAAGAGGTAAGACGATCGGTGGGGGATTGTGTAACGGACTGTAATACTGTGTCAAGATCAGTTTGTGTGCACCCGGTTAGAACTGATTTGATCTTCACGAGGGCATTATAGAGCAAACTCGGACGCCTCTTACTTGCGGTCTCACCTTGCTCTAAGAAGGGATCAATAATTGCTATACCTTCTTAAATTCTCTGCATATATTATAGCAAAAACATATATAAGTTCGATTATAGTTGGTTCATTTACAAAGAATAAAAAAAACCGAATATTATCTCGTCATTATTTATCTGCGGGACATCTTCAGTATTTGTCTGCGAGATATCTTGCGCCCACTCTCGATTTGAGGCATGGGTGGATGGACCAATAAAGCATCGAGATACCTTTTCATACCACGCCATATAATCATGCGTGCACTCACCCGGGCTACTTGCCTCTACGCCTCGACTGGAAGGGAATCACTCTGACATTATATTACTTAAGTGCAAATCAGTCACCAATATTTACTCTCCACAAAAAAAAAAAAAAAAAAAAACTCAATCTCAGTCTAAAACAGTCTAAAATCATAATCCAACACAAAAAAAAACCAACAAACCACCAAAATAAATAAAATAAACAACAACAACAACTCAATCTCAGTCTAAAATCATAATCCATACAAAAAATTGATTAAATTTAAATAGCAAAAACCTTACTTCTTAAACCTCCTGCACTCCTGAAGTCCAGAGCACGAGCATTGGCGACAGTGCGTCAGGGGGAGAGCGCGCGAGCGTCGGCGGTCGGCGAGAGCCCGCGAGCGTCGGCGAGAGAGAGGGGAAGCCGGGTATATAGGCCCCACCCGAGAGAGAGGGGGGAAGCCGGCGAGAGAGGAGGGAAGTCGGCGTGGTGAGAGAGAGAGAGGGGGGAAGCCGGCGAGAGAGAGAGGGGGGGAAGCCGGAGAGAGAGAGAGAGGTCTGATTTGGGAACGGTGGGAGAGAAAGAGAGGGAGATGGTGAGGGTAATTTGGGGAAATAGGTGTGCTCACTAGGAAAAAATAAGGTTTTTGAAAAGTGAAGATGTGCGCACTAGGAAAAGTGGGCTCACTAGGAAAATCTAGTGCCCATCTAGAAATTCCCGTAAATTCTGGGAGCGACGTACGGGCGAGAGTGTACAAATACAGGAGTTTATAGACTAGAAGCGTGTGCGAGACTCGTGCGAGACCTGGGACGGGGTTGCTCGCACGTGTACAAATGACACGGGTTTTGTACTGTCTCTCTTTGGCCCCAGGTCAACCGAAACATGTATAACGAGTCGTTTTTCTTTCAATATATCTTATTATTGCATTTTGTATTGTAAGATATATTGATAGAAGTGAAATAAAAAAAGTAATTATGAAAATATATATCAAAGTTGCATATTGAAATAAAACATAAAATGATGAATAATTGTTGGATACATATCGAGTGTAATAAATAAGAGTAAATGTCGTTTAGATAGCCCAATAAAATTATTACACGTGACGCCACTCAAACAGCGGTTAGAGAAATTCTTTTATTTGATATTTTAAGTGGCGCCACGGGAAATTTTATTTGCACACGTCATTTTATCCTTGACGTACGGTTTTGAAACTTATAAATAATTATAAGTTTGCTATTATTTTTTTTGGACTAACTTACCCTTATAAATCCCAAACTAAAACTTTTTAAAATTTGGAACTACGACTCATTATTTTTCTCCTCTATTTTCTCTCTAAAACCCTAAATAATTTTTTTTTGTATTTAATAAAAACACATCTTCTACAAAATTATCGATTTGATTTTTTGACCTCTTAAAATTTTTTATATTAACGTTTCTGAAAAGATTAGAAAATTTTTAAATTCTTCGATTTCACCGTGACAAGTGAAATTTGAGTTTGGAATTTGAGTTTGAGTTTTTTTTTTATGCAAATGAAAAACTCCAACATGCAATTGGTGTCAGAGAACAAATTTAAGGTACGATTTGAATTTTTTTTTAGGTTTTATGCATATTTGTTTGAAATTTATCGATAATTAGTTTTCTTTTATGGGTGAGACTTCGCTTACTGGTCAGGTATTAATATCGGACCAGAACATTTCTTTGTTGGGTATTAATACCCGACCAAAATATTTTTTACTCTTAAACTAACATCTGACTCAAACAAAAATGAATAAAAATAGGATCGGACGGGGTGAGAAGTTAGAGAAAAGGAGGAGGGGTATTTTTTGAAAAATATTTGGGCGCAGAGAGTAAAATGATAGTATTTCAAAATAAAAGTTTGTTGTAAAGATTAACCAGGACGCTAAGAGTAAAATATCGTGCGCAAATAGAATTTCCTGTGGCACCACGTGTAATAACTTTATTGTGCCACATAAGCGACGGTGAAAGAACTCCCTTCACGCGGCTGAATTTTCCATTTTGTCAAAAATAAATATCATATGGATATATAATATCCATACCAATATATTCATAATTTCTCATTCTAAAAATACTCGTAATTTCTCATTCTAAAGCAGAGATAAGTACTACTTTCTCTTACAATTCAAAAACAAAGAGCATGAAACATATAATAAACTATGTTGCATTATGTAGAGTTACTTGTTTGATCTGCTATAATATACTCATATTTGAGGCACTGAGTGATTGTCATAAGGGGAAGTTAGAGAAAACAACTACCATTGTTATAAGATAAAATTGAGGCTAGATGTAACGATATGCTATCGTGATCTCATTTGAGTGTCGACATGCCAGTGTGGGCGAAAAGCAATTTGGAAATTTTTAATCAAGGATAGCAAGAATTAATCTCTATGCTGATCAACCGTTGCATTACTCTATGCTGATCAAATGCATAGCAAGAGTTGCTGTATTTTCATCCAAATGCATCAGTCTATTTACGGATCGATTAGAAGCATGGCAAGAGTTTGAGCCGCTAGTTCAGAAAAAGTTACGTGAGTTAGCAGCAAAACTGTAATGATCCAATATTTTTTCTTCAATTTCTTTTAACAATTACTATATCTAACTCCTTCAACTTCTTTCGTATTAAATTTCATAAACTTTGGAGTTCATTAACCCTTTCATCAAGTTCATACAAAATATTTTATTCATTGAAAATCATTAATTTTGTGTTAACTTGATGGATTGATGGAAGACCAAATAAAAATTAAAACTTAAGAAATTTGATATGAGTGAACTCCAAGAGGTTGAGATCATTATCCAAATGAATTTTTTAAAAAAAGATTATTAAAAATAGTGGAAATGAATTGCAGCTCAGATAACTTGTGTAAGGGGAGTTTCTTAACCAGCATTTAGATGTCTCAATAAAATAATTACACTTGGCTTCACTATCAAAATAATGAATAAAAGAACTCGCTTAACTATCTTTTGAGTGGCGCCACTTGTAATTATTTTATTAGACCACTTAAGCACTAGTAAAGAAAATTCCTTCACCGCTGGTGAATTTTCCATTTGTTATATATATATATATATATATATATATATATATATATATATATATATATATATAAAATGTTCGGTTTGTTGCTCGTACGGATCTAAACATGCATATATAGTATATTAGGGTTGGGCTTGGATGAACTCCCACCAAGCATGATCCTGGTTCCGGGCCAGGCCTCAGAAATCTCTAGGCCCAGCCTCCTGGACAGAGTTTGGGCCATGCCAAGTACTGCTTCTCAAGCTTACCGGCCCGGTATTATATATATATATATATATATATATATATATATATATATATATATATATATATATATATGAGGAAACGGGAAATACACCGGCGGTGAAGGGAGTTCCTTCACTGCCGCTTAGGTGGCCCAATAAAATTATAACACGGGGCGTCATTTAAGATAACAAATAAATGAATTCTCTTAAATGACACAACATGTAATAATTTTATTGGGCCACCTAAGCGGCAGTGAAGGAAACTCCCTTCACTGCCGGTGTATTTCCCGTTTTCTCTATATATATATATTAATTGGAAAGTAGAGATAAAAACGTGGTGGCCGATTATAGATTATAAGTGATGGTTGTATATATAGTTATGATTGTGGAGGATGGTTAATTAATTTGGTCCTGATACTCGTTAATTACTATTACAAGTAACTCATTATATTTATGGAAAATCGGATAATAATCTATATCATATATCCAATAGGATGATATAGATTATTATCCGATTTTCCTAAATATAATGAACGACGGTGGACAAAGGAGGAGGGTGGAGGGTTTGTAGAAAGAGGAGGGAGGAGGAGGAGGGGGCATGGCGGGTTTGCAGAGATGAGAGAGGATGGATGAGGAGGAGGAGGTGGTGGAGAAGAGTGGCAGATTCGCAAAGGGAGGAGGAGGTAGTGTGCGGGAAGAGAAGACGGGTGGCGAATACAGGAAGGGAGGAGGAAGAAAAAGAGGATGGGGGGGTTTGAGAGAGTATTTGCGAAAAAAATAAATGGGGTGTGCCCCTGGTAAGAATTTGGATTTTCAGAGTTTCGGGGGCGTGCCCTTAGAAGAGGTGCTGCATTAGTGATTTGGGGTGTGCGTTTAGAATTTCTCCTGGGCCTTTTGTAGCCTCGGCTTGAGTTTGGGCGTCTTTCCAAAACTCTGGGCTGTCAGCCTGTCCAAATCTTGATGGTTACATCTGTTACGAATGTTACCTGGCCTTGGGTCTCTCTCTCTCTCTTTCTCTCTCTACACTCTTGACTTGGTGTGTGTTCACTTAAGAACATGAGGCAAGAGATAAGAGGAGGGTTTTTTTTGGAAAAGAAAAGTACAATGGATTGGTGGAGCCATGCAGCTTCTCTAATCAGATGACTGATTGGATTAGGTTTCAGCAGTCAGTGCCTCAAGTGGAGAAGCTTAAGATCATCATCATCATCATCATTAATGGGAGAGTGAAGTTCTCTCGTGGATGTCATCTTCGTGCAGTGAGTGAGGCATCAGACTCCACCACTCTCTGCAGATCGATTGCATAAAATAATCAAGAAAGTGCTGCTGCATGAGCTCACTCTTTTACTGCCAACTCCTAAGTGCAACTTTATCTGAACGAAACCTAATGGTAAATTCTAAATGCCCATATCTTTCCTCTTGTTGGAATTTATATTGATAATGCTTTAGATTAATATGACAGATTTGTTTAGTTAACAGAATATCTTACACAAAATTATTACTGTAATCATTCACAAGATTGTTACAGGTTTAAGTGTTATATATTTCTATTAGAAATAAAGTTGGAGAATGAGAATTACGAAATTATTCAGTTTATATCTTTCTGCTTTAAATTAGAAGAAGACTGCTATTACTGTTTACAGAAAACAGAAAACTATTAAACTGTTCTTTTTTAAACTAGTTTACTAACCTAAATAGAAAAAGAAGATACTGGATTATGAAAAACCTGTTTCAGATACTTGAAGGAAGACAGGAAGATGAGAGGATGATGATCGAGGCTAGTGTTGAACACTATCTCCTTAAAACCGATTCGTCCTCCACTGTTTGCTTCTGGATTTCTTGGACGTCGATCTCCCAGGATACAACGATCGGTCTGTAGAGGGAAGGAAGCCGCAATCCCTCTGCTCTGGCGAATCTGATAAAGATATTCTCTGGTTGATGTAATGCATGACTGGACTATTGAATATAAGTCTTCTGTAGACAGAAATTTAGGAACTTCTGTCTGCAGAAGAAGAAAGGAAACAGAAAAGAAAAATCGTATGTACTTAAACTCTAGACCCAGACCCTATTTATAGCTTTCAACAGTCACAACGGTTGGCCGTTTCAACAGTTGTGACCGTTTAACGACAACTGTTGACGCGACCGGTGACTGGTGGATCGCCGGGCGGGTGCAGGTCGAATCCATTCAAATCTGAACCCAATAGAGGCAAACCGAATCCAATAGCACCAAAAAATCAAAGGCTCCTCAGCTCCTCGCGACGTTGCGTACGTGCGAAGTGCAAAGTGCGCCTCTAAAGCGCCCAATGCGCCCTAAAAGCCCATTCGCCCTCGCACACGCGCGTGCGAGTGCGTAGCACCACCCGTGGTGCTCAAGATTTTCCTCTTCTTACATAAGCAAAGTAAAGGAACAAGCTACCATATATAAACCCACATCCTTACAATTCTCTATCCAATGTGGGACTATCTTTTCTTCTTTCCTTTTGTTTCTTTACTATGTACTCAACTTTTGAACCCAATTTCCATTCACTTAATTCATTTAATTTGAATTAGTGAATTAGCTTAATTTAATGTTCAAATTAGTGAATGAATTCAACACCTCTTAGTCAGCCCCCCAGATTTTTAGTGAGCACTATCTAACTTATAAAGTTAGCGGTTTTTTATTAGTGAGCACCACCTATTTTACCAGTTTGTTCTTATCTTCTCTAATCTTTTTTCCTAGTGAGCAGCACACCATACTCTTTCTCGATTCCACTCCTCATCTTCACAGATTCGCTCGCTCGAAACCGCTCCCAATCGCCGCAGTCGCCAGGGTTCGATTCCCATCCCTGAGATAAGTCAATAAGGGAGACTATAAATTATGTTTTAATGGTTGGCAGGGGTCAAGAGGATTGATTCCTAAAATAGGCGTATCTTGATAATTTCATATAAAATATAACAAGAGTGATGGGGTTGTGGTTGAAAAGTGGCTATATTGGATATACATTATTATTATTACTAATGCTGCTACTATTATTTTCTTTTTAAGATAAGTTATAGCTTGCAACAAGTAGAATTTGCTATCGAACTTATTTATCGGTATCGAAAAATGGTCAATTACAAGGACGAGAAACAACAAAAGAAACAAGAGAATTGATAACAAATGAACAAGAAAATCTTTGTCACAAAAAAGAAATAATTACTATCGTTTTGTTATAACATGTTCATGCTATAAGAAAGAAAAAAAAAAGAAAGAAAAGAAAACTCATTTTAATAATATGTTTCGGGATAAATCAGTACTTAAAAATTCTTAATTTCTTACCCATGCAAAGTACATGAATTGATTAAATAATTAATAAGTGATTAATCTGTTGAATCTTTTTTAATTTGTGAGATCTTATTAATCTTAGGAGAATTGGACTTTTAATTTGCACATGCCTAATATTTTAGAGTTACACGCCCCCATTGAGCTGTCAGTGAGAGAGAGAGAGAGAGAGAGAGAGAGAGAGAGAGGAGTTTGCAGCAACAAATACATGCAAACTTAGGCAATTTCACATGTATTACATATGAAAAGAATCAAACTCAAAACCAACAAAAAGAACCAATACATGGTGCAAATATTTTGAGGTAAATAGTAAAATTGTTGAATAACTTGAGAGGAGACCCCCACACTGATGGGGCTTGTACATTTGGCCAGAGTCATATCCAGCAACAATTCCAGTGATTTCAGTACAGGCTTGCTCTCCCCTTAACAGACATAATCAGCACCCACCCCAGAGATTCCTGAAAATTTTCAGTTACTTCTTGTTTTTTTTTTTCTCATAAAAATTGGCCACCAACCAGTACAGTTCTTTAAATTTCTCCCATGGCTTCTACCAATGCAAGCATGACCACTGACAAAGGGGAAATATAAGCACTGAAGAAGAAATTCTTGGTCAATTGAAACACAAAGTACTTCACTTTTGAGTCACAAGAATGCAACACAGAAGGATGCTTCATGGAAATTTCAAATCTCTGCAGAGTTCATGCAGAGGACTCTTCAGCCATCTTGTCTTGGACAGCAGTACTAAACTGGTATACACCAAATCTTGCAATCAAGGCACAAAATTTGTATAACAAGATTGGAAACAACTACTCAGTCTTAAGCCCACATTGCCAAAGATTCAGTTCTTTTTCAACAAATATGCAACAAAACAACATGATTCCATGAAAACTTTCTTCCTACTCTAACTACTGACTCCTATCCTTTCCCCATATGTTTCTTCAGGCATCCACCACCATGTCAGCAAGAGCCCTCCGGCGCCTGCATTGTCGAACTCGACGAAAATAGAGGATGAGCGACTTGTAGCCATGTTGCGAAAGAGCAACACTTGAAGAAGGAGAGATCGCCTGGGCCTTCCGTCTCTCTAGGTGGTGGCGGATTGGGTTAGTAACCTGGTGTGGTTGTGCTCGCCCTCGTATGTGACAATGAGCATTGTGGGGTCCTCCAAGTACCTCTCGACATGCTTACGGGCAGGGCACCCCCTCATGCTGCTACACTTATAGTATCCCCTACATAGATTCAGATCAATTTACATGTGAGTTGGTCCTTTCTACTTCTAGTACCTTTGGAGAAGATGGTTATAAATATCAATGATTCGCATTGAATCGTAGGGAAAACAATAAACTTGCGCTCAAGTCATCAAAAGCGAAATTAAAAAAGTCTAGTAAGTTTCACGCATAAATGCATGCATAATTTGCTTACTGTTTGGTATCTTGCTGCAAACTACCTGAACAGGTTGCAAGAACAAATCACAATTAAAGTGCTTATAGTATCCCTACATAGGTTTAGATCAATATAAATGTAAGTTGGTTCTTTCTAGATAGTTATGGATATCAATACTACAAAATGAATCGGGATGGGATCTGTCTTGAATCGTAGGAAAAACAATAAATGTGCACTCAAGTCATTAAAATCAAAAATAAAAAGTCCAATAAAGTTTGCACGTTTAATTTATACATAATATGTCTTGCTGCAAACTATCTGAACAGGTTGCAAGAAAAAAAAAATTACAATTAAAACAGTCCATGCCGAACTCAACATATGTTTCTCTGATCATGTGCCTGAAATGAAATTAGAAACCCTGAACTCAAATACAGTATAAGCAATCCATTGATAGAACTAAGCATTTGACAATGTGGTTTTATTAGTTCAGCGCTCCGAATCACATTTTTGCTACAATGAACAGAATGGAACTTAAGCTTCACAAATATATCATTCTCGTTAACTAGGAATGATCCCTATACCAAATTTTGGAGTGGTATATTTAAATAGCAATCCAAATTGTACTAGCACCACATTATCGCACTCCAACTCTTAATGAAAACAACAGACTACCATCTTTAGTAAGCTCTTTGACACAGAGATGGACAGATATTTAATTGCATTAACAGAAAAAAAAAATAAAGAGAAATCGGTAAGGCAAGCTTCTCATACCTAGGATGCGGAGAACCCTTGATGGGCTTCTGCCCGTACTTCCTCCATGAGTATTCATCAGGAGGGATATCGGCAAGTTTGTTACTGATAGCAGGCACCTTGATCGACCTCTTCACTCTCAGCTTCCTGCATTATCAAAAGCATGTTCTCGATCAAATATAAGTATTTTTTTTTTTTTTTAAATTTAAACCCAACAACAATGGAAAACTCGAAACTTTTAGAAACCCAACCTCCTCTTAGAGCAGTGGCACCTCCCACTGGTCGCACATTTGCCACTCCCATTCTCCCCTCTTCCAGTGCACCTCCTCTTCGGAGCTGGATGAAGAGCCACTGGCTCGGACGACTGCGACCCACCGATCAACTGAAACGGCTTCCCTTCCAAACTGGCTACACTCCCGTCCATACTAAGCGATGACAAGAAGGACCTCGTAGACGAGACAGTGGGAGTACAGCTCGAACTATCAAATTTGAGATTAATCCCGCTGCCGCTCCTCTTGAACATCTCGGCCTGAAGCTTCATCTGATGCTGAAGCTGCTGAACTCTCTGCTGGGTGTGCTGCTGCTGGAGGTACTGGAAATGGTGGGAATGGGACGACGACGCGGTGTGCTGCGACTGCGACTGTGACTGCGACGATAGGTGCTCGAGCATCGGATTCTCGAGGAACATCTTGTGGGAGAGCTGGTGGAGGGGGTGCTGGGGTTGATGAGGGGGTTTGGGGGTTGAGTCCAAGTCTGGGGTTGAGATTGTTAGCAGAGTTCTAGGGATGAGCTGAGCAGGACTGGGAGCAGAGTTCAATGGAGTTGCCTTGGTTGCAACAAATGGGTTGTCTAGAAAGATCTTGTGATTGAATGAGTGAGTTTTCTTTGATCTCCTCATTCTCGCATGGCCAACTCCATTGCCAAGCAAAGACACCACCTTTCTAAAATTGGAAACTGCTTCCCCAGTCTCCACCATTAGATTCCTGTACTGAACTTGATCTTGGGACTGAGACAAATGGCTGAGAACTATGTGGCAGCTCTCAATAGCCACTCTATTAGCTTCTTCAACCTCCTCCATCTTCATCAATCACTTTGATCAAACACTCACTAGTCACTAACTCCCCCAAACAAAGAAAAATCTACTTCATCACTCAAATCTCAGACAACCCTTCGCAGGGCTTCAAGAAGAAAAAAAAAAAAAAAAAAAAAAAAAACAACCAATCAATCCAAAAGGGAAACTTTAATGAGCAGACACTATAATAGACGACAATTAAAGCCAGATCCCCCCCAAAACAAAACATAAAAATTCCAACTTTGACGATGGAACCTCAGCTCAAAACCTCAAAAAACAACCAAGATGGAACCTTTCATTGCTTGCATGGGTTCGATCGACCCAAGGATCAAAACCCATATTATGATTTTGTGCTTCAAGGCCAAAATCAAGCCCAACCCAAATCAAATTCCAAGAAAAATGATATAAAGCGAGAAAAAGGACTGACCTTGGATTCGTTTTGGGGGAACCAACCAACCCTAGACCCGTGCCCTTCCCATGGTTGCCTCAGAATCGCAAGCTATGAGGGGGAGACCAAAGGTAGAAGATTAACTTCCACCCAATTTGTTTTTTTTAATATATATACTTAATTAAAATTCTCTTCTCATTTGTAATAATTGGAAAATAATAAAAATAAATAAAGAGAAAAAAGACGACCCAGGGACTAAAATATGAGATTCGCGCTCGAGGGGGGGCGCATTAAAATATTCCAGAGAGAATGTCTCCGATCGCACCGTACATCGCTTGGCAACCGACGGTACAGATCTGATGTTGCTGCTGCCGGCACCGTGTCAGAGGCGGGTGTGGGGCCCGCGGAGAGACTTTAGTAATTAAATTTGTGGTATTTTTATTTGGGGGATTTTCGTCAAAATGTCCGTCAGAGGGAAAGTGGGGCCCACACTTGGTGGGGTCCCCCCAAGGTTGGAACCGTTGCCCTCAGGGGAGGGCACGTGACGGGCGCGCGGCGGGGGGTTGGGGGGGGGGGGGGGGGAGAGTGGAATTTGCTGTTGACCGCTGCTGAGTGGGTCTTAGCGGGCGAACCACATACAGGTTTGGATTCGGGTGTTGGGATCCGACCCGGTTTGGCTTATTGTTATTATTATTTTTCCCCGTTTTGCCGCCGGAGGACGGGGAATCCGACGGGGCGGCATGTGGCTTGCCGCATCCGGGTCCGATTGAGTGGGACCCGTGTGTGAGGACGCGTTGACAACGGTCTTTGGACGGGAGCTTCCAAAGGAGGGGAACTTCTAGATGGGCACGGTTTTTTTCGTAGTGAGCCCACTTTTCCTAGTGGGCACACCCTCTCTTTTATAAAAAAAGAGGAATTTCCTAGTGAGCACATTAAGATTATGATGTTGTTATTAAGATTATGATTATTATGATCATCATCATTCTCTTTTATCCTGGTAGTATAGTGTTTTAAGGAGAGAATATGATAAGCCATTGAAAAGAATTGATTAGTATAAAAAAGATATTAGTAGCACGAGTATGGTCGTGACATATTGATACATTGCAAATTCTAAAAGAAGTACATATGAAGTAATAATGACATGCAAAAAAAAGTTGTGTCGACATATCAGGTTTCACAATAGAAGTTTCTTTCCTTCCTAAGTTTTAAATTTGAATTACTTTAAGCATCATAGTATAAAAGAATAGCAACAACAATCTGTTCTTCAGAATTTCATCTCATTTGGGTGAAAGGGTTCAACAAAAATATGTGCAGTGTTAAATTCTGATTCAAATCGCAAAAGAGCCAATCCCTTTCCCCATTTGTTTTTTGCTCGTTTTATTTGCTAATCACTATATCTGTGAGATTTAATTTTTGAGACAGTGTTAAAAAGGAAATTATGAAGAAAATTTTTGTTTATCACTATATCTGTACTTTTACAAGTTATATAATATTTTCCGCTAATTAGTAAGGTTTTGAAGAAAATATACATGATAATTAACATTACCATAATCTGAAATGCAAACATGGTTATAACATTCAAATAAAACAATTAGTTATAGAGGATCAATCACTGTCTTGTTTATATGTGTATGTCAATTTGTAGTTCAGTTTGTCTAGTGTGATTATTGTGTTAGTGGCTTAATTGTAGAGCATAATGTGTATATTGATATGAATTTTATTTTGTGTTGGCAGAATAGATGTCGGAGTGGTTGAAATAAGTGTCTTTCCAACCATACCTCATGCACCCAGAAGCACGCCAACTAATCCCAGTATGGCCAGAAGTATATCAATGCAGCTATCAAGTTCGCATGCACATAGAATAAGATAGAGCACAACTTCAGAATATAGAGAAAGTCATGGCCTATCTCTACCAAACTTTATATATATTTTTTATGTAATGTTGTTTCTAATTATAAACTGATTTGTTCATAATTATCATTGTGTAAATTCACATTGTTGTTTGAATTTGAATTTCGTATTTATGTGTTATTGATGAAATCTGTAGTTGGAAAGAACTAAATTTTGTATATAAATTTGAGAGATGGATGAATTTTTTGTGTTTGTTGTATAGAATGAACTAAACTTTGTGTTTTTTTTTTTTTTTTTTGCAATGGATTGCAAGTATTTAATTCTATTTTCCTTGTTGTTAATGGAAGTAACACGGATTTTAGAAGTGTACAAAAAAAAGGAAAGGGAAAATTTGTTTATAAAGTAAAAGGTTTGTTTTGTACGTGAAAAGGGTAATGGCAAAATTAGTCATCAAAGAAAGACCTGAATTAAATTTACCACTATTTGAAAAAATAGATAAAAATCTAAAATAAACACAATTACCAGGGATCAAACCAAGGCCACCTGCGTAATAGGCGAGAATACTCACCGATATACTACAATGACTTTGTGGATAATGGGCGAAAAAAAACTTATTTATAGTTACATTTATCATTGTCCGCACTCCCCTTGCCTGTCCGGACTGCAGACAGGTCTCCCTGTCCGGACTGGCAGTCCGGACAGAGTCTCCCTGTCCAGACTGGCAGTCCGGACAGGGAGATCCTATCCGGACTGCCAGTTCGGACAGTGATTTCCTGTCCGGACTGTCAGTCCGGGGCGAAAATATCTCTCCGGACTTGCAGTCCGGACTGGAGTTTTCTGTCTCTCTTTTCTTCACTTCCAAAAAAAATCATCTCTAACCTAAATACCCAACTACTCATTTCTCTTCCTCTTCTCTTATCTAAACCCAACACTATCAAATCTCTCTTTTTTCTTTTTTGCCCACTGTCGCCGCCTTCGCTGCGGATTTTAGGAATTTTTTTTTTTTGTAGGTTAACTAAATTTAGGAAAAGGAAAAAGGAAGATAAGGACAATTTGGTCCAAAAAATTCGATGACAAGATTGTAATATTATAGAAGTTTTTAAGTGGGCTCACTAAGGAAAAATGGTGTGCCCCAGCTAGAAGTTCCCCTTTGGACAGGAGACTGCTGTATTTCGTTAAATATTTTATTTGTTTTTTCTTCTTTAAATTTTATTTCCAAGGAGTCCAGGGGACAATAAAGTAATATACTATTCTCTTAGATATAGTTAAATTCGAAAATTTTTACAAATTGAAAAAAAAAAATGATGCCACTAAAAGTTTTATCGATACCGGAATATTTTGTTGAGAAGAAGAAAGAAGAAGGAAGAAATAAAGCTAAATTTATATGACATTAAATTTCTATTAATTACAAAATTATTAGTGAGAAATATTTATAATTCAGTTCGTATGGTTAGGCGATTCTAAGTAGTGTATACGTATTTTTTTCATTATTAGTAAAACTTAGATGCACATATTTTCTTTATAATATTATCCCCATTTAGTCGAACTCCTAACTTCTTATCAATTAGAGAAGGGGTGATAATATTAGAGATAAAGGTGGTTTGTTTTTTTTTTTTTTTTTAAATCTGCAAAAGAATAAATAAACAAATAGCCTGTAATTGAAAGGTCAGCCAAAATTGTTGCCTAAATGCATTTAGTTACTAATTTTATTTATTTTCCTACTGATCTAAGAAAAGCTAACTTGTTGATATATCATTATCAATAAAATAAGGTTTGCTTGATTGTGCTTTAATAATCATCAAATTAATTCTTAATATTATTAACAACTTTGGAGATAAAAAGCTTAGTCAACTCAAATTAGAGTTAGGATTCCTACAGAAAAGGTAGGGGGTGCCTCTAGAAGTTCGGGAACTTCTAAATGGGCACAAGTTTTTTCCTAGTGAGCCCAGTTAAAGTTCAGTATAAATATCAAATTTGCCCTCAAAAAAAAATTTCCATATTGCCCTTCTTCCCTCTCGCATAGAATTTTTTTTAGCTCGTTTGGACTTACAGTCCGAACGGACCAGATCCGTTCGGACTGTAAGTCCGAACAAACCAGATCCGTTCGGACTGTAAGTCCGAACAGGGGCTTGACTCAATCTGATATCTCCGCCACTGCCTCACTCACTCTATTAATATAATAAAATGATATATTATTAGTTTACCCAATTTAACGTGATTTTTAGGACTTATATTAATAACTAATTATACATTAATATCAAAATATAGGAAAGGAAGCAAAAAGATACAATGATACACCGACACACTGATATACCGACACAATGATACACTGATACAATAATTTACCGATACAATGATACACTGATACACAATAATACACCGATGCAATAATACTCCAGACACACAACTATTACGTCACTTTAAGGACTTATATTAATAACTAATTATACATTAATACAAAATATAGTGAAGGAAGGAAAAAGATACAATGATTCACCGACATACTGATACACCGGCACAATGATACACTAATACACCGATACATTGATATATGGATAAACTAAATCATTGATATGCCGATACAATGATACACTGCTACACCGATACACTGATACACTGATACATTGATAAACCGATACATTGATACGCCGATACAATGATACAATGATACATGGATACTCCGATACAATGAAACAACGATACAATTAATAATACAATGAAATAATGAAGATTATAAACAAGGTCCCTTACGTATAAAACAAACAAGATTTTATACAAATTAAATAACTAAGATCAAATACAAACGTAGTGTTTATATGAAACAAACAAATAGGGTTCATTACAAACAAAAACCATATATTCTACAAATTCATCAAAATATTTGCAAAAAATAATTACACAGGCCACTTGAAATTCCTTACATCATCCATACCAATACACAACTCATATAATCTAATCATTGTCTCCTTGTCTTCCTCAGGGGTTGACGTCTACTTCTGCATGAGTCATAATTGCCGTATCGGTTGCAGTAAGACTGGATTGATCTTGTCTTGATTCCTCTACTTGCTCTTCCAGTGGTTCTTCTGGCTGAGTGCAACCAGTTAGCATGCCTTTGATTTTCGCGAGTGCACTAAATAACATCCCAAATCGCTTCTTGAATGCGGGGGGTGGGGGTGTGGCTCAGGAGAGAGAATGAGGCAGCGGGGGTGGGGGGTCTGGCTCATGAGAGAGAATAAGGCAGCGGAGGTGGGGGGTGTGGCTCAGGAGGGAGATTGAGGTAGCGGGGGTGGGGGGTCGGTTGCTCAGGAGAGAGAATGAGGCAGCGGAGGCTTCGGCAGCGGCTTTGGAACGAGGCGTCGGCGACTTCGGCTGCGAGGTGTGGCTCGGCGGCGGAGGGTTCGGCGGCGGCGGGTTAGGAAGGGGAAGGAGGTTGAAGAAGGAGATGGGTGCGGAAGAGAGAAGAGGAAGAAGAAGGAGATGGGTGAGGTGGTGTGGAGAAGAGAGGAGAATGGTATTGAGGCGGTGAGGAGAAGAGAGAGGTGAGTTAAATATACTTAAGGGTATTTTGGAAATAAAACTGTGCTCACTAAGAAATTCTCCTGTTTTGAAAATAGAATCTGGGCTCACTAGGAAATCTGGACTCACTAGGAAAAACCTTGTGCCCCTTTAGAAGTTCCCTAGAAGTTCCCTTAGCAAATAACCCGATCCAACCGGGTGGCATCCGACCCGTTTGGGCGACAAACGGTTAAAAGGTTGACGATTAATGATTACATTTTGTCGGCAAATTAGCGTCAAATCATTTTCATCAGGCGAATATTTCAGTGTCATTATGAGCCCACCGCCGCCTTTTGATGCGATTCGCCCCGTTAATCTTTCAATAATTACACCCAACATTTTTTTTTTCTTAATTTGCAAAGCTGCACAAATTAGAAGAGATAAAGTCTAAAGACCGAATGGGGCTGAAAAGATTAGACAAAGGTGGGGCTAAAAATTAGTAGATGGTGACTTATTTTTGATAATATCCTTTTTTGAAGGTGTTTATAGAAAAAGTGTTGGAATTATTATTATTTTATAGAAATTATAATTAATTATTTTTATGGGGTGTGCATTGTGATTCTTGCACGACAAGGGAAATTCTAAATGTGCACCACGTTTTACTAGCGAGCACCACATTACTATACTCACCAGTATATTATGGTGCGATGTGAGAATATGTAGTCCTTGGAAGACATGTTATGTTTAAAAATAAATAAATAAATAAATAAAACAACTTGTCAATCGCTTCTGCTGTTCCCATTGCTTTGGCGAGAGACTCCATTGTGCAGCAGAGTACTGTTTGGATTAGGAATAGTCATATTTACTCCCCATATTCGGATCGTGCGGTCGTCACTGGCCGAAGCGAGCATTTGTGGGTTCATGGGGTTCCAGCTGACACAGCTAACAGCACCAGAATGCCCCGATAATGTCTGCACGAGATCCCCCGTGTCCCTAACCCATATATACACCTGATATTTATACCAAAATACGAGCATCAAGTGCTAAGTAAAAATCCTTACTTACTTTACGACCCATTAAAAAGTAAAAATAGAAATTGATGGAAGGAATTACTGCAGATATGTTAGTTTTTCCGTAGTCATTGCAGTATAAATTCGAAGCATCCAGGTGTTACCATGATTGTGAACAAGGCTGTAAATATCAAACAATTTCATAGATACCTGGGAATCTTCACTTCCGCTGGCAACGAATGCCTGACCAGAGCCCCCAAAGCAAGACCTTATAACGAAACGGCTGCGCTTGTGACCTCTGTATCTCATTACGCGCTCAGGGATATCTTGGAGGCGCCACAGATGAGATGAATCTGCTGGTTCGCAAGGTTGACAAGCAAGAACTCATCATCACACGACAGTGAGAGTGAAGTAATTGCCTGCTCCTCTTCTTCTATGAGGCTGTTAATACTTGGTTTCTCCCAATGTATAAACATTTCATTACCCATGCTCGTAACAGTTGAGCCATCTTTCAACACAACCATTTCTGAGGTCTTCGTTGTATACTGGTGCTTCAAACACTCCACTTCGTTTCCATCCAGATCCCACAGGCAGATGCTCTTGTCCGTTACCATAGAAAATACATGCCTTCCGTCTGAGAACCAACTACAGGACGTCATACCAAAGCCAGTTTTTTCGTAGACACGGAGTCATTCTCCGGACGTCACGTCCCAGCGCCTGACGACCTCTTCCACGCCACAAGTGAGAAGCTGCTGGCTGTCAGGGCTCCAAGCAACAACAAGAACAGGCTTCGTGTGACCATTTAGTATGTGTTTTAATGACAATTCCCCACTTTCATGAACCTGACACAGATATAGCATGTATTTTTCCATTAGTGCACACAAAAAAAAAATAAATAGTATTCCATATGAAAGATAAAGCAAAGGCATTTTGCTCATATAAATCAACCTTAACAAACAATCCAACAGTACGCTGTACAACAAGAGAGTGCATTTTGATACATAGAGGTTAATGCCGTTATACCAGTCACAAGAAAAAGGAAATATCATATTCGTTAACAATATAGGACGAACACCACCACCATCATTGATTTTGAGTCTTTCCTATCAAAATAGACATAGTAACAAGGCTCCATCGAAAGAGGTTACAAATCTATGGCCTGTGTATTGTCCATCTTAAACTGGTGCAAATTCCTCGCTGAAGGAAGATTTGAAGAAATTGGAGGCTTGTCATAACTTCAAAAAAAGTTAGCTGCTGGGTAGAAAATCCAACATTTGTAGTCGTGTAGGCAAAGAAGAAGCCTCGGGAGTTATCGGATAGATTGCTTCAGGAACATGTAAGACAGACAGATAAAAGCAAGAAGCTAAACATACTGTTTTCTCATCTTCAGGTTTGACAGAATGATGATCAGAGATTCAAAGACTCCAGCAGTTGTGTCACTTGAAAGTATTATATACATCACATGAGAACATTTATCACGTTACCTATGAAGTGATTATAATAGCATTTTCAACTTGTTAAGTAAAGAGAAGTGCAGCCACCAACCAAAATTTGATAGAAGTTGTCACTTGGTCTAATTTTACTTTATTACCTATGGCTTCAAAATTACAAATATTCTTTTCTAATTTTTTCATCATTTCACAAAAAAACATCACATGACAATAGCGACCACACTTCCTCACTTTCTCGAGCTATTTTATCTCTAATTTAAGGAAATAGAAGTGCATGAATGACTGATCCCTTATATCAGCAGATCCCACAAAATATTAACAATACCAAGTTCCAACTATTCATCATAAGTTGAAAGGCCACTTATTAGATTTTGAAAAAATGTAGAATAGCGGACCTTGTGTCCTCATCATTTGTGCCAAGAGCCACTTCACATGAAAGCTTTAGCTTATGCTTTGTGGGCTAAAAATGTATAGCGTGGAAATTTAACACTAAATACTCCCCCTCGTTCCATGGGTCACAGGAGCACATTGAAGACACTCCAGCCAACACAAGACTTGCTTGCAAAGATAGAAGTTTAAATTGATCAAAATCAAGGTTTACCATGTGCAGGATCACTTTACACAAAAGCCAGCTTGTGGCCAATGTTACATGGTCACGGGATACAGCTGAAGCGTCCAATTGTCCCAAGTGGCCAACAGAACAAGTTTTATAAAGTAGGACATGCATACACATCCTACATGTGTGTGCGCGTGTATGTACTCAAGAAACATATCTGTACTATTCAGTTTATTTTGTGGGTGCAAAGGCTCTCGATACATGTTACGTACAAAAACTAATAATACCATATTTAGCGGAACAATAGCCCTTTCAGAATATTTGTTCAAGTTGCAAAGATAAAAGCACCATTTGAGAATCGATTTAAGTTTCAACGTTTTGACAAGTTCGCTAGTTTCAACAGTTTAGTTTCGAGTTCCAAATTTCAATTCCATTACATATAAACATATAAACTGTGTATCATGGCCACTAAATACACTTGCTATCATCTTTAGTGTTTTCCATGTGAAGTGCCTAAAGTGAATGTAATATAAATATCTAGGTCAAGTGGTTGTTGAGTAAGATAAATGAATTTAAGATACTCAACTAGTTTTTTCCAAATTCTAATACAAATAAATATGAATGCTATTAATTTAGAGTCGAATTATGAGTATACTTGATAATTAAATGAAATATACTACATGTGTCTCAGACATATTTAGATTTGCTTCCACATGAAATATGGTTAGAACCCCATCACCTACGGTTGAATGGCACGACATGGAGTCATACCCTAAAAACGTTCCTAAACTAAGTCGTTGCTTGTCTAGAGCTGTTCATGACAGACTCAAATCAAGAGACAGATTATTACATTTTGCATGCAGGTAGATCCATGTGTGCTTTGTGGGAAGTATCATGAAAGTAGATATCACCTTTTCTTTAAAAGCTCCCATACTGGATTCATCTGGAAAACCTTCAAGTTGAAATTCAAACCATTGCATGGGGACTATTGTGCTAAATATTGTAGAAGCCAGGTGTCACTCGGCTCTTATCCAGAGGTAGAAATAGGTACCTGGTAAGATCAAATTATTTGACAGCTAATGAGATAAGCCTAAAATGGATCAATTGAAGGAATGCATTAGTGTTTTATTGTGTAATTTCCTCTGTTTTTCGTTTTCTTTGTAAAGTTGGAGAGATAAAAATGTTCATTTTCATTATTTTTTATCCTTCATCAATAAAATCATCTATTGCTCAATACACTTCTACGTTCTTTATAAAGTTTCTTCTCTTCAATTTCTATAGCAACCTTAAATCTGCATAGCCCTCTTTCTCTCTTACATTTTGATTTCCTTGCAAGTTCAGTAGGTTTCGGTAAGTTTCATTTGAAACTTAACAAAACTAGTCTGAAATTTAACAAAACTAGCCAAAAACTGAGCGATGCTAACCGAAACTCGGTGAAACTGAGATTCATCTAGTTTCAGATCAGAACCCACTAAACCGAGACAAAACCAAGGAAATTTTGATCCAAGTTAAGTGACACGATACAAGTTTGAATGACTATGAGAAAGAGAAAAAACATAATCTTGTTTCTATTCATCTCTTGTGATCCTTTCCAAACAATATTACCCTATTTTCTTTTGTTTACAGTAGTTGTGCCTGAATATGCACACGGGCGGTCAGGTGTCATATAGCATTGACACAGCAAGAGTTCGCAAAATGAAGTGTCCAGGGAACCATGCTTATGACATGCAAGCTTACAATGTATTATTGGTATTATGCTATCCTATAAAATTTTTCCTTCAATTTCATCAGTGTATTGGAAATACACCCGACTCCAAACACATTGCCACTTTAACCATGTGGATTTGATCCTGTGCACCATACCTTCTTTGATTTCACCATCTTCATCAATGATTAGCAATGGTTTTACCATCTTCATCAATAATTGGCCCTATATATTGAAAATGATTAGTTCAAGCCTTCAAGGTACACCTTGACCATTACTTTGTACCCTATGCCTTTCCTTCTCATGTTTTCTGAAGTTACACGGCATATATTCTGGTTTTTTTTTTTTTTTTTTTTTTTTGCGCTACTAACTCTAGATCCTTTAGATCCCAAGCTTATCTTCATCATTCCACTTTAGCGTATCCCTTCCTAGTCTCAGCAGCTAATACATTATTGTTAAGATAGAATATGCATCATAAAGCTTCATCCTGCAAATTGATCCGTAAGTACAAACATAACTAATGCAAAATGCAAAGATACAAGGGCTTAATGTTGACCTTATGGAAATAATATGCAATGTGTCCAACAGAAAACTTATATGCAAGCATAAGAAAGCACAAATTCATTTAGTTTCCTGAAAAAAGGAAAAAAAAATTTAGAATCATTTGATTGCGGTAGATTGGTTTCAGTTGAGTAGTTCCGTTCTGACGAAATGATGAATCAGAATCTCAAAAATCTATAAAGTCTATGTCCCAAGCAGAGCTGCACAAATAGCTAACTACATACTTCAGCAGAAAGACCGAGACCATATAGGTTTCAAACTTTCAGCAGACCGGAGAAAAAAGTAGGTTATGGATAAAAATAAAATTTGCTAAGCAAGAAGATATGTTGGAGAACATGCCGGATACCAAGCATGGTTTAACACAAATTTCATATTGCGTTGACAAACTCAGATTGAGTTCAGACTCAACTAGGATTTGCAAAAGATACGATGCAATATTCCAGTGCATTACTCTCAATAATGGTCTGCAGGTCTCAAACAACATGGGAAGCTGCTAAAATCCACTATACAAAATCCCCATGTCTTGATGGGAAAAAAATGTGGGGATCACCTAAAACACAGGGAACATCGATAACGCTAACAGATTTAAAAAATTATGTTCAGTGTCAAGATAGGAATATCAAATTCAATCAAGCTTTAAAAAATACGGAAGAAAAGAAGATTTTAAATCAACATCCAAAACAAAAGTTCACCTCCCACACGATTAGCAGTTTTATCATTTGAAGCTGATGCCAGAAATTTCCCATTATCTGAAAACTTCAGAAACCATACTTCATCTTGATGAGCCTGCAATATCTGATCCACAGAAATAACAGGATATGTAAGTTGGCATGTTAATAGTTGCAGGTGAATAAGAAACACTAGGATACCTAAAAGCAAATGAATAACTATTAAACGTCAAAGCCAATGATGACTCGGTTGGAATAAAGATGGACTAGGAGTATATCTTCCATGAAAACTTAAGCTATTATTAATTCAAAACTTATAATTTGATTGAAACTTAACCGACACTTGCATTCCAAGGTGTACATTAGTTTCTTTTTACAGCTTTCTGTGAATGACTTTGGCTCTCTTAGCAGGTTATGACAAAAAAAAGTTGGAAAAAACAATAGGAACATCCAGAATTCTATTCCAGAATGCAGGTCGCCCTTGTCAGATACACTCCATGTTTCACAGATATTCAGAAACTTGGACATCAGATAAAACCATTGACCTACCCAAAATCAATTGAAATTAATGCACATACCCCAGAAGTAGTGGATAATTTTCGATAATCCTGGTTTTCAACATCATCACCATTTTAAATAATGAAACTTAAAATAATTTTTGTTTCAAAACAGATCTCTTCTCTCCTCCCTACCCCCCCCCCCCCCCAAAACCCATTCCCCCTTTTTCATTTTTTCTTCTCACTAAGCAACAGCTAAAAAAAAAACTGCAAACTCCCCAAAAGTATGACAGCAACGTAGTTGTTACCTGGTTTTTTTAACATCCCAGAAGATATTTCTTTACGCCATTCCCTTATCACACCCCCATTGCTTCCACTTTCTGCTCTTTTCTAGAGCTAATTTCTCAGTTCTAAACAGAAATCTCTCTCAAAGCAAACATCATCTGAACCCATTATTCTATAGGCCTCAAGTCCCCACAAACACTAAAGTTAGAACCCCGGTGACATGTTTGGTGAGCAAAGCACGATACTAGGAAAGTTTGGCAGAAAGAGCACCTGGCTTCTGCAAATGTCCTTGACTTGTGCCGGGAACCTTTTATTGATTCTCGGAGGGTTTGAGGTTGTAGACCAATTGAGATATATTAATATAAAGCAATCTGACGATTATACATAGAATTGTACATGTATACATAACCATACAATTCAGAGAGTTTGGCCTGTATCCTGGTTCGTTGAAATGCAGTTCAACTGACATCATTAAAGGATAAGTTTGATTCAGTTATCAAAAAATATATTTCTTATTCGTTTTAGCTATTTCCAGGTTTTCTGCAAAACAACTTCTCGTCCATTTTAATTGTCTAGGGTACTGCAAAAGAATCTTCAGGCTTTTACATTGGTAAAATTTGCTGGCACTCAGCACTCATGAAAAACATAAGAACTCTTACCGCTTAATTTCTAAATTATGGTATACATGTAAATTTATCATATATTTTCTGTTCTTTTAATTACATGAGAATTTTCATCGTATAGTACATAAATATATAGACCCATGTTAAGTACATGTACATCAATTTCAACTGTTGTATTTAACTATAGGGAGATAATTTTCCTCAAATTAAACATTTGAACAATTACTACCCCAAATGGAATCACTAACCTGCAGTGATGTCTCAGAAACAAAAACCTTGAAATGTTTGAAGTAAAAACACAACCAGATAAATAAAGCAACAAATTGGACAATAGGTACATCGGCTGCATATTTCTTCACTTCCACATACATGGAGGAAGATATAAAGTGAACTATTTGAAGGTCAGTTGCAAGTCTCCATCTTCTGTAAAAAATTATCAATTACTATCTCTAACAGTAACTTTTAAAAATAATGGTTTATCCTTTATAATTGAAAGTTTATCAAGAAAACTAGATAAGGAGGTACTATTATTGACTTAATCAACTATGATAAAGTCACTTCATTGAAATATGAACCAACTGCATAGGGAGACAATCATTCTAACTAAATTTAGATAAGCATGCATTTGTTTCTCAAGCATATTTAAAATTAATGGTCTTCAAGAGGTGAAAGGATCAAAGAAATGATGTGTATGGTTTAACTCTCAATGATTATCAGTGTACAAACTACAAAGGACATCGAAGCAATGGTTTGTGACTGTGTATGTTTATATACCATCAGGAAATGATTCTCACCTGTATCGTCCGTGAAGGTATCTGGCTCTTTCCACACTGATGATCACTGTATATTGATAATGTATCCAAAGAGTTGTGGAAAGTACAAGCATCCCTTTGCACACTAAGAGCCTGCTCAACCAAATGCTCCAACCTCCCCTCTGGTATCATAACTGAGGGAGGAAGCAATTTTTCCAGTTCCTCTACAAGCTTCAAGCGTGAGTTTCGAGTGCCACGTTCTGCACCCCTGCGCAAATTATGTTGCGAAGAAGAAACAATACAACCAGAAAGCTCATGCACCCTGCTTTTATTAATACCGAGGGATAAGAATAAGAATAGTTCTCAGTGTCTTCAAAGCATCTGAGATTCTATTCTTATCCAGAAATTCAAAGAATTTGTTCTCGTATATTAGGAAATACGCAGGCTTCAGGATATTTTCATCTAGGATGCCTAGTTTGTGCAATGTAGCCACGCTATCATCCCAACTGCCTTCAAGCAGCTGCTTCCTGAAAAGGGTCACTGGAGATGAATACAAGTGCATTCCTGATTCTTCCTCTAAAACTGCACAACTTTTCTCATAACCAAGAGAATGTAAAGATTTTGAAATGACTCTAACAAATTCTTCCGCTCTAATGGCTCCTGTAGGTCCATCCATGTTCTCTTTCCCTTGAGATGGTAGAGGCCTCGACATTGGGCCTCCCAAAGAATGCTCCGAGGAAAATAAATTCTTCGAGAACCTATTCAATTCAATTGAAGATCTCTTTGTACGTTTTTTGGGTGGTTCGTCCTCTTCTACGCTTCCCATGAAATGCCAGGTTCAGACCACATATACTTGACAGTGAAAACAGCCAGATTGTCGAAAGAAAAGTAAATTTTTAAGTTGTGCTCATCAAATAGTAAGAATTTTCCTGCATAAACTCAGGAAGTTACTTACCCAGGTAACTCAATCATCAACAGATCAGATAGGCATGGCAAGCTAATAAAATAGTTTGAATTCAGCTTCTCTAGTTACTTGTCACTAGATATAACCAGAGAGGCATAATAAGCTAATAAAATTAGTTTCACTTCAACTTCTCTAGTTACTTGTCACAAAGCAATAGAGACATACTCACACTTATGAACTTGACGACCAAATTTGCACTACTGATGGAGATGAAAAAGACCAAAAAATAGTATGTCACTTATTGACTTACAATCACTATGCCAGTTGATTCCAATAATCCAAATGGTTCAGAGAACTGTTAGTCACTAGAAAACGCCATCTAAGGCAATAATAGGTTCTTCTAGTTCCCCATCCTTATTTGCAACATACTAGTCATGTATCATATCACATGCCATTTACTACAACATAATTTTTAGAGTATTACAGCATCAGGAAAAGAGAAAAGCAATAGACATCATAGTACAGTAACAAAGTAAGAAGAAGGCGCCCAGCAATAGGTGAGTTGGTAAAATGGACTGTGGTTGACAATAAAGAAATTTTAGTCACAATCCTCAGCTCAAAATATGAATATAACTGAAGAAAACTGGATATTATAATTCTGATTTACCATCCAAAAGAGAAGTAAAAGACCACTTTCCAAGCCTTTTATCGACTTGTATTACATCTCAACGTCACGTACCCAAACACCATAAGAATTAGAGAAAATTTTTTTACTCACAATGAAGCTTAACACAATTATACACTTCCATGGCAAGACCATGTTGCCTTATTGATAAATATGGCGATACATGTGTTAAAGAACCAAATTCGTTCTATAAAAAAGGTAGGAAAAATAAGGAAAAAAAGTAAAGAACCAAACAATTCACTAGGTAGGGAATTCAACAGGTCACTCTTTAAGCCCTTTACTGAATGGCATCTCAATGTCATTATATTATCCTATAACAAACATCGATGAAAGAGAAAAAAATGAATAACTATCAAGAAGAAAGGAGAGAAAATAAAGTGAATATCTGTTTACAGTCATAAAGTGTTTTCATTAGAAATTTTGGGTCATACTATGCCCACAAAGTGCACCATATTCTTGAATTATCTATACCCTTCATGGTCTATAGAAATTAGAAAGGTTTCTCCCCACTTTCAGAATTTACACTGTGTAACCAATAATGAAAATTCTCTCTCCATGCACATTTTAATCTTGCAGCAAACCTCTATTTTTCATAGTCCCCTATCAGAAAGTAGTAGCAAGACGACCTAAGGGAGGAGTTTGTAAAAGCGCTTTTTTGCTCTCAATGGGGTAGTCAAAGTCTCACATACCCAGGGTTTACTCACTGACATACTGAGGGGAGCTTTCTCCCCTGTCCATGGGAAAGGGAGACTCATCCACCTTATAATTCAAAAAACACTAACACTTAGGGGATTGACTTAGGTAGATTTCAAAGCTCGAACAATCTGGAGATTTGATAGCCAGCCACACTTCATGGGAAAGGACATCTGATATTGATAACAATGATTCTTGGTAATGTATCTCTAGGCCGGTGCTTTACAGCCATGCATTCCTTATATCACCGTCATTACATTACCAAAGCAATGACTATCTTTGCCACGGCCAAAAATAACCATTCTACAAAAAAGAAACATGACAACACAAACCACCTTACAAAGACGTGTAGATAATATAAGATCAACACATAGTCCTTTTGGTTTTGGTTTTCAACCAGGCCTTTTATTGTTCATACTCCCTATTCCTATCTAGTAACAAGGGGACATTGCATAAGCGTTTGTAAAGGAGTTTGCATGCATTGGATTATTCTCGGTAATTGGTATGAATAGGATTCATCAAGAGTCGACGACATTATAACAAGCCAATCTACAAAAATAAGCAGATAGTAATTGTTAAAACAGGCCGATTCAATGAACTCATGGCCTTAAACAAATGAAATCATATAGCAATTGATTCATAACTTTTAAAAAATCACATACATTTCACCTTTCTAGACCCAAAACTCTCATTCTACAACCAAACTATCAACAATCAACAAAACCCACAGTAACAATGACGAAATCAAGGTAACAAGCCATCAAAATGAATTGACAAAACCATCGCAAACCTCGAAATTTCCCCCCAAAAACGGGGGATTTTTTCGCTGATCATCAAAATCACTAGCTACCCAGATGCTAAAATCGCAGAATCTACAAGACCCAAGAGCAGTTTCTCGATGGGAATCGATTTTCGGCTTCGAATCCCCAAAACCCAAAAGATTAAAGAACCCAAAAACCCTCAAAAAAAAAAAAAAAAAATTTACGAAATAATTTGTGAAGAATTCAGTTGAGAGAAGAAAAAAGGTTAACTTGGCGTGGAGAGAACTAACTCGAATTGATAAAAAGACTAGAAAAAGGGGAGGGTTGAGTTTGTTGTTTACATAGATGGTGAATGGTGATGATGATGATGATTATACTGGGGTTTGCTATGTTTTATTATTATTATTTTTTTTTAAATGATTGGGAGATTGGAACTTTCTCTCACGTGCAATGGTTGTCTAGTCATGTGCAATGGTTTTTTAGGTTTTGACTTTAATTTGGTCTTCGCAAATTAATACAAAATTAACGATTTTCAATAAATAAAATATTTTGTATATGAACTTAAGGAGATAGAGATAATAATTATATAAAAAAAATTGAATAAAAATCATTGGATCATTATAATTTTGCTGGTAACTCATATAATTTTTCTTAAACTGGTAGCTCACCTACAATAATCCCAATATAATTCAATACCAATTGTATCCATTGACTAGATGTGCGTACTAACTAGAATTGAATAATCTAAGCGCGAACTGAAACGAATCGTGCTGAACTAGTTTGGTTTGATTTTGGTTTCCATTTTTAATTGGTACGGTTCGATTTTGTCAAAATTTTTTAAAATCAACCGAAACTAATCGATGTTTACCCAATTTGAGGGGACTAAAACCTGCATCAACATTTTTTCCGTTATCAATTGGATGGAGATTCCACTCTTCATGGTCTAGGAGCCAAATGTAGCCTACGTTAAGCAGGGAGAGCTAATCGCTGGTTTCATCTCTCCACATTCTAGAATTTGGACTTGATTCTTCCATCTAGACGATTCGCTCAATATCTCCCATAAAACAAGTGTTGAATTCATGTATGTTTGAACATTAAGTCTTTGAATCATTTCACTAGTTCAAAAATAAATGAATTAGGTGAATGAAAAATGACGGGAACAAAATTAAAAAATAGTCCCACATCGGTTAAAATGTTGTTAGGATGTAAGTTTATATAGAATTGTTTGTTTTATATTATTATTTATGTAAGAAGAGGAGAAATCTTGAGCACCACTGGTAGAGATAGTGTGCAACGTTAACCTCGATTATCTATCTTTTGCAGCATACACTCGACTTCCAATCAATAAAAAAAATTTATTTATATTTTATTCTTTTATATATATATATATATATATATATATATATATATATATATATATATATATATATATATATATATATATATATATATATATATATATATATATATATATATATATATATAGATGTTCTGTTTCTTCCCTAAAGCAATAATCTATTTAAAACAATTCAGATTAAATATTTTGTTCTATCTCTAGTTTCAATTAATAACAATAGGTAATAAGATATAATCTTATTAATCTTATTACAGTATTTATATTTATATACAATTCTGAATCTTTTCTAAAGTAAATTATTTATAAATAAAAATCAATTCATATTTTTTTTTTAATATCATCTTTCTGTTTCAAATAGATAACGTACCTTTCTAATATTATTATTCTTATACAACAGTACTTCTGTCTAAGTTAAAACCAACAACGAGCTCGAAAGAGAAGTAGGGCCTTTGGGCTGCTGCCTTAGAGCCCGGGCCTCTTTCACCTTATTTAGATGTGATGGGCTCGGCCGGCATTATGGGGAACTTCTAAATGGGCACAAGTTTTTTCCTAGTGAGCCCAGTTAAAACTCCCAATATATATCAACTATGCCCTCTAAAAAAAATCCCCATCTTACCCTCCTTCCTTCTCCCGCTTCTTCAGTCCCTCCCGCCGTTCGGACTGACAGTCCAAACGAACTAATTCCGTTCGGACTGTCAGTCCGAACAAATCACGTTCATTCGGACTGTCAGTCCGAACGAACTTGATTTGTTCGGACTGACAGTCCGAACGGAGTTAGTTCGTTCGGACTGTCAGTCCGAACGAACTTGATTTGTTCGGACTGTCAGTCCGGACAGGAGCTTGATTTGGCCACTGCCTCATCGACTCTATTTACTTATAAAAATTGATGTATCATTAGTTAACCAAATTTAACGTCAGTTTATGGACTTATATTAATAATAAATTATACATTATTATCGAAATATAGGGAAGGAAGAAAAAAACATACAATTATACACTGACACACTGATACACCAACCCATTGATACTCTGATACATCGTTTATTGCGATACAATGATACACCGACAAACAATGATACAATGATACACAAATACAATGATACTGCTGATACACAAATACAATGATACTCATGATACACCGATATACTGATATAATGATACTTGGATACACCCATACAATGAAACAACAATACAATTACTGATACAATGAAATAGTGAAGATTATAAATAGGGTTCCCTACGTATAAAACAACAATATTTTATACAAATTAAAGAAATACGATCAAATACAAACGTAGTGTTTATATTAAACGAACAAAAAGTGACCAATAGGGTTCATTACAAACAAAAACCATAAATTCAACAAATTCGTCAAAATGTTTGCAAAATAAGTTTACACCGGCGACGTGAAGTTCCTTATATCATCCATATCATTATACATCTCACACATTGATCACTGTCTCCTTATCTTCCTCGGGGGTTGACGTCTTGTAACGCCCCATTTTCCGGAGAGATACGAAAACGGAGTGCGTTACCGGCGGGCACGTGTAAGTCGACGTGCACGAGGCCTATAAATATGTAAAAGAAGAAATGAATGGAATTGAATACTAGTAATCAACCAGGATCTTGGAAGTTAGTCTACTGCCATATAAAAGAGAAGATATACATGTCTAAGATAAGCAGCAACAAGTACAATACTGATACAAAAGTTAGAAATAAAGTCCCAAAGGAGTGATACATACCAAACCAAAAATACAAAAACGGAGGTCTATAAATCTATTGCTGCTCGGTCTGCTCTAGAAAGTACGAATCATGCAGTGGCAGATCCTCGCTCACATCTTCAGTACCTGAGCGTGTGGGGGAGCTCAGGGTCAAACCCGGCAAGTAAAATAATAAGAAGTACGGAGCGTGTAATATAAACAAGTAGGCAAGATATGGGTGTGGATATGAAACTATGCGCATGTGTGGAAAATATTAAATGATCAAGTAATGATATCAAGAAAGAATGTACATGCCATCAAGTATGGAGACTAATGGTGAATAAATAGACTTGTATGGTAGAGAGCATACAATATGTATTAACAAGTAAAATATGAATTGATGTAATGCATGGTGAACTAATTGGTGAAGAAATAGATCTGTATCGTATGTGATCGATATCAAGTACGGAGACTAATGCATATCAAGTCTAAGTTAATATCATATTTTAGTTTATATTTGAACTAACTGGTGAAGAAATGACTCGTATCGTGAAAGTACCCGTGCATACCCGGGACCCGGCCAAGATGCTGGCACTGAACCAGCCGTGCCGCTAAGCACTCAAGCAGATACCGATTACTGAGTAATCGGTCGTCCCATCAACATGGACTAAACAAGAGATGATGGCTCAGTACCACCCGGGCGCCCCCGCGGATGGGCCCCTATTTCGGTTGCGCAACCTATCCTAAACCTTTCACGATACAATATTTGTCCACCCTTTAGTTCTCCCATAACCCAAGATTTCAAGTTATTTTACATGCAAATCAATCCGGAATATGATAAACTAATCATGTCAAGATTAATACATATACATGTCTAGTAACAAGCAAGATGTGGTCCATGTCAAAATCAAGTTAACAGGCAAGTTAGGATCCATGACACCATCAAGACATGTGTATATACTAACAAGGAAAATCCGGAATATTTTCATGTATCTTGTACAAGTAATTAGTATGTATAAGTCGAAGTAAATATGATGGAATGTCAAAAAAAATTAAATTTCGAGAACGAAATTTTTTTGTAAGGAGGGTAGGATGTAACAACCTAATTTCATCATAAGTTACATTCTTGATATCAGATTAATCCCAAAATAAATGCGTTGTGTTTGACTCATTTTTCTATATTTTTATGATTTTCTTAAAATTTTTAAGATAGTCACTTAAAATAATATTATTTTAATCACCGGTGGGTCCTACACATATTTTTACTAGTCTCTCTTCTTTGATTTGTAAAGATTAAGTTTGACTTTTTTTTGGATTAGTTTAATTTGAAATTATAATATTAAATAACTCTAATAACCTATTATTAGTATTCATTTGTCCTATGCCTATTTTGTTTTATTCACCCATACCTTACTTTACCATGCTTGTCCTTTGGACAAGCATGACAACCATCATCTAATCCCCCATATCCCTCATTTATTATATTTTTTTTCTTCCCTTTCATTTGTTTTCTCCCTTTCATTTTTTATTCACCTCCTTTTTATTTTTTTACTCCAACTCAAGAGAAGAAGAAAAGAGAAGAAGAATAAGAAAAGAGAAGAAAAAGAAAAGAAGAAGAAGTTCCATAGCCTCAAGATAGGCTTACCTTCTCTAACCAATCAAGGCAAGTAAAATCACATCCCCTCTCATGTTTTATTTCTAATTCTAATTGTTTATGGTTAACTTAGAATCTTGATTTGTTTAATTTTAGAAATGTGATATTTTTATACAAAATTCTCTATGATTATTTTAAATATAAAAATATGATTCTTACACTCTACTCTATGTTTATGTATTAAATTTGTGATTTTATTTAAGATCTCCTATGCTTAAACTATAAGTTACAACTTAAACTATGTTTTATTTTGAAATTACAAAGAAACTACCTTTATGAATGTTCATCATATTGGATATACATTTGAATTTTTCCATATAAATTCTTCATGTATAATGTAATGATTTTAAAATCATTTTCCACTTACCGTTAGAAAATATGTATATATATACATTTATTTATTTATTCATTATCATGTTTTAAAGAGAGAGTTTCATATAAGTATTACATTAAATTTACTAAAATATTTCTTTTATGCAAGCTATTATATTAGGTCATAATTCCTTTATGCTAATTCATGTTTACTTGAAATATATATACATTAGTAAGGTTTAATAAATTTTGCTACTTTCCATACCATGAAATCATTATAGAATTTGGAAAATTCATTCATTCTAACATTTTATACTCCATCATACTTGCATTGACACATGCATACTAGTTACTTGTACAACATATACGAAATTATGCCGGACTTTCCTTATTAGTACATACACGTCTTGATAGTGCCATGGATCTTGACTTGCCTGTTAACTTGATTTTGACATTCCATCATATTTACTTCGACGTATACATACTAATTACTTGTACAAGATACATGAAAATATTCCGGATTTTCCTTGTTAGTATATACACATGTCTTGATGGTGCCATGGATCCTAACTTGCCTGTTAACTTGATTTTGACATGGACCACATCTTGCTTGTTACTAGACATGTATATGTATTAATCTTGACATGATTAGTTTATCATATTCCGGATTGATTTGCATGTAAAATAACTTGAAATCTTGGGTTATGGGAGAACTAAAGGGTGGACAAATATTGTATCGTGAAAGGTTTAGGATAGGTTGCGCAACCGAAATAGGGGCCCATCCGCGGGGGCGCCCGGGTGGTACTGAGCCATCATCTCTTGTTTAGTCCATGTTGATGGGACGACCGATTACTCAGTAATCGGTATCTGCTTGAGTGCTTAGCGGCACGGCTGGTTCAGTGCCAGCATCTTGGCCGGGTCCCGGGTATGCACGGGTACTTTCACGATACGAGTCATTTCTTCACCAGTTAGTTCAAATATAAACTAAAATATGATATTAACTTAGACTTGATATGCATTAGTCTCCGTACTTGATATCGATCACATACGATACAGATCTATTTCTTCACCAATTAGTTCACCATGCATTACATCAATTCATATTTTACTTGTTAATACATATTGTATGCTCTCTACCATACAAGTCTATTTATTCACCATTAGTCTCCATACTTGATGGCATGTACATTCTTTCTTGATATCATTACTTGATCATTTAATATTTTCCACACATGCGCATAGTTTCATATCCACACCCATATCTTGCCTACTTGTTTATATTACACGCTCCGTACTTCTTATTATTTTACTTGCCGGGTTTGACCCTGAGCTCCCCCACACGCTCAGGTACTGAAGATGTGAGCGAGGATCTGCCACTGCATGATTCGTACTTTCTAGAGCAGACCGAGCAGCAATAGATTTATAGGCCTCCGTTTTTGTATTTTTGGTTTGGTATGTATCACTCCTTTGGGACTTTATTTCTAACTTTTGTATCAGTATTGTACTTGTTGCTGCTTATCTTAGACATGTATATCTTCTCTTTTATATGGCAGTAGACTAACTTCCAAGATCCTGGTTGATTACTAGTATTCAATTCCATTCATTTCTTCTTTTACATATTTATAGGCCTCGTGCACGTCGACTTACACGTGCCCGCCGGTAACGCACTCCGTTTTCGTATCTCTCCGGAAAATGGGGCGTTACAGAGTGGTATCAGAGCTCTAGGTTAATTTAGGATGTCTTTAGGACTACTGCCATATATAAATATGTCCAAATTTTTTATCTAAAACCTTATCTTGGTCCTATTATTAGTTGATTTTCTATCTTGCCTTGTTCTTTTATCCATACCATATATATCTTTTGATTTTCTATGTACCTAGTCTTGTACTTCTGCTGTTCGAGTCCTATTGAGTTGACGTGGTAATTATTGAGGTTTATTTTCAGTCGACAACAATTACAGTCATTCATTAGAACTATAGCAAGCGGGTTTATGAGATACTCCATAATTGATTTTCGACTAAAATCATATGCTTTCGCTATAATGAGTCTTATCTATTGGCGTGGCAATAATTGATTTGCAGGCAATTATTGCAGCTATTCGCAAGGATCTAAAAAAAAAAGTGAGACTTATGATATTTTTTTCCATCATATATCTTTGATTATTTATCCCACTAGTTTAAATAGTATGACAAGTTAGTTTTCAATTATATTCTGATTGGAACTATTTTCTCAATAATCAAATTCTTATCAATTGATTGATATCTTACTACTCCAATCAGTAAAAAAAAAAAAGGAGGTGAATAAAAAATGAAAGGGAGAAAACAAATGAAAGGGAAGAAAAAAAATATAATAAATGAGGGATATAGGGGATTAGATGATGGTTGTCATGCTTGTCCAAAGGACAAGCATGGTAAAGTAAGGTATGGGTGAATAAAACAAAATAGGCATAGGACAAATGAATACTAATAATAGGTTATTAGAGTTATTTAATATTATAATTTCAAATTAAACTAACCCAAAAAAAAAGTCAAACTTAATCTTTACAAATCAAAGAAGAGAGACTAGTAAAAATATGTGTAGGACCCACCGGTGATTAAAATAATATTATTTTAAGTGACTATCTTAAAAATTTTAAGAAAATCATAAAAATATAGAAAAATGAGTCAAACACAACGCATTTATTTTGGGATTAATCTGATATCAAGAATGTAACTTATGATGAAATTAGGTTGTTACATCATATCTTATTTTAGTAAATATTTTGAACTGAATGGTGAAGAAATGACTCGTATCGTGAAAGTACCCGTGCATACCCGGGACCCGGCCAAGATGCTGGCACTGAACCAGCCGTGCCGCTAAGCACTCAAGCAGATACCGATTACTGAGTAATCGGTCGTCCCATCAACATGGACTAAACAAGAGATGATGGCTCAGTACCACCCGGGCGCCCCCGCGGATGGGCCCCTATTTCGGTTGCGCAACCTATCCTAAACCTTTCACGATACAATATTTGTCCACCCTTTAGTTCTCCCATAACCCAAGATTTCAAGTTATTTTACATGCAAATCAATCCGGAATATGATAAACTAATCATGTCAAGATTAATACATATACATGTCTAGTAACAAGCAAGATGTGGTCCATGTCAAAATCAAGTTAACAGGCAAGTTAGGATCCATGGCACCATCAAGACATGTGTATATACTAACAAGGAAAATCCGGAATATTTTCATGTATCTTGTACAAGTAATTAGTATGTATACGTCGAAGTAAATATGATGGAATGTCAAAATCAAGTTAACAGGCAAGTCAAGATCCATGGCACTATCAAGACGTGTATGTACTAATAAGGAAAGTCCGGCATAATTTCGTATATGTTGTACAAGTAACTAGTATGCATGTGTCAATGCAAGTATGATGGAGTATAAAATGTTAGAATGAATGAATTTTCCAAATTCTATAATGATTTCATGGTATGGAAAGTAGCAAAATTTATTAAACCTTACTAATGTATATATATTTCAAGTAAACATGAATTAGCATAAAGGAATTATGACCTAATATAATAGCTTGCATAAAAGAAATATTTTAGTAAATTTAATGTAATACTTATATGAAACTCTCTCTTTAAAACATGATAATGAATAAATAAATAAATGTATATATATACATATTTTCTAACGGTAAGTGGAAAATGATTTTAAAATCATTACATTATACATGAAGAATTTATATGGAAAAATTCAAATGTATATCCAATATGATGAACATTCATAAAGGTAGTTTCTTTGTAATTTCAAAATAAAACATAGTTTAAGTTGTAACTTATAGTTTAAGCATAGGAGATCTTAAATAAAATCACAAATTTAATACATAAACATAGAGTAGAGTGTAAGAATCATATTTTTATATTTAAAATAATCATAGAGAATTTTGTATAAAAATATCACATTTCTAAAATTAAACAAATCAAGATTCTAAGTTAACCATAAACAATTAGAATTAGAAATAAAACATGAGAGGGGATGTGATTTTACTTGCCTTGATTGGTTAGAGAATGTAAGCCTATCTTGAGGCTATGGAACTTCTTCTTCTTTTCTTTTTCTTCTCTTTTCTTATTCTTCTTCTCTTTTCTTCTTCTCTTGAGTTGGAGTAAAAAAATAAAAAGGAGGTGAATAAAAAATGAAAGGGAGAAAACAAATGAAAGGGAAGAAAAAAAATATAATAAATGAGGGATATGGGGGATTAGATGATGGTTGTCATGCTTGTCCAAAGGACAAGCATGGTAAAGTAAGGTATGGGTGAATAAAACAAAATAGGCATAGGACAAATGAATACTAATAATAGGTTATTAGAGTTATTTAATATTATAATTTCAAATTAAACTAACCCAAAAAAAAAGTCAAACTTAATCTTTACAAATCAAAGAAGAGAGACTAGTAAAAATATGTGTAGGACCCACCGGTGATTAAAATAATATTATTTTAAGTGACTATCTTAAAAATTTTAAGAAAATCATAAAAATATAGAAAAATGAGTCAAACACAACGCATTTATTTTGGGATTAATCTGATATCAAGAATGTAACTTATGATGAAATTAGGTTGTTACACGTCTGCTTCTGGTTCGAGTCAAATTTACCGTATCGGGTGCATTAGGAGTGGATTGATCTTGACTTGGTTCCTCTGCTTCCTTCTTCTAGTCTTGCACTATCATATCTGATCAAATTCGGAGTTTCTATATTTAATTCAGTATCTACGGCCACTTCGATTGCTCTCTCTCGTATCGGCCGTTGGATTTCTGGTTGAGATGCTGCTTTCTTCCTCCTTAACGAGGTCGTTGGTCGAACGCGAGAAGATTCCGCCGGATCCATCTATGTAACACAAAGATATTTCATTTATAGAAAATTTTTATCAAAACAATAAATTAATTATGAGCAAATAAGTAGTAATAAAGTATAATTTGCTACAAATATAATATTTTATCTATTAATTTTCAACTTCTAAATTAATTAAAAAATTTTAATATTAACAACTACAATTAGAAAATAACTACTTGTTTCGCAAATTTGACAACTACGATTACAATATTATACTTTCTTCATAATTATAATCTAAATATTAAATAAACAAAATTAACAAAAAAAATGTACTCGTTTAGAATTTCCCGAATGCAAATTATTATCAAACCATACAAGAAGTTTTCAGTTTTCAATACAGTTACAGAGCATATAAGAATAAACAAAATTAAATTTAAATTAAATGAGACTTACAGTAGAGCTCAAAAATTCTGAACCGAGAAGAAATCAGGTGTTGGGGTGTGGCACGGACACTGGAGGCGGAGGGTGGGGCTGTGGCAGCAGCGGGTGGGAGACAACCCGAGCGCGTTGGGGCGGGCGGAGGGTGGGGGGGCCGGGCGGAGGCGGGTGGGGGGGGGGGAGGGGGTAGGGGCGGAGAGCTTGGGTCGGGCGGAGCCGGGTGGGGGCGGAGGGGGTAGGGGCAGAGGATGTGGGGGCGGACGGAGGCGGGTGGGGGCGGAGGGGGTAGGGGCGGAGCCGGGTGGGCGCGGGCGGGCCTGGGTTGGGTCGGGTGGAGCTAGGTGGGGGCGGAGCCGGGTGGGCGCTGGCGGGCGGAGCTGTGTTGGGTCGGGTGGAGATGGGTGGGGGCGGAGGGGGTAGGCGGGCGGAGCTGGTTGGGAGAGGAGGGGGTGGCGGCGGGGGGTGTGGGAGTGGGTTGGAAGGAGATGAGAGGAGAGGAATCTGAGTTGAGGAGGAGAGGATGAGAGTAAGTGGGAATTTAGGAATATGAGGGAAGGGTATTTTGGAAAAAAAATTGGGCTTACTAAGAAATTTTATCTCATTCTAAACTTTCACTGGGCTCACTAGGAAATCAGGGCTCACTAGGAAAAAAGTTGTGCCCCTTTAGAAGTTCCCGGCATTATGGCCCATTATATACATCAATAGTACCCTCTTCTTCTAAATAGATTCCTCTTGCTCAACTAGTGAGGAATTTCCAAAGAAGCGCACCTTTTTTTTTCCTGGTGAGCACACTAAAAAGTTTGCTTTTATTTACAATTTTACTATTTAAATCTTAGGAAAAAAATGCTCTCATTTTCAATCTCTTTATTCTCTCTTTCATCTCCTCCATCGCCATTACTCTCCGCCGCCGCCGTCCATTCTGTCCTCCGATAGGGATAAAAAATGTGCTTATTCTTCTGATCAAATATGTGCTCGTTTTTTTACCACAAACTCTAAACATTGATTTGAGCTATACAGCCCGAATCCATAAGTCCCGAATCCACTATGGTAAAAATGAAGACAGTTTTGAATTTTTTGGTGTTCTCATTAGGAAAAGCTCTTTTTTTTTTTTTTTTTTTTTTTTTTTTTTTTTTTTTTTTTTTCAAAAGAGAAGATTGGCCCACTAGGAAAAGTGGGCTCACTAGGAAAAAAGATGTGCCCCTCTAGAAACTCCCAACTAGTGTTTGGCTCGTTCGGATATTGGTTTTAGCTAAGAGTTGTTTTGATATATCGACAACAACATTAGCAATAGTCATAACACCAAAATGACAATTCACGAAATTTCCCGATAAAGTCTTCAATGGCTTGTCTCTCCTATGCTCTTCATAAGGGAATCCATCCATAGCGACTTCAAACATAGACTACAAAAAGAATGAATCTCTAAAAAACTCGAAATCTTCACTACCCACCAAAAGCACTATTGGAGTGGAGTAAGATGGTTTTATTTCAACCACAAAATTGGTTCCTTACCCACGCACAGGAGGCAAAAGGCATCGTGGCTCAGGCCCCAACATTGCCGAGCCAGAACAACAGGGGGAACTGAACTGCAGCCATGAAGATGAGCAAGTAATGCTGCATGCTGGAGTGCTTCTCGTAGCTCCTTGGGCCACCTAGAAGGACTCTCTTCATGGTCTTCACAAGGAACACCCCAACGCAGAAGCACATCCACGGGAGCAGGAAGTAATACGAGTAGCTCGAGAAGATCCTAGCAAGGATGGCGAGGGATATGCCCGCAAAGGCGTAGCCAGCGTATGCCACTATGTCCAGCAGTGGAGCCTCACCGCCGCTGCCCATGAAATATAGAAGCCCTTTCAGGAGTAGGGCCTGCATGAGCCAACCGACCAACCCTTTGGTGAACTGCAAGCTCAACGCTTCTGGAGTGAATCTGAATTGAGAGAAACAATCACAAACAACCCTCAAAAGTTATATAAATGGTATATTGTCTTTCTATCTTCAAAACTTTACCAGCTACAATTTTACATTTACTCTCAATTCAATATATAAGCGAACATCCATGTCATTCTATTTTACTACTTGCTTCATATGTGCCCTGGAGTTGAAGGTGACTCTCTATAGCAAACTTATCATCTTTTCTCCGAGGAAGATATTTTCTTAAGTGTGACATAATATGGTGAACACCAGCTAGCAATTTTGGACTATGACAAGCCCCTATCTAGCAAGGAGATCGATACTACCTATAAGAAGGCATTTTTTAGGTAAAATTGCAAGTGTACCGCACCATACGTTTCATTAAAGAGAGCTTAACGAAACATGATAAAGAGTACGTTGATGAACCAAGAAATAGAGAGTATATAACATAAGAAAAGCCAAAAACAAAGAGCCATTAGGGAAAACTACTTTCCCAATCCAACAGTAATACCAATACTCTATCAAGTTTAGCCGGACACAGATCATCTCTGATATTAGACGATATATATTGCCTACTGGAAGTCAGAATGTCGATCAGACTGAAATCCTTGATCAGCTTGTTAAAAGCCAAATGGTCTAAATCCATTCCAGGGTACTACGATGGAATCACAGATCAATAATCTCAGCTCGCTCTACATCCTAGATTGTAATCTTCTCCTATTCGTGCCATAAACCGCCATAACAACTTGTTTAAAATTGTCCACAACTGAAAATCCCTATAGAGAGAATCTGTCTACACAACAATGATCAAAATTCCTCTGCACTAACCTTTTGCACTCTTCCAACGTCAATCGGTGAACCTACCCAAACCCAGACCAATTACAAGAGGATTGATCCGGTTGTAAAACTTTATCAAAGATTATGGAGCCTTGTTCTGTAGCCAACTCCATTTTGATAGAAAAAACAGTTGGATGATGAAGAAGAAGCAAACGAATTATTTTACTTGCTACGCGACAATGACTGGATGGAAACATGTATTTTCGAGTTAGTTAGCTTCCACGTCAAACTAACCTAGGCTTTATCTATAGGTTTGATCTCCATATTGAAGAGAAGCGCTTATTGGGACGTTGGGACTTTTTGTTAACTAACAGAAGAATAATGCATCCAAAGAGCTACGAAGATATATGCCATGGGAATAAGTTGAAATCGGTAAGGTTTGAGGAAATTAAGTAGCAAATTGCAAGCATAAACAGGTAAATGTGCTAAACGGAATATTTGAGGATATTAACATGCAGACAAAAAAAAAAAAAAAAAAAAAAAAAAATTAAAGTATGTATACAAATGAGATTGAAGAGGGATTAGCCAGGGCTACAGCCTACCTTACCTTCCCAAAACACCGAGTGAGAACCCTGTGAGAACAACATAGGTACCAAAGGCCATGAAAGGAATATACAGATCCGGAGCATTTATGTCATGAATCGGAGGCCTGTAAGAGAGCCTTCCTCCAACTGGCTCGGTAATCCTCGTCCAGTGTCCCTGACTTGAAGCAATGAAGATGAACGGAGTACTTAAACAACATATCTGATGCAACGAGAAAGGAAAGGGAAACTTACCCTGTGTAGAAATGGGAACAAAATCATCTTCAATTTATTCCTCACATATTGACCGTTCACTTGGAAATAGTATTGCGGATCAGGTAGACACTGGCTAATCTGTTCACAGAAATCATTGAAGGCAAAAATAGCTAAGAGACCAATGCAAAAGAGAATGAATGGTAAAAGATAAAATTGGAACATCAATGGAAAATGAAATTACGTTGCTTTGCATGAACTCAGAGCTTGATCCCAGGAATTTCTCGCCATAAGCTCCTAGTCCACCGCGTATCAGGCCAGACCCAGCTCCGTAAAAAGCAGTTCCAAAAGGATTCAACTGAGGATGTGATGGGGGCCTTGACATTCCGGGCTGACCTCCCACATTAGCTTCCATTGTTTCCCTGCTAATTACCAAGTGAAACTGATCAGGAAACAGACACAGTAAATATCCTTCTTGTATTTGAAAATTTCTGATCTTAAATAGCGATGAGTGAGGTTTAGCAACGTAGATCGGTAGTCTTTTAAGGAAAAAACTCGAGGAAACTGACAAGCAATCAATAATCAACATGAAGATTTCTTAGTACTTCCCTTCTATTTGATGCCAGAGATAATTGCAGACAGCCAGATATGTTCGAGTTACTCCAAAATTTAAATTAACCAAAAACCACCATTTTCTATTCGGTTAATTGAATTAAATTTACAAGATACTACAATCTCCCTTACGAAAAAGGGGCTTGGCAAAGTTTTTTCCATGTCCATGATACCATAATGCATAATTATCCCTCTCATCAAGGTATCTGCTATCAAAATAAGACCTCCATTCCTAGTTTACATCAATCTCATCACACAAGTTACCATTTGTTCAAACTCGAGCATATGGCCTGCACGTTCAATAATGATCGTTATGTACACATAGCCACTTAGCCCAAAAGCTTAACCTTGATAACAAAAATGCATAAGCTCATATATTGAAGCTTACACTTAAGAACGAAGAAAGCTTAAGCTCATGATCTTGGGCAAAAATTGCAGCGATTTTGAAGCTGTCACTCAACTTGCTTAGAAAGGGAGAACAACAGGGATTATAAACAGTTCCTAAATTCCAACTGATAAAGTTTCCGAGTTTCAACCAAAGAACATCTTAGCAGCATACTCTAACGCAATGTCAGATAACAAGTACTTCACCAAATCTTTGATTTCAAAGCTTGTGGCCAATGATGCAACAAGCAATCTTGATACTTGACAAAAAAATTTTAATAACTGAATAATATCATGTCAGCTTATCTAGACAAGAACTCTTAAAACTTTATGGAACTTAGATATCGGTATCATATCAAGAATCCATATTAGATCATCGTATATAGGCTGCATCAAAGGTTAGACTAATCTCGGGCTCTTGCTGCCTCAATCATATTGGCTTGATGAGAGCTTCATCGTGGAACTCACTAAATCATATATAGATTTCTTTCTTCAATTCGACGACACAAACTCTAAACATTATCTTCCCCAATAACAATTAGCTTACAAAGACATAAACTTTTAAGATTTTATGGTACTCGGATATCGGTATCATATCCAAAATCCATATCTGTGCATCATATATAGGCTGCATCAAAAGGTTAGACTAATCCATCTCGGGCTCTTGCTACCTCAATCATATTGGTTCTATGAGAGCTTCATCATGGAACTCACTAAATTATATATAGATTTATTTCTCCAATCGGGCATTTCGACAACTACAAACCCTAAACATTGAATGTCCAAATTGTCTCTTCATTGTTTTCGAAATGTGTACCATGCATAAAAAAAAAAATTAATTTTTTTGGGAAAATGAAAAACAATTAATTTACAAAAGTACATGATCCAAATTCTATTAGGAGATAAAATAAGATCAATGTGGCCAAGATACTTAGATTCTAACCTAAGATGCAAAACAATGTAAATGTTCTCATGAGCCCTTCATGAAAAAAAAATTAAGAAAAATATATTCAAAATTATGATAAAAATTTGAATCAAAATTAGGAATTTTGATGATACCAGATGATCAAAAGATTGTCTGCGATCGCCGTTTAGGGGAGCAGAGAAATTGGAGAGAGAGAGAGAGAGATTTGGTGTAAATCAACCCGCGCGTTGATCGGTATTAAATTAATAAGATGGACCGCTAGAATCGTGCCACGTAGGGCTGAGAGGTAACAGATCTGATGAACCTGCAAGAATCTAAAAGTGAAGATATATATATATATATATACATTTATAATTTTTTAAAATTATTTGTTTATTTCTTTTGATAGATCAGATACTATTTAGTTTAGATGGATTACAAAGGCTCATAAAAAAAATGACTTCTATGAAATTTGCATTATCATCAAAGTTCAAAGTTCCAATTGCGTGCAACTCCAACTAAATATCGATTTGTTAAGAGATGCACAACAATAAACATTGATTGTCAAACATGAGCAATTCCAGCAACTCGAAGCATCAAAAACATGTTGGCACAAAGCGCATAATATATTTCAATTTGCATCTCAGTTCCAATGTTTGTAACGATTTACGGAATTTTAATTTTACAAGCACAATTATATATATGGGATATCAAAATTTAAAAAAGAGTTTTGGAAATATTTGGTGAACTCAGAGAGGGGCTGCTTGCTTACGAGGGTTGCACTTTTGGACAGCCCAATAAGCTCGAGCACGCTACACACCTCCAGTGCACGCTTTCAAGCCAGTTGCATCGTGTTGTCATCAATGTTGTCATCAGTGAGCGTGAGAACAAGCTGCATGAAGTCGTCCAAATTCTGGACGAACAGTTCTCCGGCTCTATAGGAAGACCGAACCTAGGAATACAAACAGATAGATCAATGGCCAAAGATATAACTTGGCTCTGTACAGATACAAACTAGTGAAAGCTAGATGAATGTGTAGCAAACTGCACTACAGGAACTATTTTCATCTCTTACTATCAGTTGTTTCGGAAAAAAAAAATTGTATATCAATATTGCAATGTACCTCAAACTTGAAAATTATTTTTTCAAGCCAGAAAATGTTTGGCTTAAAAGAATTATAATTCGTCTTACAAACAGTTGAGCAAACCCATAGGTCGCCTTTTGGATCACCATTAGAAACAAATTTGAAAGCCATATGGTGTTAATTAACATTTTCAAAGTAAAAGTTCCCTTCATAAGAAAAGAAAAAAGATTTGCATCTTTTTCTTTCAACAAAATTTTGTAGCCGAAGCATGAGATTTAATTGAACAGTAATTAACTTGGGAGACTAATATATTTATGGTCATTACAAATTGTAGTAGTGCATACCACGCATACAGCTTGTAGAAGCATAAAGCAACATTAAACAACAATAAAATTGATCTTTTAATTTCTACAGTAAATTTTCATTCCGTGCATGGATCGCTTGTATCTTTTCGAAGTTATCAAGTTGCGCACAAATGAGCTTGTCTAACTTATGCAAGAGAAATCTCGAGATTGAACTTCATGGGAGGGCATAGGCTGGGGAGGTCCATATATAAGAGTCTCAACTAGATGGAGAGGGCAGAGAATGCAAATGTATGCAAGGAATGAAAGCCTGGGTGAGGAGGGGCAGAGTCATTGCTCAATGGAAATACTCCTAAACCAGCATCATTCAATTTTTTAACGAGTTAAAAGAAAATTTGGTGATACTGGATGACCAGTTTGTTTGAACACTTGAGTTTTAGAGTCAGTTCCCTGTGCAATCTAAAAGAAGCAATGGTTATAAAGGATTTTTCATGTACACGTTGTCACAAGTCAGGTCAGTAAAAATACGTGAGTAGGTGTGAGAGAGAAGAGACAGAGGGTAGGGACGTGAACGAATACAAATAATCTGACATGAATTTGATTCCATATCATTCATATTCTCTCCGCTTAAAATATGTCAAGAATATGAATAGTGCTAACTGTATCCAAATCCATATATATAACTGAATATCCGAATGATATCTAAATACACAGGATTATGCATGACAAGCTGATATATAGAATAAAGTCAATCTAATATTTTAAAAAGCACAATTTGGATGTCACAGACATTAGTATTGAAAATTTATATAATTTTCTCGTATCCGGAAGAAGAAACAAATATGAAATATGAATGTGGTAATACCAAAGTTCACTTCGTATCTACCCCACCGACATCCCTAACAGAGGGGCACGCTTATTAGGAGAGGAAAGTGATGTCTCGGAGTTCAGGAGGGAGACAAAAAAGATTCAACCAGTCATCATATGAAACTTTGTATGGTAGAATACTAAGGACATGTGTAACAGGCACACAAGCACACAGAGTATTGTGTTTTGTGTAGTTGTTGGAGTGGGTGGCACACAAGCACACAGAGTATTGTGTATATGTAGTTTTTTTTTTTTTTTTTTTTTTTTGGTTGGGGTGGGCAAGGAAGTAATATAGCACAGATAGTTTGAAGGGGACGTCGTACCCATATCGAATACGTATCTGACACTCTGACATTTTGATACTTGACCAATACGTCTAGGACACTTCTTCAAAAAAGACAAATCCAAAGTCCAAACTTTTAAGCTTATCCTAGACCAATCATAAATGCATCCAAGACTACAAGGTTAAAATTTTAAACTAAAAATTATGGATGATGGGTGAACGTTCTGATGTGATTTGCATATGGATTGTATTTATTGGTGAGTTGAATTTTCTAGTAAATATATGTTTGTGCATAATTATTAATTTAGACAACTAAAGAATATATCGCATATCCAGACCATTGAACAATACCACATCTATACATGTATCTTTATTAATATTGTGTTCACAATGTATCGGTATCCTAAATTTTTTTAATTTGCCTTATCCATGTACCAAATCTTACTGTAAATGTATATTGCACATGTACTTATACATGTGTTTAACTATATATATATATATATATATATATATATATATATATATATATATATATATATATATATATATATATATATATATATATATATATATATAAATTTGCAGTCATTTCCGTATCATATCAAACACGTATCCCGCATCCACGCCCATTCTTTACAGAAGTAATGAATCAGATACTATCATAAAATCACCAAAAACGCTCATGAATATTTGATTGTTTACCTATAGAATAGAAATTTCGAATTTTATTATAGGAAAATTCACGATACAACGATCCAGCATATGGTTTCACCAAGGTTCCAAGTATCAGCCGATTCCGACGTCTTACGAATATTGTATCCAGTTTTGAGGTATCCAATACGAGATAGGCCCACAATAATATTGGAACCAATACTGCCATCAGTTTACTGATATCTCATGCCCGATATTTCCGATTTCCAATACATAAACCATCGTCCAATATCCGTACCAATTATGAGATTTTAAACCATGATTTCCATATATAGTAACCATCAGCAAGACAGAAAGCGTAGGTTGGCTTAGCATGATGAATTTCCTTTATTCCCGTACATGGACAAAGTATATCATTATAATTGGCCAAGTATTTGATACAGGTCAATCAAACACACAGCAGAAAGAAGGAATGAAATGCAAAGGGGAAAATAGTTTACCAGAGGTCTGCTAGCAACATATTTAAAACCAATAGATTCTCCATAAGTCTTCCAGAAGGCAAACTTCTCAGGAGTCACATACTCTTTTACTGTCAGGTGCAAGGGAGTTGGCTGCAAGGGATCTCAGATAAAATAACATTAATACAGGCAACAGAAAGCTCCATGCACTGGATAAATATAGATTCCTGCACGTCATCTGACCAGTAAATATTGTCCTAGTGTCAGGATATCTACACCAATAGCCCTTAAGTCAGCCATAGCTTCCTTTACCTCCTCATCTGATTCTCCAAGACCCAGCATTATAGAAGATTTTGTAACCATCCCCGCCTTGCAGAGTTTCGCATGTTTATCTGCCATATACATGGAAACAATGATATTCTGGCCGCTGTGTCAAGGAATGAGTTGGGGAAGCATGAAGAAAATATAGCTTCATCAGTATAAAATTTTAGGTCAAGACAAAAGATAATTCTGATATACCTAGCCAAAAACATGAAGAAAGCTCGAAAAAGGAATTCCCAGGCAGGAGGAGCAATTCCGGCAAAATTAGTGAGATAGCTTATACAAACTTAGCTGAAGAAAGAAAAACAGGAATGTTAAACTTGTCAATCATCGACAAAGACTTAGCATGGAGAGGAGGAGGAGATAGTTGACTTTGTTTTACACAGGGGCACAATAATTACCAAAGGCTCAAAGCGGAACTGAGGGGCAATGATTAGAATATCTTAGCTCATAATTCTGGGGCAGTGCAAAGATAAAAGAGAAGTAGTTGTGCAGAAAGAAAGGGAAGAATGATAAGTGACGAAATATCATCATATAAAACACAATATTTTTATAAGATGATCCCAAAATAAATTGTAGATCCTCTGAGATAAACTAAGCTTGAGCAAACTTAAAAACACTTGCGAACCAGTTAGCAATAATTTGCTCTAAAGGATGAACCCAAAAAAAAAAAAAAATCAATCATTGGTCCATAAATATACAACGAAAAGATGACTCTTACCCTGCTCGAGGATCTCTGACAATTCTTTGAAGACATTTCACTGTTTCAATGTTGTGGGCAAAAACACCTGTCCAGAATGCACCAAAGATGACACAGCCTCTAGATCACAGAAGCTAGGCACTCAACCAAAATCTCAGGTTTAAGTTCCTGCACAGAAAAATGACAAGAGTTCAGATTGGGGGTGAAGAGATTAAGGGATTGGAAAGAGTTTTTAAAAACATAATTTCATGAGTTTTTAGTGTGAATTCTAACTGTTCTAAGGGATTATAATGGAAAAATAAGTAAACCCTAGAAATTGAAACGGATATGAATTGAGAAATCCGCCATGGATTCAAATTTGAGGTTTATATATAGATGGGAGGGGAAATTCTAAATGCCCACCCCATTTTACTTAGTGAGCACACATCTATAGAAAGTGATTTACAACATAGTGGAAAATGGAGGTTGAGCATGATAATTACGGTATTACCCTTCCATCATTTTGAAACCAAAATGGTAACTATCGGGGGATTAGGAGATTCTGCGAGGGTTCAAATGGGAAATTAATTAGTTTTTAGAATCCAGTTGGTATGGGAATGTCTAAATGAGCACACATATTGTAAAAAATTACACATTATTATTTCTTTTTCGACTCTGCATTTGATCAACGGGCTTGTTCGGCTCCGGCAGAGGTGAGGACTAAACCCTACCGTATCAATCTTGCGCTGTCAACACGAAATACTGACAGAATTCATGGACACACCCTACGCTTCTCATCTCAGCATCCAACGTTTCAAGAACTGCGCAGACCTCTACAGTTCTCGACCGCTTCGGATCGTCGGAGAAGAACGCAGAGACCCTGTTCCTGATCTCGACCCAGCTGCACCCAGGCTGCTTCTGCACTCCCCTCTCCCTCATCAAAACCCTCACTCTCTCCACCTCATCCCATCTCCCAGCATCAGCGAGTATGTTCGACAGCTGCACGTAGTTCGACGTCTTGTGCGGCTCCAACTCAAACAGCTTCTCTGCAGCGAATTCGGCAAGACATGAGTTTCTATGAATCCTGCACGCCCCCAGCAGCGCACCCCAGATACCTGCATTGGGCTTGATCGGCATTCTCCTCACCAGCTCATAGGCTTGCTCTAGTCTCCCAGCTCGGCCGAGCAAATCAGCCATGCAAGCATAGTGCTCGGCTACTGGCACAACCGAGTAGCTTCTGCTCATGGAATCGAACAAGCTCAGCCCTTCGTCGACCATCCCCGAGTGACTGCAGGCTGACAGAACGCCGACGAAAGTGATCTCGTCTGGCCTAATCCCATCAACCTCCATCTTTTCGAAAAGCGAAAGCGCCTCCTTCCCGTAGCCATTCAGCGCGTACCCAGCGATCAGCGAGTTCCATGAAATGAGATCGACATCCTCCATCTCTCGAAAGACTTGCCTCGCCGTTGAGATCCTCCCGCACCTTGAATACATCGTTATCAGAGTATTGCCAGCAAACACATTGGCGGCGTAGCCACTTCTCAGTAAGAGAAGGTGAAGCTGCTCGCCTACTTGCAGTGCAGCAAGGTATGCGCAAGCGCTGACCACGCAAGCATAAGTCGACCAATCTGGCCGCCTCCCTTCTCTCCTCATCGACGAGAAATGCTGCAGTGCCTCAATGTAACATCCATTTTGAGCGAAACCAGAAACGATCGAGTTCCACGAAACCACATCCTTATCTCTCATTCGATGAAAAAGCTCGAGTGCTCTATCCATACGACGGCTCTGAGCGTAGCCTGCAATCATAGTATTCCATGAGACCACATCTTTCTTCGGCATTCGCCTGAACAGTCCCATGGCTTCATCCATTCTTCCACACTGAGCATATCCAGAGATCATCGTGTTCCAGCAGACAACGTCCCTCTCTCTAATCTGCCCGAAGATCTCAAGAGCTTCGTCCATTCTCATGCTCTGCACATACCCATGGATCATCGCAGTTTGTGCAGCGACGTTCTTGAAAGGCATCTTGTCGAGCAGTTCTCTCGCTTCGTTAAGCTTCCCTGCACGAGCATACCCATCGATCATCGTAGTCCATGAAATCGAGTTCCTTTCTGGCATCTCCGTAAAAAATTTTGAAGCCTCTTCAATCTGCAAACTCTGAACATACCCCGATAACATTGCATTCCAAGAAACCAAATTCCTCTCGGGCATCCGATCAAACAGCCTTCTTGCTTCAACGATCCGCCCATTCCTCGCGTACCCATTAAGCATCGTCACCCAAGAAACAACATTCGGGCTCGGAGTCCTCTCAAAGAACTCCCACGCCGAATCCAAATTCCCAACCCGAACGAACCCATCGACCATCAAATTCCAAGAGACCACGTCCCTCTCCGGCATCTGTTCAAAGAACTTCAATCCTAGCCCCATCTCCTCATTCTGGGTGTATCCGGACAGCACCGAGTTATACGTCACCATATCACGAACCGGCATCTCGCCCAGCAATCTCAAGGCATCGTCGAACCTCCGACTCTTTGCATACCCTGCGACCATCGCATTGTAACAGGCAGGGCTCTTGTTGGGCATCTGGTCCAACAGGCCCCTCGCCTTGTCCAGCTCCCTACTCTTCGTGTAGCAAGTGATCATGAGAGTCCAAGAGAAATCGTCTCTATTGGGCATTCCATCGAACAGTTGGCGGGCGTCGGCGATGTAGCCGTTGTGAGAGTACCCGGCGATCATGGCGTTCCAAGTGACCAGGTTCTTGTTGAGAGGCATTGTGTCGAACAGAAGGCGGGCGTCAGCGATGCGGCCGTGCTTGGCGAAGGCGGAGATCATGGAGTTGTAGGTGACGGTGTTGCGGGTGGCCATGGAGGTGAAGATTCGGACGGCTTCATCGATTCGGCCGGAGTTGGAGAGGCGGGTTAGCTTGAGGTTTTGGGCGTAGATTTTGGCTTGCTTGGTGGCCGCCATGGATTTGAGATGGGAAGCCATTTTAGAGTTTTGATTAGTTTTATGGCGGGAAGGATACAGTTAAGACTTTGATAGTCATGTTACCGAATTTGGAAAAACTCATGATTGATAATTTTTGGTGAGTGAACAAAAACACGTAACAGAAACTAAGAACTGTGAATTTTACTATTTTTATATTTGTTTATTTATTTTGAATTGAATTTCATATATATTACAATTCTATTACTAAATTTAAGTAACTTATCGCTGAGCATCTTGTATTTTATAAAAATTAGGGGTAATATAGTACTTACATAGGAGATAGCCCATCCAACTTTTTGGAAAAATTCTATTTGCGCACGATATTTTACTCTCGGTACCCTGTATATTCTTTACACTAAATTTCTGTTTTGAAATATTATCATTTTACTCCTGCAGCCAAATTTTTTCCAAAAATACCTCTCCTCATTTTCTCTAACTCCTCACCCGTCTTATCCCATTTTTATCTATTTTTGTTTGAATTGGATCTTAGTTTAAGAGCAAAAAAATATTTTAAACGGGTATTAATACCCGACTAAGAAATGTGCTGGTCAGGTATTAATACCCGACTAGCAAGCGAAGTTTCCCCCATAAAAAAAATCTAATTAACGATAAATTTCAAACAAATACGCATAAAACCTAAAAAAAAATTCAAATCGTATCTTAGATTTGTTTTCTGACACCAATTTCATATTGGAATTTTTCATTTGCATAAGAAAACTCAAATTCAAATTTCAAATCCAAATTTCACATGTCACGGTAAAATCAAAAAATTTAAAATTCTTCTAATCTTTTTAGGAACATTAAAGTAAAAAAAAATTAAAGGGTCAAGAAATCTCAGATTGATGATTTTGTAGAAGATGTATTTTATTAAATACAAAAAAAGATTATTTTGGGTTTTAGAGAGAAAATAGAAGAGGAAAACAATGAGTCGTAGTTCCAAATTTTAAGAAGTTTTAGTTTGAAATTTATAAGGGTAATTTAGTCCAAAAAAATAATAACAAACTTGTAATTATTTATAAGTTTCAAAACCGTACGTCAAGAGTAAAATGTCGGGTGCCAAAAGAATTTCCCAACTTTTTGGGAAAATTCTATTTGCACACGAAATTTACTCTTGACTCATTTGATTACTCTTTACACCAAATCCCTATTTTGAAATACCACAATTTTACTCTCTGTCCAAAAAAATTTTCCAACTTTAACTCTCTCTCTCTCTCTCTTAAAGCAGCAGAAACACAGCACGCTGAGCAACACCACCACCACCATTCCACCGGCCGCCAACTCCACTATCAGCGACACCGAGAGAGATGACAACGACGAGTGCGAAGAACGTCCGTTAGTTGGTGGAGGGGTCAGCTTCTCCGGTGAAGACGAAGAAGTCTTCTGCTGGGATCCATCGCCACTATTGAAGAAGGGCGTCGGCGGAGAGGGGGGAGGTGGCGGCGGCGAGTTTGATAGGATTGTGGGATAGGGTGTTGCGGGGAGAGGGAATGAGGAGTCGGGTAGCAAATGGGAGGAGGATGAGGAGATGGGGATTGGAAATGGAGGGAAGGGAGGGGAAGATGCGGATGGGCCGGGAGTGAGGAGGTTGGTGGGGCCAAAGAGGAGGTCGGGGCCAACGAGATCACCGGTGGAGGTGTCGACGATGTTCATCAACAGGTACTCTTTTTGCCTGTCGGAAGCTAAAGCGAATTGGTAAATTTCCGTAGAAAAGCAACAAGACTGGATTTCGCCTACCGTCACCCCGTTCTAAACCCTTGTCCCTTTCATTGAGTTTCGTCAGATCAATCAAATGGGGTTCAACAAGTACTTTTTCTTTTAAGGTAATAATTTTGATAAAATTGTAGGAGTGGTGATGAGATTAGTATGGAGTTAAAAATATATGAGAACGAATGGTAATTTAGTCAAAAAAAATAAATAGCAAACTTATAAATTATTTACAAGTTTTAAAATAGTGCAAGAAAAGTAAATTTCCGTCTACAAATAAAAATCTCTCAACTTTCTGGCATCAAAGTACATTTCAGGTCTGGCATCAAAGTACATTTCAGGTATGGATGATTATCATAAAAGATTTCCAACATATCATAAAATTTTCGTTCTTGAAAATCAACACTTTTCCAAATCCAAAAAACAGACGGGATTATAGAATTATTCCTTAGAACAAATACTTTTATGCATACCTCTTCAGATTTATCTATACCATACCGTATTTTCGTAAGATGATACACACTAATTAAAAATCCTCTTGGCAAGCTAAAAATGTGTCTATGACACCAATAAGTTGATTTAAATGCCTCAAAATAAAAAAAGGAAGAAAACTTCCAGTTCACTTTCTATGAACCACTCAGCATAGCTCAATGCATGTGCTTGAAGTTACAACCAAAACCTAACTCTACTATAGGCAAAAGTTAATCAACCAAACACCTAAAAGTAACTGGAAACCTAACTTATCTCCATAATTTGTATAAGAAGAACTAATTAGCCCTCAACAAACAACACAATAAACTAGTAACACAACAATACAAACACTCTGATTAATTCAGCATGCACCAAAACATTTGGTAATTAGCAAGAAATTTGGTAATTAGTGTGATTGATCCCCCACCATTCTCTCTTGAAGCTTAGTTATTATTGTAGGTGTACAGAGCAGATCTTGTGACAAGCAATCACGAGATGAGACTCACAGGAGAAATCACAGGCCAAAACAAGCATCTACAGCCCAAATTCAATGCACCAGTGAACCAAAAGGACAGACATCTGAAAGATAACCAACTCATAGCTTGGTCTGATCATCACATGCAGAGAGATTCAACCCTCACTTGAATTTATAACTTAGTGCCCTGCTGCTGGGCTCCTAGCTAGCTAGCTAAATATTCATGTAGTAAGTAAGATTTCTCCTTTATTTCTCAACTAGCTAGTGAAGTACTTTTTATCTATGCCCATGGTGAGAAACTTCAAAAGGCCATGGCCAATGGAGCGCTGTACCCTTCCCTATGTGACCTCTGCCATCTCCATGCAACCCGAAGGCTCTCCAGAAGGTCGGTGCGCCGAGCCGTCCAGTTCAGTTCGCGACTGATCTTGGACGGATCGCTGTAAACTTCAGCATAGTCACCTGGTCGTCGGCTGAGGTACTCAGTGTTGACGTTGACGCTGGTTGCCTCCTTGCATGCCTCCACAAACTCCTTCACTGATCTTCCTGCAACGGAGTAGGTAGAGATTCAAAGCGTTTCAGAACAACGCTGGCTGGCTTATGTTATTCTAAGATGGATATGGATAAAAATTCAACCTTTTCCAGTCCCGACATTGTAAATTCCAACTTTACCAGGCTCTGCCTTGTTGAGAGCTTTAACATGAGCATCCACCAGGTCGGAGACATCAATGTAGTCTCTTATGCATGTCCCATCGGCAGTTTCATAGTCGGCTCCCCTCACCTACGAGCAAGGCACGCAGCCACAAACCGTATGAAATTAACAGTTTAAGGTTGAAGTCTAGGCATTTGGTCCCGTTTCCACTTTTGATCATTTTAGGACTATGTCGGCTGTTGTTCGAGTCTTTTATATTTTATATGTACTTAGTCCACTCCTGCCAGAAGGACATTGCTACGTACTTTATATACGTAAGCTAACTGTTTTGTTAAACTCTTCTTAATGGAACGCAGAAGACTATATTCACCGCAATGTCTAAAATAGCAATAACGCTAACGTAATATTTTGTCTCTGTTAGGTTATGTCGCATATAGCATAACGCATAACCTAGGTTATACAATTTTCTATTTATTTAATTAAAAAAATGTAAAAATATATAAAATAATTTTTATAAATTCAAAAATAAATTTAAAATATTAAAAAAAGAATATAAAACCATTTAGAATATATAATATATTCTAATTTTATATTAAATTTTACAATAATTTTCATATTTATCTTTATAAATTATATTAAGTCTCCAACTGTAATTCCAGTTATCAGTTAAACAAGAAAATAAGATTTCAATTTTTTATTTCAATTCCAATTATTATCGTTGTTAGAATTTATATTTTGTAATGTTCATTTATTTTATTTGTAATTATTGATTTCGGTTCAATTAAAAATTCAATAAAATTAACAAGTAAAATATTTCAGTAATCAGAGAGAAATTATAACAAGCGAATAAGGAAACAATCGCAAATTAACAAGTTAGTAATTCTACAAGCAATTTAATAAGTCAACAACTAATCAAGAAAATTACAGCAATTCGCTAATAAACAAAAAATAATAATAATCAACAACAATATAGAAATTACTAAAAAAATAATTGTAAATAGCGTAACATAACGTAACTTAACTTTATGTAATATAACATAAAAGGTTAATTATACTCAGACTCCCGTAGTATTGGGATATATAATTTATTATCCCTAAAATTAAAAACTCTCATTTAGACTTCTTGGACCAGAAAAAACCGACAGGGAAGCTCAGGCCGAGATATTTTTTCTGCAGTCTAGAGTGTCTAAGTAAGAGTTTTAAACTTTAAGAGTGATAAATTATACATCCTCATACTACAAGAAGTCTGAGTGTTATTAATCCTAACGTAAAATAACATAAAAAAACGTATTGTTACAGTGCACTGAGTTATTTTCAGTTGTTACGTAGCGCTGGGGTTCCGTTAGATTACGTAACGCAATATATCGTGTTTCATAACGTGTTATTTTCAATATTGATTCACCGTTTATACTTTAAAAAAAGGTTGAAGCCTATTTCTTAAGGTGATGAAATAATAAATTCACGAACGATAGTTTGTGAAAGCAATTTCTATATGAAACTAGCGATACAACAGACATACCTTTAAGCCTGGAATTACTCCTAACGCTGCGTCGAAGCATGCACCAGAGATTCGCCCATGCTCCCTTAGTTCGGGTCTGGGAGATTCACCTAGCATTCCCTCTGGATCTGATCCAATGACGTTGAAGTACCTAAGCGAAGGAAGATAGGTATAAGTAGCTACCAAACCATCAGATCGTCTCGTTTATTCCTTTTACCATGAGTATCTAATTACTAGTGTCAATTTGCACCTCAAAATCATGACAGCCATGTTCGATCTCTTTGAAAAATCGAGAATGATGTCCTCGGCCATTTTCTTTGCCTTCCCGTATGGGTTGATAGGAACCTGCATTCATGCATGCATGGTAAAACAATTCAGCGAGCTTCAAAACTCAAATATCCATGATCCATCCGCTTGTAATTTGGTATCAACGTGTTGTGTACATGATCAATCTTCGCTAGATTGTCCTAAACTCACCTGCGGAGTGTCCTCGGTGATGGGCATCTTCTCTGGTTCTCCGTAAGTTGCACATGTGCTAGAGTAAATCAAGGTTTTAACATTGTTTGATGACATAGCCTCTAGCACGACCAAAGTATTTGCAGTAATATTGCGGTAGTACCTGTGGCAGTTTAAAAAAAAAAATTGACATACACAAGATGCAAGCTGAGGGTCCAGAACATAGATCTAAAGTCGATAAAAACGAAAAAGGTTGCTAACAATGATGTTGAAATAAAATCGTAATGAAGTAAGAAATGTAGTAATCTCACAGATGGTCAGTTTAAATTTTAAACCAAAGTGCAGCAATGAATTTCATTTGCGACTAATTAAAAGGAAAGGATCGTAACAAACTATGTGTAGCCAAGCTTAGAGTGCATAAACACTATTAAAAAACTGCCTCGAGAAACATGATGACCATAACTGTCACTCCCTACTTCGCAAAGCCTGTACATGTTGGTTAGTTGTTTTGTAAATCTACCTGTTCAACATACTTGGAGGGAGGAACACGTGCGTTGATCATGTGGCAAGTGAAGACATAAGGGTGTATATGAGGGTAGTGCAGGAAGGTAGTTTTCCTCAACGGTCATTGCAGTTTACGCTAAAAGATATTTCCAGTTCTATGAATGAAAAGATGTAGTCACTGAGGACTTTTCTAGCAAAAAAAAAACACCAGTAGCATAACCATACATAAACTCATGCAAGCTCACCACATCAGAATAAGATTAACAAAAGATCAAGCTAACAATCACCGTGATTTCCTTCTCGTAAGACCTACTTGAAGAAAAGGAGCACATACCTAAGAGGTTCAAGTGTACTCTCGCCTACATAAGCAACTGCTGCAAAGTGCATGACAGCATCAAATGCATTTTCTGCAAATATTCTGTTGACCTATGTTCTGGTTAAAGAATCAACTAATGTATTGCAACTTGATTCGTGATTTAGAATCTCATTAGTTTTACTGTAAAATATGTGATAGGATACAGTCTTAGCATCGCCTAAATCGGCAAGAATGAATTGAAGCCTTCCAGGTTCCGGAAATTGCTCCTGGAGAACTTTAATGGCACCAATGTTTCCCCTGGAAAGATTATCCTGTAAAAATAAGGAAGAAAAATTAACTTTAGTATATAAATTCATAGTGTGGTGTCAATGAGCACGACCATGAAAAAAAAGGGGTACAGAGACACGATAAGTTACCACAATGGTTACTCTATATGAGTCCTTCAGAAGCCGAAGGGCAGCATGGGAACCAATATAGCCTGCACCACCCGTGACTAACACGTGCGTCACTCCAGGCTCATGGCGAGAGAACTAATAAGATGAAAAGGTAAATAGATTAGCATGGATCACAGCCCGATGTTAGGAAGTTATCTTAAGTAGCAGACACACATCAGGTATATAGGTATGTAGCACAAACCATCCCAGGCATCATTTTTTACAAGCCTTCTGCAAAAGTTATTTGGCCCATTCCAGTTGTTCACACAGGCGGAGAACTTCGGGACATGGAAATTAATTGCAGTAGAATCCAAAGTTCTAAATATAGGATATCTGGTCCATATCAGATGAGGGGTTTCATATCGGATAGCGGAATAACAGACGATATATCAAGGGATATGAGCAGATACGACTATCATATCGTATCAATGAATCCTTCAAAACAATTTATCGGGCGGATATCATATTCATATCGGCCGATACTTAGAACAATGGTTGCTAACATAGACTCCATGACTAACCACAAAGACAAGTCTATGTACTATTCGGCTATCTTCCTTTTATTTTCAACACATGCACTATTCAATGTAAACTTGATAATTACTAAGAATAAGGAGATCGTGTCATTTTATGAAATACAGCTTCATGCTCAAATGCCTTTGCTTCGTCAAAACTATAACAACTAGTTCTGTCAATGTTCTTAACATCCATGGTTTCCTGAAAGAAACACAATACTTCTCAAAGGTGATTTAATCCAGCCAATTTGCTTCTCCAACACTCCTATCTAGATAACTTGTTCAAACTGAATCTGCTGCCTAAACTGATCGCACATATGTTGGCATATTAACATATTCAAGTGTCTACTTGATAACATTCTCGGTGACAAAACGACTTTGATTTTGATCACAACTTCAAAAATCAAATTTCCCCACAAGGCTTACACACTTAAAACAACAAACACATGTGTTGGCATATTAACATATTCAAGTGCCTACTTGATAACATTCTCGGTGACAAAACGACTTTGATTTTGATCACAACTTCAAAAATCAAATTTCCCCACAAGGCTTACACACTTAAAACAAGAAACACATATGTTGCCATATTAACATATTCAAGTTCCTACTTAATAACATTCTTGGTGACAAAACGACTTTGATTTTGATCACAACTTCAAAAATTAAATTTTCTCACAAGGCTCACACACACCTAAGGCAACAAGCACATATGTTGGCATATTAACATACTCGAGTGCCTAAATTTATTGGATGAACATTTTTTTTTTTTTTTTTTGAAGTTTATTGTATGAACATTAATAAGAATGGATAAGATAAACAATCGTTATTTACGAGAAACACAATTGCAACTGGATGAAATTTCCGGCATGTTCAGATAAGATTACTACACCAAGATTGTTCTTAAGAAAAAAGACCAGGATTGTAAAACAAAACGTTTACCGGACTCGTGCTGTGGAAACAAGTAGGCTGCCTCAGAATCATAATGCACAAGGTCGTAAGAACAGCCGCCATGAGAATCTTACTAAGAACATGATGGGACTTCTGCTTTGCATCTGCATATTCTATTTCTGAGAAACCAAAGAGTGAACAAGTTGAACAATTAGCATATCAGAAGAAACAAAATTGACAATTCCGAAATTTTCAGAATGAAATTATCAAGCATACTCAGTAGCATCCTCCAATTTATCAAGAATTTCACAGGTTTTTTATACATTTTTACTCCTAGTACTGCATTTTCTTACCAAAGTTGCTATTTTTTTTCTTATAATCACTTAAGTTAAAATCCCACATTTCACACAATATACCCCAAAAAAAAAAAAAAAATCTCTTAACACAAACTTGGCTCTATCATCAACAATAGCAAAGACCCAACATACCCATTTTATGAATCTCTAAATCCTACAAGATTTTATCAAAAAAGGGGGGAAAATTACAAAAAATAGTAAAAATTACCTGAAAAAGAGCAGGGCTTGGGCAGCCTATTATTAGTATTGGACTGAGCTCTGGTCCTGCTAACAGGCAGCATTTGAGAAAGCCCCTTCATACTTGGTGAAAATTAGTAAAGAGATCAAGAGATCCTCTCTTTCTCTCTTCTTTCTCTCTAAGAAGCAAACTTATTCATCAAAATTTGTCAAATGCAAGAAAATCTACAGAAATAAACAACAACAACCCCACCAAGATCGATTCTTTAAGGCAACAAGAGAATCAAAACTAACCCAGATCAAGGAATTTAGCAAAATGACATGAATCCCATCTGGAAATTATTATTCGGAGAGAGAGAGAGAGAGAGGGAGTTTGTTTGAGAGTTGCTTTTTCTTTCTCGAGGGTAGCTTTTGTTTTGTTCGTGCTGTTGATAGTTGTTTTTTATTATATAACTTTTTAAAAAAAAAAAAAAAAGAAAAGAGCTTCATTTGATTTAATTTTATTTTAGTAACTTTTTTTTTTTTTTTTTTGCACCTAGCTGTCGGTTGGCGGTCAGCAAATTAACTGGAAAGTGTCCTGAGTTTAGATTGTCGGTCTCTTCAACACATTTAATCAGAACTTATTTAGAGGTGGAACTGTTCAAATAGCTCGTCAAGAATGTAAGCGTGAGGTGCCTCCGAAGCCTCCATCCAAAAAAATTCTATATCATAATGATTTTGATAATAAAATTATAATTTTACAAATTAATACATAATTAATATATAATTTAATGAAAATCCAGATTTTACCTACTTTAAAGAATTCATAGAGAGGGCGTTGGAAAAATGCAGATGGCCAAAAAAACAAATTTTAGTTTTGATTCTTAGAACTTAAGAACAGAAAATTTAAAATTTAAGGGATCAAATTAATAATTGAATACATAGAAGTCACTCAGAAGTTGGCATACAGTTTGCTTGTTTATAAAGTTTGAAAATTCACTCTCTATGGCTTCGGTATTTTTTTTTTTTTTCACTATCTAGACTTTTTAGAATATAAAATAAGTTCCCTCAATTCTATAATAACTTCGAAATTTTAATATAATGGTACAGACTTTAAACTAATATCAGAGTAATTCAAATTCAAATCCTACCAACCAATTCTCACTGCAACTACAAAGTTTTATTGTCCATTCTAAATATAATGTAGTAAATAAAACAAAAACCACTATCCCATTACTCAAGCAAGCAACTAATTTAGAATGTTTTTATAATTGAAAAGAGAAGTAATTACTTCATTTTATTTGTTTATCCTGCACTCATCTCTCTTCTTTATTTCTTTCTCTATGTAAGAGAAGAAAAAAAAAAGTTAGGTTACAATAAATGGAGTTTCCCAAGGAGCACACCATTTTTCTTAGTGAGCCCACTTTTGTAATTTTGGTTCAGGTTTTTAACTGGACAGTAAACCTGGACAGTTATTAGTAACTGGGCTCACTAAGAAAAAGGTGTGCTCCTTTAGAAACTCCCCAATAAATTTGAATCCGGATGGATAATGGACGGTCTATGGAGCAAATTTCAGCTATCTTTTTATATAAACGGACTAAAATTTACCTGGAAGGTTATTTATAACTGGGCTCACTAAGAAAAAAGATGTGCTCTTTTAGAAACTCCCCAATAAATTTGAACCCAACAGGAAGAGGAAGAGGAAGAGAGAGGGACCCCCTGTAGGGTTGGTAATGGACGATCCATGGGCCAAATTTTATTTCTTTATTGGGGCCAAATTTTATTTCTTTATTGGTGGATCTAGAGAGATGGCTGTGGAGGCGTCCATGGGTTAAATTTTAATTCGCTCTATATAAAATTTTAAATAAAAAATAAAAATTTTATTTTTTATTTAAAATTTTATATAGAGCGAATTAAAATTTAACCCATGGACGCCTCCACAACCATCTCTCTAGATCCACCAACTCTAGGGACCGGCTATGGCCACACCTGCCAAGCCCCTCTCCTCTCTCTCCCACGGTGTCATGTGAACAATAAAAGAAAGAGAATGCCATAGCCATCTCTCTAGATCCACCAACTCTAGGGACCGGCTACGGCCACACCTGCCAAGCCCCTCTCCTCTCTCTCCCACGGGTGTCATGTGAACAATAAAAGAAAGAGAATGAATAATTCATAATGATAAGTGTAGCTCTAAAGGACCTAATACAGTGAAAATAATAAAACGGAAAATTCATCGACGGTAAAAAAAATTTCTTTACAATCGTTTAAGTGGCCCAATAAAATTATTACACGTTGCGCCACTCAAACAGTAATTAAGTGAATTGTTTTATTTGTTATCTTAAATGACACCACGTGTAATAATTTTATTGAGCTAGCTAAACAGCGACGAAGAAATTCCTTTCACCACCTTTGAATTTCCAGTTTTCTCTAACAATAATAGTAAATTTCCAGTTTTCTCTAACAATAATAGTAACGCCTTTGAATTTCCAGTTTTCTCTAACAATAATAGTAACGCAGAAAGGACTTGTGAAAACTATATTACGACATATGGGGTCAAGTCAACGTATCAATGGGAAAGTGGAGACGTAGCCTAAGCTTCTGAAAGACTATATCTCACCGACGCTTGAAAAGCAAATGGTCCACCAGATGAAGGACAATAATAGTTCATCACCGATGTAATACAGCTACCTTTCCTGTACTAATGCATCTCCACCGGACAACAGCAGGTATCAAGAATCTAATCAAGGTTACAGAACACTACAGACGAAGAAAGTCACATTATCTCACAAATACAAAGCAAGAACCGAAAAGATTGTTAACCATTCGTGTGCCTTCGACTGCTGAACATAACGTCTGGACCTATCTGCACCTAATATGGACAAATATCTTGTGACACACCTAGTACTGCATCCTACAGAAATGCCAGCAAACCAGTGCCACATAAAAGGTACACGGTTTGTTCAAATCCAAGGAGTTGCATAACCTCCAACCAACATTTCTAGACGAAAACACATTAAAAAAAAAAAAAAAAAAAAGAGTTGGTACAATGCAATTGATCATGATGATCTTATTCTCTCTCGTTCTGCTAATATAATGTAAAAGAACAGTAGTAGTACAACTACATATGCAAACCTCATTTATCAAACAGGTACAAGAAAATATTCGCAAATAAAAGAAACTAATCATATCCAGAGGGCTCACAACATATGCACATTAAAGGCTTAATTATGCTGAACATTATTATCCAGTCACTGCTGCATACAAGCTACACACAAGAACATGAAACCAACCTTAAGTAAGACGGAATAACCTCACAGGTGCTAGCATATACCTTATAAAAGGTCCAGTGCATGACGGTATCATCAGAACCGCCATGGCAACTAAAACCATGCATAGAAGAGCTACTTCAAGGGCATTCACCCATGAATCCAATTAACACAGGAATTTACTGCTTCTATTAAGCGAACCTGTACAGATATCTACTGCTACCCCATTCGTCTACGAGTCCACACACGGAGCACCAAAACAACGCTCCCCAGAAGGACAGAGTTCCAGTCACAACTCCTAATAATGTACTTGGTGAAGATACATATATGGATACCATAATTTCACAGCAACACTAGAAGTGAAATTTATCCATATTAAAAGTCTCGTGAAAAACTTACGAGTAATTTCACCTGATTCTTAAAGATGTTTGTGCCTGCATTTATGTTCCTCATACCACCAGCAGCTTTCATTATCTGGTGGGAGGCGTATTTGTATGTGACTACCACAGTCCTCACACAAAACATGCCATCGATGCCACTTATCATTTGTGTATTAGCCTGGCACTGATTCTGAAGTTATTGGTCCGCTACTACCTCCATGAGCATTGTACCCCGTAATTGGCATGGACTTGTGGGCAAAATCAAGTAACTGCTTCCGCTGGTGGTCATCTGTATGAGGAATGCTCGCACGTAGTAGTTCCACAGGCATCTCTCTACTAATAGCTCTGCTAACCTCCGATCCCATGAGCATGCTGTTGGGTGACTGCATGAGCAATGCTTGCATTATACTATCATATTTGCTAAGGCAATATTTTGTGAGAAGCCCAAAGAATGCATCAAAAGATGCCTGCCAAAGAGAGCGGATGGACATGCTGTAGCTGCTAGCAGCATGTGGATCGGTGAGCAGATCAGTTGCCCTCTCCAAAACAGATTTTACAATGATAGTGGCTCCATCACCAGCAGCACTTTCAAGTGGTCGGAGAGGTGGCTGTTCTGAAGAGCAAACCACAGCAGCAAGGCAAGCACTGAGAGCACTGAGATCCATTCCACGAACACATGAAGAAACACCTCTAGCAAGACCAACTGTGGTTTCAGCTGCACTGGAATCAGAGGGAAGACCACCGAATAAAAACCTTAAGTGTCGGAAAATGGCCATACATACTATCCGAGTAAGCTCACTTCCAGGGTAAAGAAGTTGAAGGAAGCGAGAAAGCAGCTTTCGGCCCTTTGGAAGAGAGGCCAGACGAAGAAACACAAGGTCGTCTTTTGGTGCGAGCCCAACAGATTGTCCAGCTTTATCTGGGCCAAGCGGGTCAACCAGCTGAATTGATGCTGCAAGACCTTCTAAGAGGACCTGTCGTCTCCGCCTCAGCTGGGATCCACCATCTTGTAGCTGGCCAGACTGTAATAGGCGGTCAATATCGTCCACATCAAGGAGAAGGCAGAGTCCGTCTTCAACAGCAATTCTGGCTGCCAACATTGGCTCTTGCTCGAGGGGCTTCACTGAGGATTTCTGCTCAAGGATTCCATCCCCAGACAAAGGCACATCAACCTCAAGAAGCGGACGAGGCCTGCGAATAGAAGAAAATGGGACCCTCCCAAGAGCATCAACTTGAAGATATGCATGTGGTTCATTACTACCACGAGATCTGGAAGGCAGATCCCTGATAGACGACGGATAGAAGTGGTGTTTCATCCTAGAACCACCAGACTTCTTTGCTAAGCAAGCTTGGTGATAGTAATCATCTATGTAAGGATCATTACAGTGAGTTGCAGCATGTTGCATCCTCAGAATACTTTCAATTTCATCAGCTGTCATATACTTGGATCTGATTTGTGGCCAAGAAGTATCACCCTTCTGGCTACCGGTATCAGAACTCTGTTGAGAAAATCTGAGCCGTCCCCTGGAAGAAGGTTTTGCTCTTTGGTCTCTAAGGTCAGTCATTCCAAGCATGGCATTAAATTTGTTCATCATCTGCGGAGATGGGGGATGGGAGTTGAATATTTGAGACTGCAAGTGTGAGAAGTGCGAAAGTGATGGCTGAACTTGTAGTCTCTGCTGTTGCGATAATAGTTGCGAGGATAACAGCCCATTTGGAAGTGAAAACTGTTGCTGTAACATGTTAGGCAACAAATTGGGATTCTCCCCAGTAAACAGGCTAGCGTGGCTCAGCCACTGATTCTGAGTCCTGGGGAGGCCTGAAGGAGAAAACTGAGCCATGTTTCCACCGTAATGTAGTCCACGAGGTAATCCTGCTAAATGAACTTGAGAAGGAGAGAAGGACGAGAGATTTGATCCAGAGTAAGGCATCTGGAGACTGCCACTGAGAGATGGTATGCTAGCATGGCGTGACAGAACTTGAGATCGACCGCCAGGCAGGGGAAACGAAGTAAAAGATGACTTGGGTACGAGAATAGACTCACTTGAGTCCTGGAGTTGTGGCTGTGGCTGAGGGTATGAGGACGTTCTATGCAGTGATTTTGCTTCAGCAAACCGAGCTGCAGATGCATATGGTTGTGACCACCATCGTTTGCCATCTTGCACATTTTCAGCATCTAGTATCTGTTGATCTAACCAGTTGGAGACATCTGCCTCCTGCGTCCAGTCTGCAGTGGACGAACCTGGGAAGACAGAGATAAGCCATTAGAAAGCAGAAAGCAGCGACACAGAAATACCAAGATGAAACGTTAAATTTGCATTGCAAGATCAAACACATAATAACGAAATAGAAAAGCCACTGAGGCTCATTAATAGGGCAAGCATGGGAGATAATAAATTTAAACCCAGAAGAAAATCAAAAGGAGAAGCATAAACCTCTGCATTAAAACAAATTTTACAATATATGGACCAACGAAGAAGCATCAAAAGCTTAGAAGCAAGTTAAAAGATAAAAAAGCCAAAAGCAAACAAGCCAAAGGCACAGAAGCAAGAAACAGTATGGGAATACGTGAAGTGTTTATTAAGAAAATGATGAATCAGAAGAGAAGTGGAAAGCTGAAAACTTCATTTTTTTTGTCTTACAGAAAATGTGGATCCAAATCCAACTCCGCAAAGATAATTTGGTGCTCTCCATAAAAATTAAGGTTCTTTTATAATGAACATGCATTCATCGTTCATGCAATACATGATAGAAGTTGAAATGATAACTAATACTGATAAGATTTAAAGACTGTGTTGGACACAATTATGTTGCAAACCAATAATATAGCTAACAAGTTATAGTGGCATGTCATCTAAAGTAGTTGTTTTGCTTGGATTTTCAAAGAGATGGAGAAACTTTGTAATTTTCCAGTGAATCTCAAAAAAAACATATAGCATTCTCAGAGCATCAGACACGGTCTCCTCCAAGAAAAAATATAAAAAACAAAATAAGAAGAGCACAGACACGGATATGCCAATACAAGCACGACAGTACACAGACACACATAAAATTCTGAAAATTTTAAATGACAACAACATGGCAATGTTATCTCGAAAAGTTGTTATAGACTTTAAAAATAAAAATTAAAGCATTTACACGCCAAGCAAGTTTCTAAAACCGACAATCCCAGGGATCAGGAACACTTAATTACAATCATCATCATAAGGTCCATGTTCACTTCTGCTGGTGTAACAGAATAAGTTGGGCAGCCTCGTAAAATGTGATGCCTCACACAATCCATTACAGATCAAAATGATAACTCCCTACCTCCTATGATTCCCTCCATCCTAGAAAATATTTTGGAATGTATAATTTAGCTAACAACTCATCATAACCTTGAATATGGAAGTAATGAAATGCAGCAGAACAAAAATATCAGCCAACCAAAGCATATTTAGGCTCTGTTTGGGAATGAAGTTTAGATAACCAGACGTATTTCTTAAGTGGGAGCATAAGTTACACAAGCTTCAGTTCCACTCCAAATTCCAGTTTCATAACATGTCTTCAATTAAGAAAAAGTGGAGGTATCAGATAACAAATGTAGGATTAGGATTTTCCTACCTAAACTTTTTTTTATTGTTATCTCCACTTTGGAATTGAGATAACTGAATACAGCCCTAACTGAGGTTTTATAATTAAGTTATCCTACCTCAAAAGAAAGGAGGTATGATAACTTTGTTCCCAAATAGGGCCTTAGTGAGATAGAAGCCGTGAAAGGTACCTCCCAGCACACAAAAAGCATCAACACTAGCTTAGCAGTACACGCTCAACATCCAAAACTGGGATGAAGGAAGAACAGAACAAGATACAAAGACAGATGATAACCTTGTTCCCATATGAACCCACACTGAGATAGAAGTTGCGAAAGGCACCTCCAAGCACAACAAAAACCATGAACACTGGATAAGCTGTATACATTTTACACACTTTTTTGGAAGTAAATACCAGTATTAGAGCAAGACTGCAATAAGTTCTACTCACTCATATGCTAAATAGAGCTGATTAAGAAGCCTAAGGTGCATTGACACTGTACAACACAAAAAAAGCCAAAGCTTTCATCCAAGTCTTTTGTGTCAGAATATATAGGCACGCTATATGGCATATAACATTTCACTATGCACTAAATCTACATATAATACAGGACATCAAATTTAAATACTACCAAATCACAAAACACGGTTAGGTGAAGTATAATCCAATATTGAAAATAACGCATTATGTAACATGGTATATTGTGTTATTGTATCTAACACAAATCCAACGTCATCACTAAGTCGAAAATAACTTAGTGCACCGTAATGGTGCATTTTTAGTTATACTACGTTATTTTGAGTCATGTTATGTTAAAAAAATCACATTATGCTACATTATTTACTGTTATTATTTAAGTAATTTCCATAGTGATGCTGATTATTTGATTTGATTGTTAGTTGATTGTAATTATTTTACTTTATTATTCACTATTTGTTTGTTTGGTTGCTTGTACAATTGCTAGCTTGCTAATTCGCTTGCTTGATTACTTAATGTAATTCCTTTCCGATTGGTAGTATTTCTTACTTCTTATTGATTTTATTGAACTCTCAGTTGAACTAAAATGAACAATTACAAATAAGATTAATTGAGCATTACAAAATATAAATTTCAGCATTGGTGATGACTATAACTGAAATAAATAAATTTAAAATCTTATTTCTTGTTTCGTAAGGACTAAAATTACCGTTACGAACTCCATTTAAATATGAAGATGAATCTGAAAATTATTTTGAAACTTGTTAGAAACTTAAAATAGATTCTATATGTTATACAATGTTTTTATATTTCTTTTAGAATTTTAAATTTATTTTCAAATAAATCAAAATTAATATATATATATATATATATATATAGTTTTATATTTTTTTATTAAATAAATATGAAATTGCATAACCTACATTACGTGTTACACTATATACGATGTAACATAATAGAGACAAAACATTATGTTACCGTTATTGCTATTTTAAACATAGATTAGAAAATTATCTTGTATTAAGTTTAGTTTAGATTTAATCCCACATCGCCCGTTAGATTATTTTTTTTGGTGTTGAGATACTTATAAATATATGTATCCCTTGAAACAAGAAATAAGATTTTAAATTTATTTTAAACAAGAAACAAGAAATAAGATTTTGGTGTTGAGATACCTATAAATAGATTGGTTTTGGTTTTAATTATTTCATAGCATGATATCAAAGTGCATTATGAAATATATCTCAGCCATCAATCTCGACCATTCTAATCGTTAGCCGGCTCCAATTCCGACTCTGATTCCGACGTCCACGTCGACTCTGCAATCGTGCCACTAATTTGATGTTGATTCAAATTCCAACTTTGATTCCTACATTGACTTTGCAATTGCGTCACCAATCAAATTCCGACTCCGATTCCGCAATCACGTCATCAACTCGATGCCAACTCCGATTCTAACTCCGAATCCGCAATCTCGTATCAATTGAATTCCATGTCTGCTTCACTTATCTGACTTCGACTTTGCTTCTTCCACTATTTTTTTCCGATTTCGCAACTGCTTCGCTTCTGCTTCTCTGTTTAGCATCTGCTTCTTCTTTACTCCGTGACTGTTACAACAATATAAAATGACTATTGTTGTTTTTGTCCACTACAAGGGACTCTGGCTAGTCCTTCCTCGATTGCAAGGGTGTGATCCAATATTGATGCAACCCTTTACTCTTTCTTTTGCCTACTACTGCTTCTAAAAAAAAGAAAATTATTTGATGCCTACTAGATTCTGAGAAAGAAGTTTATATGTTACCTACTACTGCTTCTAAAAAAGAAATATATCTGATGCCTACTACTGCTTCTAAAAAAGAAGTTTATCTAATGGTCATTACTGCTTCTAAGAAAGAAATTTATTTGTTGTCTACTACTAATTCTAAAAAAAAAGTTTATCTACTGCTACCTATCAACTTTCGATGATTGGATAACGGACTACCATGGTGGTAAGGGATATGCTCTGATGATTCAAGTAATTTACCTACAACTACTACTGTCTATTGCTCCTACTGCTGCCTATCTACTTCAAGTTAATATTTATTATTGATGAGAGAGATAATGTTTTCTAAACTGTGTAACAAGTTGGGTATAATTGATATTTATATTCCAACTTGAGAAGGAGTGTTAGATTAGAAAACCATCATGCATTTGGGTTTAGTTTAGATTTAATCCTACATCACCTGTTGGATTATTTGTATGGTGTTAAGACACCTATAAATATATGTATCCATTGATTCATAATAAATAGATTGGTTTTGGTTATGATTATTTCATAACAACAATATAAATGTTGTGTATCATCATTTTCTTTAAGAACGAAAAACTTGTTCTCTCATTAAGGCTTCTGAAGTGTTGCTTTTGATAAGAACATGCTGGCTTCAGTTCCTTTAGTAAACAACATTAACAAGTGACTGATTCCAAGTGCAAGCTCCACTAACAGTGAGTACTATCTTATTGGAACACCTTGATGTAAGTGGATGACAGTTGTACCTCTAGTGCTGGTTCTTCTGTCCTAAACTAAATAGCAAGCAAATGTCCCTAAACTACCCCAACCTAGCACAGCTGGCCAAGGTCATCAGAAAATAATAATAATAATAATAAAGAAGATAAGAAGAAAAAAAAAATCTAAAATAATATAAAAGGACAAGAAGAAGAAGTCTATGACAGCCATTTTGGAAAGTTAATGTCAACATAATCATATAGATAGAAGCTCAAAGTGATCCTGTGTAATATGACATAACAAGCCCCATGTTGTTTGCATATTGAAACTTTAAACTCTTAGCCCAATTACCTTTTAAGGAATCCCATATTTCCTTGATTATATTAGATGAAAATATCAAACATTCCATCCCCCCCACCCAAAACAAAAAAAAAAAAAAAAAAAATTCCTTTACCTTAAAAAAGGATACTTCTTGTTTTTTTAATAATATTGTTCACAAACATAGACTCAAACAACATTAAATCTTTAGATAAACCAAAACAGAAAGGTTTAAGAAGAATGAAAAATTTGCAAAGCTTGTCTAGTTCTTATTTACTAAAGTCATTTTCCTGAGAATTTACAAATTTTTTTCTGCTGCAAACAAGAGATCGAAAGATCACAGTACCAAAAAAAGATGAAAATGTATTACTTACTTTCTCTTGAGAATGATCCTCTATCACCAATAACTCCAGCACTCCTTGGTTCACTTACATTTCTATTCAACTGTAAAAAGAAGAAAGAACTCAGTGCATCTGATTAAACAGTAAGTATGATCAAAAGGCAGGTTCAGTAAATAAGAAAGAAATTAGATAAGGGTTAGCAAGAATGCAGCGCGACCACACAATATGTGCTAGTTATAAGTAGTACTGATCTCCGCATGAGAATTATATGCCTTTCCATTTAAAGTTCGACCAGACACTGGAGGCCTAAATCAGAAGTTGAGGGAAGCTGCAATTGCTATTTTCAATCTCTACTAATATAATGCCAAAAGGCACTGAAGCTGCACGCTGTCTGCTGCAGCTACAATTACAAAAATACCCTAGCACCTTATATTTTTCTTTCTGTGCTTGAGCGCAAAAGCAGCTTGGGGTGTAAGGGTCTTTTGGGAAGAAGAATTAGAAAGTGGGACTCATCCTGATAGTTAATAGGGTGCTATTAGGGATCAATGTCTTTTTTCAGTGTAAAGTTTGTATTTACCCGGTCATAAATAAGCTGGGGATCTCTAAATTAAGACCCCACCCCCCACACCCCCTCTTAAAAAAAAATTGTATTTCCCAGGGTGGTATAAAATGGAGTGTGTTTTGCACTGTAGGCCAAAAGAAAAGCACACTTTACTAAGGATTATCATTTACTCTAAAGTGAACATGTTCCTCCAAAGGCTTGAGCATTCTTTTTTATCCAAAAAAATAAATATATATAAATAATTTTGCATTCTCTTCTAAATATAACATATATATAGTGTATATATATTATACTTTGCAAGTATTCAGTTATCTGTGTTGACGTGTTTTCTAGATGATTAATCCTTTTAGTAAAAATATTTGAAAAATGTTATCATGAAAACAATATGTAGTTTTCTTTCACATCCTTAGCAAATAACGGAATCTACATTTTATATACTATAAACGCCAAATGCAAAGAGTATCAATCTCCTCTTCCTTTTTGATCTACATATATTAAAAATGAGGGTATCAGAACCATTTAACAGGATAGTATATGTGTGTGTGTGTATATATATATATATATATATATATATATATATATATATATATATATATATATATATATATATTGTAATAACCCTTCATCTTTTATAGCTTTAAATAAATAAAAAAATAAACAAATAATAAATATAACATTTTATTTTTTTCTTTAACTCTTACACCTTTCAATTTTTTTAACCTCCTAAATCTTTCATCTTCTTCAACCTCCAAACTTTTCATTTTCTCCATTATTTCAATAATAAAACTCCCATATTTAATTCTCAAAATTAAATTCTCTAATTAAACTAAAACCTTTCATATTCTAAACCCTCCAAATTAATGTAATTAAACTAAAACCTTTCATATTCTAAACCCTCCAAATTAATATAAGACCTTTCAAATTCCATAACCCCTCAAACTCTTGAAATTCCATAACACTTTAAACCTTTTAAATTCTATAACTCTCAAAACCATTCACATTCTGTAACTCCTAAATCCAATCCTATATAAACCCCTAAATCAAAATACATTCTACTCATTCTAAAAATCATTCTCTAACATTCTAATCTCTCTCTCATCTCGCCCGAGCCACCTTCAAAACCACCGCAGGAGCCACCGCTAGAGCTGCCACCACTTCACCGGAGAAGGATATCTCCTTCCATCTCTTTCCATATTCTAGATTCTCACCTTTTGACAAGAGATTAGATATTATTTTTCTTTTTCTTCTTAGATTAAATTATTTTAATTAATCATAAGTTAGCTCCTTTACTATTCAATAATCCTAATAACCTAAAAAGAACATCCATCATCTTATAAGCCCAATAAAATGGAGCAAAACCTATTTCCTAATTTCAGACCCGCTTAATACTAAAATCAATTTAGAATATATTATAAATATTAGAAAAATCCCTAAAAATCATCTAAATTTATATTAATCTGTCTTTAATATTCTTAGAATATTTTTAATGTGTAGATTACTCCATTAAGCGACATCGGAAAACAAAATCTAGGTGAGTTCATTTTTAGACTCACTAATCATGCTATTTTATATACATGTTGTTTCAATCATGTTATTTATTTTGTGTAAATTGATTTGTTATTTTGTAGGAATTTATCAATTACTTATTATATTTCTTGCCATCAAAAATCTATTATCAATTGTCATTAAATTTAAATTACATAGTATAGTTAGATTTTAGAATAATCATATATACAAATTTGATAAATTACATAAAAGTTATATTCACAGAAAAATACTGTTCGTGATATCATTTTGTTTCGGTGTCTAGAAAAGTTATTTTGTATGCTGGTTCTCTAATTAAGAAAAGTGCAACGCACGGAAAACCTCCCCGCATCCATATAATTGCCTGACCGATATCTCTATGATGTCTCGAATCAGTGACTTTTAAATATAGCTAATTGTGATTTATTGAATAAAACATAAACTGAATGGACTCTATAAATCATGTTGTTAACAAATTAAGAAAAATCCAATTGAAATATTGTAACTGATATAATCAATATACTGTATTATATCTAAATGACACTGGGTTGGGGGAGAAACTGAATGATGGAAATATACTCTGTTTCGGTTGTAAACTTGTTAAGTTATACAACTGAATATTTCGCACACCATGGGTGCGTGATGATTTGCTGGATCATACCTGACTATAATTCCTGTTTGCCTGACGGCAGGTCCGACTCAGCACCGGACAATCCTGTGACCATTTCCTGGGTCTGTACAGGAAACAATCGAAACAGTTGTATCCCATCAGTTAGCTTTTCCGATTATGACATTCTAGACAAAAATATCTCTGTTATAGAGTTGACTTACTTAAATGATATTAAAATAACCTAAATCAATTGACATCATTATTACAGACATTTTATTACATATTTTCTAAAACTTGTATTATTATTATATTTGGACATAACCATTATATTTCACATTCTTTCTGCGTATTTTATTTTGGTCGCAATCTGACGATCTGGGTGTGCATGTCCAGATTTATCAAAGGACACGCCAAAACTGACGCAGGATCTGGTGTACTTTAAAGATCAGATTGAAGCTCAATAACAGATTAAAGATTCCCTGCTTCTTTTTCTTTAATTTTATTAAATTTTATTCCAATTGTATCTGAACTTCGTTCTGATAAATGAAAAGTCAAACTTTTGTTGAATTTTTCTATCGTAATTACTAAGTATTATTGTGGCAAATTTATTAAGGCTTTAACATATTCAAACTGAATATGTTACCGGTACCTGTTACACGTGCTCGTATACCATATATCGGGAGCGGGTCGTGACATATATATATATATATATATATATATAGAAAAGTCATAGTCATCACTATTCCTGACCTCTCACACTCGCTAAGAGAATTTTTAATTTTACTGATATCCTACAGTGGCACTTGCTTCAAAAAAATAGAATCAGATCAATGTTTTTAAAAACTATGCTATAATAATTTCAATCTCCTCCTCAACCACCCACACTGTAAAGAGGATAGGAGAAGATTGACTAAATTATTTTTCAAAAACTTAGCTCGGAACTTTCAAACGTGCTTAGCACGTGCCAGTTACACTAGTCATCAGCAAAGCAAATCTTAAAAAGGTTGTACAGCACCAACAAGTTAAGGTGGAAAGGACACGTGCCTATGTTGGAGCACTATCACCTCAGCTGCATGCACCACGCAAAAATTCACATAGCAATATAGCCTAAAATTTTTTTTTAATTTACATGGCTCCACAGGTGATGCAAAAATAAATGGTTCCAACAACACAACTGATGGCAATGACCTTTAGAGTGCACTTGTCACCAAAGGTAGAAAATGTAAAGGCAAATCAACTATGCAATATTGGTCAAAAACTAATAGAACTAATAGACTAAGGGCCTACTTGGATATTGAAAGGAGAGGAACTAAGGAAGAAAACTAGAAGTAGCTTCCAAAATGAATGTTTAGGAAGAACAATTTCCAGTGTTTGTGTGTTAATTCTTAGAAGTAGAAAGTATATTAGGAAGTAAGATGGGTATAATCTTATTGTTTAATAAATATTATTATAGTAATATTTTATTTGTTTCTAGCACTAGAGTAGAAAGGTAATTATGAGAGAGTAATAAAATATAATATTTTGTCTTGTTTCTAGAGCTTCATAGGCTCTTCCACCAGAAAATGAGGTAAAGAGAAAATTGAAAGTAGAGTTGCCATATAAGATCCACATCATTCTGGTCGAAGTAACATCCAATTCTCCTTTTGGCCAAACAAATATATTAAGTAATGGAAATATCCTTACATCCATTTTACTTGTGTGCAAATAAACACACCCTAAGAGCACGGCTTAAAATAATTCAGTGTTGGCACCCACCATATTGATGGTGACAGGCAGTGTTCTAAAAAAGACCTATGCGGGCGCATACGCACCCGCATATGCGTTTTCGCCACCAAAACGCATAGAAAAAGCAGAATTCGCTCAATTATGCGGACAAACGGGTTATCGGGTTTCGAATGTTAAAAATTCGCCCGACCCGCACCCAAAACCCGACCCGTACCCGCAGCCCATTACTTATTTCCCTTCCTCCCCCTCTCCCGAATCGTGTTCCCGAGCCCAGCGGGGGGAAAAAAAAAACCCTAAATCTCCGATCGCCCCTTCACCCCTCCGATCTCACCGGCGACCCGACGACATCTCCTCCTGCGGCTGCAGTCCTCATGGCGAGCTCTCCGGCGGCGGCGGCGGCGGCGGCGACGACGACAACGTTGGTAATTTTTTTTTTTTTTCAGTTAAGATTTTAGATTTCTTTAGGGTTTTGATGGTTTTTTTTTGTCTTGAATACTTTTTATGATTATTTTGAGTAAACTGAGTTGATTTTAGGGTTTAAATTTTTTGGCGAAAGAAATATTAGGAAAAATTAAGGTTAGGATTTTATTTGTGGAAAATTAGAGTTAGGGTTTTTTTTTTTTGTGTTAACTGTTAACTGAGTAGAATTTAGGATTTGAGTTATTTTGAAAAAAGGGGAGATTCAGCCATTGCATTATTTTGATTCTTCACCTCCATTAACCACTTTTTTGTTTTTGGTTCTTCACCTTCAACGATGACCACTTCTGCAGCACAAACATCAATAATTTGAAATAATAGCTGAATTCTTTTGAAATAATTCTGCAACACAAACTTTTAGGGTTTCTTCTGATAAAGAAGTTGAATTTTGCTTAAAATTTGTTGGATTTAGTTATTAATGAGTAATGTACAGTTTAGTGATTTGAATTATTGTCATATGTTCATTGTAATTTGTAATTTTATACATGCATCTTGTAATTTTGTAATTTGTAATTGGATTATAGCCAACTATCTTCATTTTACATGCTTACAGTTATTATTTATAATTTTTTAGAGTTTTATAGTGCTTAATATATCTAGTTTTATAATTATTATATTAATATATATTAAAATATTAATATTCCGCATAATTTCGCATAATCCGCATAATCGGCGCGTAATCCGATTATGCGTTATGCGGTCCTCGACCGCACGCATACTGAAAACACATTTTAGAACATTGGTGACAGGATAATTGAAATGTAAGCAGGCAGCCTAATGCAAAAGACAAAGCAATGCAATACACAGATCTATTATTACCTTACAGTGACATCATCAAAATGGGAAATCAAGCATGCAGATCTACAAGCAGGTTCAATATTTAAATAAATGTAGTATCTATGTAAAACCAATAGAAAGTACAAACCTTAGCAAAAGTGCTCGCAAGGTCATCAATATCAGATAAAGATTCTAGAATCTCCCCCTGCAAAAGTAACAAAAAAAAGTTTATACAAATGAATATATGTGAGTTGCTCAGAGAATATATTTAGAAAGCCAAGTACTAAATTTTAAAGCTCTTCAAACAAGATGAGAATAGGAACCTTTTGTGTTGGAATAAACAATCAAAAAGAGAAGCAAGAACTGTCTACAGGATGCATAGGAAAAAAATACATTCCCTATGTATAAGCATCATCCTAGGATAAAATCTCAGTCGTTTGAACATTATGCAGGAGTGGAACAAGAAAAGGCATATAGAAACTTGTAAAGGGAAATATATACAAACAAAAGAACAACGTGCTAAAAATATCCAAGGTTATATAAGGTTTCGCAACTAGCATGCCAGACATACAAATGTTAATTTTGATAAAAGTGCAGCAGCAATATGAATCTTTGATTCAGGACTGAAGAAAGCTGACAAAGCAGGGGAAGACAGAGTAACAATCTAGATGCAGTAGCGTCCTAAGTGTTGTATTTCATCGAGTACTTTCAAATATCTGACAGAACAGCACTAAAAAAGCAGTATCATGAAACCTTAACCGAATATTACAACAACATACTGTTTACCCTTTCTTTAAAAAGAATCCTCAAAAAAAAAAATACTATTTAACCGAAAAAGTCCCTGTTTTGCACTACACTCAACTGAAGAGAGATCTAGGAAGAAAGGACCGAACAGGAGAGCGGTTGTGCATGTTCTAACATACTCAAAACTCTTAAAAGTTCCATTTCAAAACCCTAAAATTCTATTAGAGCTTTCACCAAGTTGGTAGTCAATACTGATTAAAAAAAAAAAAATCTTCTGTTAGCATTTGAAGTGTTTCAGAACTTCAAAAAATGAGCAGCATAGACGACCATGTATATCTCTCAACTCTAAGAATCTGCTTAAGGGGCCTAAAATCAAACAACAGGCAAGAACATGTAGAGATGCAACATGCTACACGAGAATGGGTTCTTGAAATGCACTTGAATAATTAGCTTAGGTTTTTCAAATTCACATGTAACATCAAGTAAGCAGGTTGAGAACTGCAAGAAGTTTGTTTGCACTTCTGCACGTGGCAAGACTACTCATTCTCATCACAGCAGCAAGTGGATACAGTAATAGCCTGTAAAAGACCAAGTTGTTTTTATTTATTTATTTATTTTCCATGTTTCGTGAGAAAAACACCAAGTTGATTATAAGAGTTCATACAGAGTAGAGAGCTAGTTTACTGGGATTTCTTGGTAATTTGACGCTTGTTTTCACCTATTCCAGAGAGTATACCTTGTTGGGTACCTCAAAACCTGGTATGATACTTGTGGCACGTATCAATACTTACAACCTTTGAAAATTGTATAGTGATTTGACAATTGAGCAACTTCTCATATATCAATATAATCATGAGGATAATGACTTCAAGCAAGGCTTCTCAGATGGAACTATTGTGAATAATATTGGCAAATTTCCAATAAATCTGTAACAGAAGACCAACACGCATAAACAATAGTTGGATATGCACCATAAATAATGAACCAGTCCCACACAAATGGTATTTGGATATGCATTGCATAACCGGTTGTGAGACATTACACAAAAAAAGCATAGTTTACATTACAGATGCCGAAATATACCCTAAAATAGAAAATTAGAAACTGGACAGGCAAATTCCTAAAGTAAGCACATATTGAATAACTCTTGCATAACAAAAGGGAACAAGGTAATAAATAACAATGTAACAAATATAGAAAATAGAAATTAACATCTTGAACAATTTACAAAGAGCATATTAAACTTTTTAAACAGAAGTAAAAAATGATAAACAACTCAAGAAGTAAACAGCAAAAATTAACACTAGAGCTACATTTACATGAATCTTGCGATCATATGGATTGTGTGGCTGGCATCATAATAAGTACTTGACAATTACAACTTGTCCATATACCATGCCTGGATATGTACTATATGATGCACAGTCACAGACAGTATATAATTATGTGGCCGCATACTCCGCATTTTACAAAAGTATTGCTCATTATCAGGAAAATTACAATGGTAATGAATACATGCAAATTACTCAAGAGGAGAATATATGAAGAATGAAGGTAATGGAAAAGCCAATTACTTGGAAGAAAATATTTATGAACAAAGGCCACAAACTTTTTATTTACCCTTTAGAAAAATGAGTAATGATGCAGTAAAGCGGAGCGATGCCTTGTGTAAGGAAGTTACCTCCTCTCTATCTTCAATAGTAGAAAAAAGATATTCCTCATCATTGGGCCCGACTATTCCTGCACCATTACCATCTTCTAACCCCCCTAACTCGACTTCCTCCAGAATATTCTTATCACCAAAAAACGCATATTGGGAAGCATCGAAGCGATCATTATCTGGAAAACAGCAGAAGACCAAGTTAAATTATAAAAAAACTATCTTTAAGATGATACAGTGCCAAAATGTACATCTCAACATATCAATATGCACAGAACAAATAAAAACATAGATGCTTAAAAAAAATGAACGTCAATGGAAAAGAGATAAGTAAATAGCAAAAATTTATTGAGACTAAAAGTCACACACAAAGAAATTAAAATGTCTATGATGCCCGCACCAATCATGCAAAGAAACATCTAAGCTAATGTCGAGATGGAATAATCAAAAAATTAACATCCTGCAAGTAAATCCAACCACATAAACAAGAAAAAGAATCCATAAATACATTAAAAAAAAAAAAAAACAATCAAGCACTACTAGATTCAATACAATCATCCCAATCCAAATCCTCCGCAATCTGCTGCAATTTTCACTAACCGTCCAAACTCCAAGAAACCCTAACCACGAACAAAGAAACAGTGGTTCATCATCATCGAATAGCTCGATCCAACAGTAAATTCCCACAAAAAAACCACCAGATCTACTATAAATTAGAACACAACCGACCACCAAAATTCCATTAAGAAAATAAATTTTCCATCAATAACACATAAACAAGATGAAGAAGACAAACTCACCTCTGCTACCGTCGCCTAATTCCTTAAGATCCGCGCTCGAATTAGGGTTCCCCAAGCCCCCGCCATCTTCGTTCACTCCCCTCATCTCACCACAAATAAAGCCAAAAAAAAAAAAAATATCAAACTCTCCAAAAATCGAGCTTATCTCAAAACAAACAAAACCACCGTTTCTATTAAAATTCTAGGGTTAGGGTTTTCAAGTGAGCTGAGAAATTCGAGAGCAGAGCTAACAACAGCAGCTTGTGGATTCGATCTACTGACAGTTATAGATCAAAGCAACAGCAACAACAAAGATAATTCAGAAGAAGAAAAAAAACAGGGGAAACAAAAAAAAATAAATTACGAAGAAAATTGATAGAGAAATTATTGGGAGAGAGATGGCGAGGGATTTTGGGGGAGAGAGAGATGGGATTTTTCTGGAATTTATGATGATTTCCATCCCCTCTCTATCAAGCTAATAAAAGGTCGGTGGGATTTTATATGTAAAATGTCGATGACGTGGCGCAATTTAATTACTCATTTGCAAGGGAAAAGTACTTATATGTCCTGTTTCTTGGATTATTTATTTTTATATCCATAATCATCACCAGGGGTATTCCTGCAATTTCATAACCTTGTAGTATCAATTATGAATTTGACATCAAAAAAGATATAAATAACTTTTAAAAATAATGATTTAGAAGTATTGTATGTTCTATATGTCTAGCATTTGTTTTTTTCTCTTGGAAGATAGAAAAGAAATAAAATAAAATAATAATTTTTAGAAAAAAATAAAAGACACAAGATTATAAAATATTAATACTTTTTACTTCCAAGCCTTCTTCCATCCAAAATATTTGTGAAATAATATTGAGAAGTAGGAGTGTTATATAATATCCAACTCATTATTGTGGAATAACTTTTACTTTATTTCTTGGACAAACAAATATATGAAGCAGTGGAAATGGATTTATTTCTACTACTTATTTCTACTTTTATACAAACAAACACACCATGCATATGGGAATAGAACAGAAGTAGTGAAAATAAACTACTTCTACTACTTCAAATATTTATTTGGGTAAAAAATAAATTTAGAAGCTACTTATTATATACTGAGGTGGCGTCTCTGTAGCACCTGACTTCTAAAGATTTCTTCATTTTATTTTGGCTTGGAAGAGCTCTGGAAAGTATAGGATCTAGGCAAACAATTTTTTTTTATTTGCATGCTATCATTACCCTTCAAAAATGTATTTTATACATATAAAATAAATAAAATAATATAAGTAACGTTTATTTAATTAATTGAATAATAATCACATCTCACTTCTTAATACACTTTTTCCTTCCTAGCAAATGAACATAAGAAATAATTTCTTTTTCTTCTTCAATATTGGAAGTTACTTCTTAATTTTCTCCCTACTCACACTACTTTTAGTAACCAACAACACCCTAACAATATCACTCGCTTTCCAATTTATAAGAGTTTTCAAGTTTAATTCCCTATTGTAGAAGAAAATAGAGCGAAAGCGGAATGAAAAAATTTCTATATATTTTCTTGTGAGTGTACTATACAATGAGCCATCTTTTTATAGGTGAAGGAGGCAATAAAAGAATAATTACAGGATCTGTAATTAATGCTAATTATATAAAATCTTTAATTAGTCAAATCAGAGATTTGTCAACTATCCTAAATTAGTCTAATCAAAGATTTATCAACCATCCTAATTTAGGAAAATATCTCAATATCTAATAGGAAAGTATCTCAAAATATTTTAGCATTATGATCATATTTCAACACCTATAAGCAAGAGCAAAACCACCGATATCTTGAGGGGGCAGCTATCCCCCGACAATGGATTTTTAAATTTAATGTCTGTAGTTTTTACGAGTATGTACTCTCTTAAATTCTAAGTATGTCAATCCCACAAGTTTCAAGAGTCAAGACTAACGTATTTTTCCAACTTACTCTCTTAGAACGTTTTTCTTCAGTCAACCAATATAATTTGTATTTTTTATCAAATTACATCTTGATCAGATATTAAATTATAAATTTATAATTTTATCGCCAAATTCATATTGCTATAATATATATATATATATATATATATATATATATATATTGGGGCTCTACCCCCAGCACCCGGTAGAGGCATTTCGCCCTACATACCGATAATCTATTCGGACAGCTCGACTTTCAAATAACTCTACATATCTAGTTCGGCTACTTGGTCCCCCTCTACTTACGGGGACTCAATTTGAGCAAATATCGAGGAAAATAAGAGTGTGCAAATTTGAATAGTAAAAAAAAAAATCAATCTTACATCGTTTTTCTCAAAGCTAATGTTAATAATTCTCATGAGAGCTACTAGCATTATTACATCGAAATCAAATTTTTTATTGTCTATATGAGAAGTATCATCATGTCTACACTAGAAGCATCAAAATCAAAATATTCTTATTCGGAATTGAATTAAGAGATGAGAATGAGCATATCTAAAACAAATTCTGAATCCTTACATATTTCTAATTAAAAATTTTAAATAAAGCGGACTAAAAGTAATTTATAGATACGTACATTCTTATCTCCATCCATTCTTATGTTGATCTCGATATTTCACGTTGAAAATAGATGGATGAAATTCACGGGACGTCCCTGGTCTTTTTGTAGGTATTAAAAAAAGAATCAGTTTCCAGACTTGGATACAGAATTAATTTTCCGAATTCATCCTAATCTAACTTGGAAAAGAAATGGAAAGAGTGAGGTGGGGTGGTGAGACGAGGGGATATTCCCTTGAGTGGGAATATTTAAGATTAGTCCCTTTTAGTGTTTTGTTTTTAGTTGGGGCCAGTGAGAGGGGCCCTTGTGATGCTTGGAATTTTTTGGATCCTTCCTCAATTTCAAGTGCAATGAATATTGCTAATCCTTGCACAACAACCCAAAAAAAAAAATCCCAAAAGAAATATTATTATAGTATGATGAAATAGAGCAAGATTTCATTTTTTTTTTAATTGGTTGTAAATGTTGCAACATACAAAAATTATAATTATGTTACTTGAATAGGATTACAAGCTGGCTAGTTGAAATAGAGAAGTGTAACAGAAATTTTATATGATCGTAACATTCCGTTAAGTCTGAAAGGAAAATTTTATTAGTCTGCTATTAGGTTAGCGTTATTATCTGATACGGAATGCTGGACTATAAAAAAACGTCATTCATAAAAAATAAGTGTAATAGAGATGTGCATACTTCGCTGGATATGCGGCAACACTAAGAGAGATAAAATGATAAATGAAGATACTCGTGCTAAGATAGGTGTTGCCCCGTTGATGAGAAGATGCGAGAAAATCGCTTACGATGATTTGGTCATGTGCAATGTAGACCTATAAATGCACAAGTTCGACGATGAGAGCTTATAAATATAGGATAAACTAAAAGAACGAAAGGAAAACCGAAAAAAATATAGATGGAGATGATACGAAAGGATATGGATTCTATAGTTTTAAATAAGAAGATACTACTTGATAAGGATGAATGAAGAAGGATTATCAAAGTGATTGATCCGGCGTGATTCTCTTTAGGTTCATACAGCCTACCCAAGTACTTGAAATAAAAGGGTTTGTTGTCGTTGTTGAATTCTTGTCACTATGCAAGTTAGCCAAACTATATTTTATGTTTAAGATATTACCAAAGCAATCTAAGTTAGAATCCACGCAGTATACATATAATTATAAACTTATACAAAGTGAATGCCACTATCCGAAATTTTGGTGTGAACATGACACAAGCAAGAGCTTATGATAATTTGAAGGTAAGCTAATAGCAAATCTGTATTCAAGCATCATTGTATCAAAACAAACTGGCATAATACTATAATTCAATTTGTACTAAAAATTACAAATAAGCCTTGTCTCTAGTAGTATTATTCATCTTCAATTTGTGAGAGATTTCAAATTAGACTCCCAGCATAAACTTAACTCATGTAAATATTTTAAAAAATATGTGCATGATTTTGACTACTATAAACTGGAAGAACTTCTTCGTTAATTCCTTTTTGATAAGCACACAAACTTGGAGAGAAGTTACAGGGAGAGCCATTTAATACATAGAAAGGTTAATTGCAATGAGACCTCATGTACTATATGGACAGTATGACTTATTACCTTTTAAGTTTAAAACTCTCAGTTTAGTTCATGTACTTCTAACACTGTTAGTTAACAGTTTTCTATTCTCACACCTATTTAACTAAGACTAAACCTTTTTTTTTTTTTAATAAAATCCTCAAATTACCCTCATTTTCCTTACTAAAACATGTCAATAGAAGGATAATTTGGAGATATCATTAAAACAGTGCAGTTTAAGTTAAACATAAATAAAAATATCAAACTGTCAATTAACGCTGTTAACAGTCTAGGAACTAATCTAAGAGTTTTAAAGTTCAATGGTAATAAGTTACAGTACTCGTATAGTATATGGGTTTCTCTGCAATCAATCCTACATAGAAAGAGTTTAAACTTACTCTGTGGTAAAAAAGGTCTGTGTTTATATTTATAGCTTGATTGATATCCAAATTAAATTTAATATATTATTGAAAATTATGTTGAATTCATGTATGTTTGAACTTGAATTTTTGAGTCAATTCACTAGTTCAAAAATAAATAAATTAGGTGAATGGAAAATGGTTTCAAAGAGGAGTAGATAGCAATGGGAACAAAAAAGGAAAGAAGAAAAATAGTCCCACATTGGCTAGAGATTTGTTATGATGTGGGTTTATATAGGATTGTTTGTTCCATGACATTGCTTATGTAAGAAGAGGAGAAATCTTGAGCACCACGGGTGGTGCTACGCACCGCCCGCACCCGCACGCGCGTGTGCGAGGGCGAATGGGCGTTTAGGGCGCATTTGGCACTTTAGTGGCGCACTTGGCACGTACGCATCGTCGCGAGGAGCTGAGGAGCCTTGGATTTTTTAGTGCTATTAGATTCGGGTTATCTCTATTGGGTTCAGCTATTTGGATTCGACCCACACCCGTTAAGAGTCGTTACGATTTGTCCGTTGAGATCCAACGGTCGTCTGTTAACCGTTGCCGTTAAACGGTCACAACTGTTAATAGCCAACCGTTGTGACCGTTTATCCAGAAGCCTATAAATAGGCCTCTGTCCAGACTTTTTAAAAAATACAATCTAAAGAATTTTTCATTCTTTTGCAGACATAAACTTAGTCTTTTGACAGAGAGTTTCTGTTTCCAGAAGAACAGTTCTTCCTAAATCAGTCATGCATCACACCATCCATACAGAGAGTATTCTTTATCAGATTCGCTAGAGCAACAGGATTGCGGCTTCCTTCCTGTTGCAGACCGGTCGTTGCATCCTGGGAGACCGACGCCCATTGCAATCCAGAAGCAAGCGGTGGAGGGCGAATCAGTTTTAAGAAGATAGTGTTCAACACTAGCCTCGATCATCTTCCTGCATCTTCATAATTCTGCATACGTTCATCCTTCTGAATTCAGGTTTTTTCTTAATCCAGTAATTTTTTATTCTGTTTAGAATAGTAAACTAGTTAAAGAATAACAGTTTAATAGTTTTCTGTAAACAGTAATAGGAATATTCTTCTAATTCAAATCTGGAAAGATATATACTGCTATTATACATAATAATTCGTAATTTTTCTTCTCCAACTTTATTTCTGATTGAAATATAAACATGTGCATAATAACAGAATTAATTCTGTGCACGATAACAGTAGTAATTCTGTACATAATAATAGTAGTAATTCTGTTAACTAATAACAGTAATAAGTCTGTCCATATTAATCTGAAACATTACCAAAATTTATCCAACAAATTAAATAATAAAAAAAACCATTCTCTTAATAAACTGAGCTATATTCTAAGAGATGAAATCAACTAGATTAATGCAATTTCAAATAATGCATTTATAATTTCAACAATCAATATGAGCACAAGACAAACCTCCACAAAAAGTGGAATACAATAATCAAGGAGCTTGTCTTTTTTGTCCAAACTCTCAACTTTGGGCCCATTGACAATGAACGCCACGATGACAGCCCATGTGGAAAGTGGGCCCAAACGATCCTTCCATTAACAAAAGGTACATGTCAGAGAATATTTTTTACACACTTTGGAATAAGAGCACCAAAAGAAATTTTGCATTATTTTTCCCTTTTTTTTCTTTTCTTTTTTTTTTTGAAATTTTGTTATCCTTTTACTTTTTCTTTTTTCTTTCTAGTGTTATAATTGGCAGCAAAAGAGAGCACAAGATAAATGTGGATTATGATCACGATCTTTTACGGTTTACTCATACTCAATTTCTTAAGTTTTAGTTCTGATTTGGTTATCTATGACTCACCTATAGTAATTTCTATACTATATTTATTTACTTTTTTGTAACGAGGACATGGTATAATTTTGAGTATACGGTTTTTCAATTCTCAAACCATAAATGAAATTGGATAGAGCTGATTGGCCATGCCAATAACATCTTCCCATAAAATCAGAGGGTTCAATTTGGATAATTAATTAAACTTGTTTAAAATATAAAATCTAAAGCCACAAAAACCTCTAATTTCTGACACTCCAGCTCTGTTTTTATCTTTATGCTATTTTTTAAGGGACGATCTAAAATGATACCACAACCATCAACTACATCTAAAGTCTATAATGTATCATGCCTGAGTCGAACTGGGTTGTTCGCAGTGGTGGAGGAAACAAATCTAAAAAAAGAGAGATTCTAGTTGTAAGATAGCTAATGAAAGTGTAGCTGGAATCGAGATCTCATTCAAGGAGAAAAATAACAAATATCCGGGATATCTCTTTTTATCCTAAACAAATGATCTGATCCGCAAGAACCATGACTAGGAATTGTTTGATCGTCTTTCTCCGAGAAAGAAGCGAAACATAATTAAGTTGAATTCGGGATAGCCATTCGAAATCTTAGGGAAAGACTTGATTTGTTATCTCGTATCTGCTTTTCATGAAAAACGACCAATTGAAGGGGAGGGTTTCTTCAAACAATAAGAAGCTGAGATAACTATCTAATCAAATAATATTGAGTATGTTTCCCATCTCTGCTCAATTTCATATGTGGACAAGATCTCTTCGTTAGTTGAGGGAAGAATCAGCATGAATCGGATTTTTTGAGGAACGTATTTAGAGAGAATTGGATATGGTTAGACAATGTGTGGTTGGTAAATAAGGATCGGTTTTTTTACAGGGTATGGATTGTATTGTCAAATATTCAATATGATTCCACAAGATCTATTTCGTTCAAGTAACGGATTCTAGCCAATCAAAAAGATCTTCTGATCAATTTAGAGATCTTTTTTATTCCATTAACAACTAAAAGAATGATCAATTTAGAGATCTTTTTTATTCCATTAACAACTAAAAGAAAGATCGATTCTTTACGATCCTTCTTTTCTTCAAACGGAACAAACAAAGATAGAATCAAATTGATTCTTAAAAACAAAAAAATTTACTTGAACTCTTTTTACTGAGAAGCTGATTAGATTTAATTTTTATGTATATCCCAATCCTTTTTATTTCATCACTTTCTTTATTTTATCTTTTTTTATAGAGTAAGGTTCTATTAGTTCAGTATGGGAATGATTGGCAGGTTGTCTCATCCGTTTAAATCATATAATTATCCAGAAAATCGATTGACTCCTTGTTGCTTTTCGTAAGAGTTGATATTCTACTATCAAGGAACGATAGAGCTTATAAATGAATCAATAGAAATAAATAAATCAATAGAAATAGATTCAATTCCATTATTCAAATATATCATATAAGAAACAAAGAAATAAGAGTGACTTGAAAAATCAGAGCAAAGGATCCATTTTGTCATTTCTACGAAAATTTGGATTATGTTGACCGGATGTAATACTCCAAAATACTGTTGCATGCCCTAAATAAAATTCTCAAGTCTATTAAATTACAAATTATGGAAATTAAATATTTCTTTATATACACCTCCAAACTTAACTAAGTTTTTAAAGGCACACTTTTAAATGAGTTGCCATAAAAAAGAGTAAGAAGTAACACTCTCGCTGGACATTTATCATACATACAAGAAGTTTAGGGAGTAGCTAGAGAACAAAATTTTATAATTACCCTTAAGCATATTTGTAACCTCATTCTCTTAAAGAGAAATTTGTAAAGGAACAAAACAAAAACCTCCTTTTAATCTTGGTTCTTCGGGTTCGTTGAGAAAAGGAAGGAGAATGAAGATTTTGCTAAACCAAAGGAGATCAAAGAAAATTAGAGGCAAGTAATACTTGTTTTTGTTATCTCTTTTAATCGTATTTGAGTGCAAGTAACATGCATGTTATTTATTGAGATTTATTCGATTTGTATAGTGAGAATATAATTTTTTTATGGATTTTGTGCAAGTAACACTTTATATCCTTGATTCTTCCTTGGAAATTTTATTTAATTTGTGTTGATGGGTAAAAAGTAAAGAAAAATCCCACATGCGAGCCTAGTCGTTCCGTTGGATCGCATCAAAGAATCTCTAATCAATTGGAGATCGGATTTGGTTTAGATTTGGATATATAATCTTATCTAATCATACTTGATCTTAATTTTGGGTATCTAAATCATAACTAAACACATCAAATCAGAGATTATGACAAATCTTGAAGATCAGATCATGTCCAGATATGATGAACCAGAGATTTCCAAATATTTTTAAAAGAGAAATAAATATTTGATCTTATCTATAAGGCAGATGATCTAACCATCTCATACCTATAAATAGGCATCATGAGGCATTGTGCAAATCACCTTTTGGGGAGACCCAAGGTCCGTACTATTGAGTGCGTAATTGACGAGTTCTTGAGTGCGTACAATCCGGTCAATTTAACGTGCCTACGCGCATTCCAGAAATCTAGTAGGTGGGACAACCTCATACTGTTTCCAAGTTTCTATCAATGTCGGATCATCAACAAATTCTACTAGATAGATCCCATTGTCATATTAGAACACACTTTTATTGTAAAAGAGAGCGATAATATATAAATCCTCTTGTTTATTTTTCTATTATTCATCTTTCGTTGTAATCATAGTAATTAATAAAAGAAAGCAAGATTTTTGCAGAGAACAATTTGTATTGTGTATACATGATTCCTTTTTATGGATAATTCTAGATCATTTTGGATCTATTAGATTTAGGCATGTTAGGCTAAAATTTTAAGAATTATTGATCTATATGGATGATTGAAGATTATGGAGTTGATGAGATAAAAATTTCATGGTCCACAAATTGATTTTAAAGAATTATATAGTATTAATACTGAAGTGTTAGTCAAATTTCTAAGGCTGAGAAAAAGTCCCTAAAAGAAAAAAAGTGCGAATCTGGAAAAGCATGGATCTGGAAAATCGCGGATCTGAAAAAGCGCGAATCGAAAAATCGCAGATCTGGAAAATCGCGGATCAGGAAAATTACGGATTTAAAAAAGCATGCAAATAGCGCGGACATGATGTAAAAGCGCGAGTATAAAGTCTAATCGCAGATTTCAGTTCATTCAAATTCTGTTATTTAAATTTCTACATGGTATTACCCTCAATTAAAGAAGCTAATGTTTGACAAGTCATGAATTCTCTTAATATTACTTATTTCATGATAACATGATGATAAGTATAATAATACTTATTTATTTCATGATAACATGACAAGTAAATATTAAACATGATGTATGAATACATGATTATTCATGGGAACATAACAAAGTTTCTTGTTTCTTGATTATGTGGCATGAAGTATATTCTTGTGATATGTATATACATGGTCCTAACTCTTAATTCCATAATTCTTGATTACATCTGATACATTAATTCCCACAAGAGTGACCTAGTATTCTAACTTATATTGTGACCTGACATAATATTCCGATTTATGTTATTATCTGACATGATATTTTAGCTTATACTATGACCTGACATGATATTCTAGCTTATGCTGTGACCTGACATGATATTTCAGTTTATATTCTGACCTGACCTGATATTCCAACTTATGTTGTGACATGATATTCTAGTTTACGCTATGACATGATATTTCAGCTTACGCTGTGAACTAATATTCCAGCTTACATTGTGACTTGATATTCATGTTTCATATGCTAACATGAATTTGATCTAAACTTGTCATTTTACACAATATTTGTTTGTCATTTGCAAACGACATTAATAAGTTTAGCTTATTCCATTTTCATTATTCACATGACATGATTTATTTGCATATTTTTTATTCATTTTTGTACTATGATAATACACATGTTTCTCTCTCGTATTACTTACTGGGTTTAATCTCCTGAATTTTCTTAAGCCCAAATTACGAAGACGGATGAGGGGAAGTAGCCCCAGTTGACGATCCGTACTTCATGGAGCATGTCGAACAGCTGTGATCAACAAAGTATAATCTGGACACTTTGTACATCTTGTTTATACTTCCTTTTGCTCGAACGCTGCTGTACTCCTTGTATTTTGATCCTTTTGTGTAAACATTTGGAGAGTGTGTCATTTTATATAATCAACTCTTGTATGAAATGAAATCATTTTAGTTTCAGACATATTATTTGTTCATTTTGATGTGACAATAGTTACTGTTATTCCAAGATCCCGTGACTACTGGATTATATTGTAAAAAGTTAAGTAGCGTCCTCCGTTTTGGAAAGCTGCTGAAAAACGGGAGCGTTACACCGGATAACTTTTCCATTTGCATGTTATGGAATATATCAAAGTCTCATCTCACTCTAAGAGTAAGCACTCAGTGGTATCTTACGTCTTTCATTTATTTTTGCTATAGGCATAAGGCACCACTAAGTGCTTACTTTTTCATGTCTACACTCCAGTTCATCTGATTACTACATAGATGAACCCAATCCGGAATATGAACAGTAAAAGAAACTATCTATTAAACCGATCACAAGAATACCAATTATAGTATCTATCAATAAGAGAAATCCTTCCAGTAGTATCGACCATTTCCTTTACTTTCCTACCTACACATTTGATGAAGTGGTCATGCTATAAAAAAAAAAAAGGCGTGGATAATTACGATGATGATATCCGTCATAAAGGGGCACACATATATTTGTATCTCATCGGCTTAAGAATGATCATGATTAGTGATTAGTGCTTTCTAATGTAAGCTAGATACATTGCAATTGTGGTTAGATAGATTTTGCATGCTTGCCAGCTGTCTCAACACTTTTCATAATCAGAGGAGCTTAATTATTCCTTGTGATTTAACAAGTTGATAGCTATCTCAAATCAAATCTTAATTATTTATATTATTTGCTAATTGGCTTATTAGAAAATGTTTGAATCTGTACAACCGAAGTTATGGAGAGTGTGGACGCTAGGTTGGTTTAAGGAAACTTCTAAAGGGGCACAACTTTTTTCCTAGTGAGCCCAGTTAATAACTTCCCCTATATAACAAGTTTGCCCTTTTAAAAAAAATCCCATTTTACCCTTCTTCTTCCTCCCGCTTCCTCCTGCATTCCCGCGCGCGAGAGGTAAATTATTTTTTTAATGCAAAAATCAGACTTATTTCTCCATCTCCTCATTTTCTTTTGTTAATTTGGTAATTTAAAGCCAATTTTTTTCTTCGTTTATGATTTTGTAAAGTACATTGAGCCAAATTGTAGGCACCGTAGTTCTCACAGCTTTTCCCATATGTGAGGAGTTGGTTTGATTAATCCTTCTGAGTTGAGTTTTCATACTAATGGCTAAATCCAGAACCTCTCAAGCAATTCCAACTCCATCCAACTAATTCTACCAATTATAGATTGTGCTTTTGGGTTCAGTCCGAACACTGGACTGTTCGGACTTACAGTCCGAACAACACTAGACTGTTCGGACTTACAGTCCGAACAGATCCACTCTGGTCGGACTGTCAGTCTGAACAGGGCTCTCCTGTTCGGACTGACAATCCGAACAGTTCAGTCTTGTTCGGACTGTCAGTCCGGACAGGGGTCCGACCTAAATCAACTACTCTGAACTCCTCACCCACTCTATAAGTTGTAATAAATTGATATATCATTAGTTAAACCAATTTAACGTCACTTTAAGGACCTAAATTAACAACTAATACACCTATACAATGATATATCAACGATATATCGGTTAATGTATTAACAACCGATACAATGATATATGGATAATATATTAACAACTAATATATTAAAACTAATATATTAACAAATGATACACCGATACAATGATACTCCTGATACACCGATACAATGATACTCCTGATACACCAACACATTGATTGTAATACCCCAAATTTCGAGCTATCTGTATTGCTAGTGGTGCCGAATAAGTCAACCGAAGTCAATTTTGGACACCGAAATAACTTTCGGTTAACATAACTTTAAATCCACAGACCCAAATGACATTCAGTCTTCGCGATTATTAGTTTTGTAATATTTAGAATTTTTGGAGATTTTTCTTACGAGGCCGAAAAATACTCCCAAAATTGCTAATTTAATAAAATAAAAATTATCCTTCAAATTATTTCGGAATTTCAGTTCATTTATTCCGGACATCGAAATAACAAACGGATATATTTGTAGTGTTCCCCTCATCGAGCACTACGTACTGCATAAATTTGGTAGTAATTAGAAAACGTTTATCGAAACCGTAAATAATAAAATATTAAATAAATTAAAAATTATTTTAATACTTTCATAACAAAATTCTACACCCTCAAAATAATTTTCGCTGTGCTGTCAAGTGGAGGGGTTGGTGTGGCTGAGAGGAGGATTACGTGGTGAATGGAGGGTTGGTGTGGCAAGCCGGGAGGATTTTTAAGTTGTTAAATTACAAATTTACCCTCAAATTATTTCTTCCCTCACCCTTCACACCCTTCAGCCTTTTCTCCCTCACTTCTCCTTTGTTTTCTTCTCGGCCAAACCAGCAGCAGAGGAGCAGAGGAAAGAAAAGAGAGAGGAGAAAAAAAAATAAAAAAATAAAATAAAAAAAAGAGAAAGAAAAGGAAAAATCAAATCGAATCGAGAATTCGAACCTAATATTCGAGATCAAGCCAAGACTATTTTCATTCATTTCGTTATTTTATTTATATTTATTTCCGTTCGTTTCGTTATTTAAATTTGTATACGTAAATTATTTTTTTTGAAAATGCTTAATTCATATTTTAGATTATTTATTGACATTTGAGAAGTAAAGCAAATTATTAGATCAATTTTGATATATATATATATATATATATATATATATATATATATATATATATATATATATATATATATATATATATATATATATATATATATATATATAAATATTATTACAGTTGTTTATTTTCGGTTTAAAAAAAAAAAAAATACATACGTTTGAACTTAGCCATGCAAAATTAACTTAGCCATGCAAAATTAGAAAGAAAGAAAAAAAAATAGAAGGAGAGCTGGGCCGAGAGAAGAGTGAAAAAGAAAAAAAAAAAAAAAAAAAGAAAGAGAAGGAAAAAAAAATGAACTGGGCCTAGCCCAGTCCAGAAGAAAAAAAAAAGAACAGAAAAAGAAAAGAAAAGAAAATAGTAAACTGGGTCTGGCCCGGCCCAAAAGAAAATAACGGGAAAAAAAAAGAAAAAGAAAAAGAGAGAGATCATGGGCTTGGGCTGCAGAAAAAAGAAAATAAAATAAAAGAAATAAAACAAGGCTCGACGGATTTGGGCTAGGAAAGAAGAAAGAAAATAATAATAATAATAATAGTGGGCCCGGCCCAGTCTTGTAAAATAAAAAAAAAATAGAAGGAAGAAATGAGCTTGGGCTAGGAAAAAAAAAGACATAAAAATAATAATAACAGTAGGCTTGGTCTTGGTTTGGATTAATTGGACTTAATTGATAAATTAATAATAGTAATAAATTAGATTTCAATTAAACGAGAAATGTATATTAAAATATATGATTGAGTATAGAAATATAATAAATGCATACATTGGGTTATTGGTTGGCATTAAGAATGAAACCATATTATTAAATAATTTTAATGAGATGCATTGTATAATTATGCACCAATATATCATGTGTTAATTTATCATAGTACAAGTCTTGTGCTTTAATATTACATGTCACGTGCTTTGATATTACAAGTCATGTATTTTAATATTACAGATCATGTGTTATGATACTACATGTCATGTACAGTCCTGAAAATGCAAGCATGTTATCATGAATTGAAAAACAATTAAAGAAAGATTATAAAATTTTCATGTGCATAATTCATTATGAACACGGGGATGGGAGAAACTATATGATGGATAATAGCCTTGCCGTATAAGGATTGATTGTATTGTTAGGGCCGGGATTCTATTACTGCAGCGGCTTAGGTGATTACTGGATCACCAATTGATATCTACTCAGAGTGGTAAGTCCGTCACTATAATACAGTACGGAACATGATTGAGTGCCTAGCGGCATGTCATGGTTCAGCGCCATGAATATTGGGGCCGGGTCCCGGGTATGCACGGGCACTTATACGACAATGGAGAATAACGATATCTCATCCATTAATACAGTTTCAAAATTAAATTGGACGATGACTGAGACCAATATCATATATGACTAAATAGATAGAGTAGTTATTGTCATGTTTATTTATTTATGCATTTATTTATGCTTGCCTTCATGTTAATTTATATGTTGCCTTCATGTTAATTTATATGCACACAATGACATAAACAACACTGACATAAACATGCTCATGCACATTGATATTCATGTACTATGATAGTACACAATTCCTCTTTTTAAATGTATTACTTGCTGGGTTTAATCCCCTGGGTTTTGAACCCAGATTTGGAACGTGAAGAAGGGGATCCAGCCCTAGTTGAAGACCCGTACTTTGTTAGACAGATCAAGTGACAATAGGCTAGCGAAGTACCCCTGGAGAACTTTTGTATATTTTGTTTATATTTCCTTTTGTCTGGTAACTGTTTTTCTCTTCGACTCTTTTGTGTTCATATTTAAAGCAGTGTGCCATTTTATGTAATGAACTTTTTGTATAAATGAAATCATTTCAGTTTCAGACATGTTATTTATTCATCTGATTGTGGCAGTGGTTACGGTTATTCCAAGATCCTGTGACTGTTGGGTTGTCTAGTGCAAGTAATAAGTAACGTCCTCCGTTTTGGGAAGCAGCTGAAAAATGGGGGAGTTACATTGATACTCCTGATACACCCTTATAATGATACAATGATACATAGATACACCGATAACCTGATACAACGATATAATAACTAATATATTGATATAGTGAAGATTATAAACAAGATCCCATACAAATTAAACAATTACAAACGTAGTGTATATATTAGTCGAACAAAAAACAAATAATAGGGTTCATTACATATAAAGACCATATATATCAAATTCTTCAAAATGTTTGAAAATAAACAATTACACCGGCCACTTGAAGTTCCTTACAACGATATATCAATGCACAACTACTATAATCTAATCACTGTCTCCTTATCTTCCTCGGGGGTTGACGTCTGCTTCTGGTTCGTGTCATTAAAGTCGTATCGGATGCATCAGGAGTGGTTTGATTTTATCTTTGTTCCTCTGCTTGCTCTTCTAGTGGTTCTACTGGCTAAGTGCAACCAGTTAGCACGGCTTTAATCGTTGCAAGTGCACTAAATAACATCCCATGCCGCTTCTTGAATACCTTTAATCTTTGCAGTTGGTCGTACGCGAGAAGATTCCGCCGGATCCATCTATGGAATACAAAGATATTTAATTTTTAGATGTTATTTTTCATAACACTAATTTCTGTACATGTAAGTATGAACTTATAAAGTAAAATTTGTTACAAATATAATTTTTTGTCTAATTTTTTTTTTTCTGCAAGATAGTATAATATTAAATTTTAAAGACACTAAAACCGTGTTTTGCAACTTAATCAACCATTAGGACAATACAATCAAACTTCATAATTAACAAATACAGTTTAATACTAACGTTCATGATTATAAAAAATAACTACATTTCACATATTTTACAATTGGAATTACAATATTAAATTTTCTTAATAATTATAATCTAAATATTAAAATTTAAAATTAACAATAAAATGCTACAACTAAACTTGCTACCTCATCCCCTGTTCCTCCTCCCAAACCCAACAAAATCACCAAACCCTAATATTCAAGACTTGTTTAATCCAAAAATAATAAAAACTAAATTTTAAAATAAATATTACTAAATTAGGAAAACTCACCTAGTAATGGCAGGAAGGCGGCGGCGGGACCTCGGCGGCGGCGGTAGCGGCGGCAGGGCGGCGGCGGCGGCGGCGACAGGGAGAATAGCAGGGGTCTACGAATGGGAGAGAGAGAGGGTGAGATTTGGAAGGAGAAATGAGGAGAGAACAAGTATGGAGAGGATGAGTGGAAGTGGGAGAGGAAGAGTGAAAGTTTGGGTTAGTGTTTGGAGGAGAAATGAGGAGAGAAGAGGAAGAGGAGAGGAGATACAGGGGGAAGGGCATTTTGGTAATACCATTGTGTTCACTAAGAAATTTTCCTTACAATGAAAAACCTACCGGGCTCACTAGGAAATCTGGGCTCACTAGGAAAAAAGTTGTGCCCCTTTAGAAGTTCCCTTGGTTTAACTAGGCAAGTTTGTATGAGCCCAGCCCAGCCCAGCCCAGCCCAGTTCTAATGGGATTTCAGTTATTCTTGGATTTTTCTCCTAATTTATACATGCAAACTGAGGCGGTTCTGGAGTGTATCATAGCCTGCGGGCTTTACTATTAAAAAAGAAAAAAGAAAAAAGAAAAGAAAAAAATTGAGACTTCCATGTTAAATTTCATTAGGAGGCCTGCACTCGGGCAGCACTTAAAAGAAAAAACCTCCATAAATCACAGCGTACAAGGGAAAATAAAATAAAATAAAGTAATCAAATCAGAATTGTTACCTCTGAGGCCGCTGATAGGAAAATTTCATGGCTTTTGAGAGCCTATATATTTCGTAGAACAAGAATAGAAAAACAATTTTCGTTCTTTTGGTGATTTTTTGTTGCTAAATCCATCTTCGCCAGTCCTGCCCTCCCCTGCCCTCCTCACGATAAGACCAAGCTTATGAACTTATTATCTTGGGTAGAAACAAGTTGATAGGATCTCACTGTTCACATCTCCATGTTGTCATGCCAGAGGGTCATGGGACGCAAAAAGGAAAAAGACGGATGGGGTTTTTCTCACTTTTGGCATAGCAGGCCTCCCACTCGGAGGTCCCTGCACCCCTGATAATTACATAGTTGCGCTTGAGCTGTGAGGGCTCTCAGCTGATGGAACGTCGAAAGTTTGAACTTTTTACTGGCTTGCTCTGCTGTCCATACTCTAAAGGCCTGTGAAAGATCGGAAGAATAGACAAAGGCTGATATAGAAGCCAAGTAGCTACCAAGTTATTCCATGTGCAGTGGGTATACAATGTCAGATTTTGGAAGATACCCCTCTTCTTCTATGTCAAGATAGAGGCTTTTCATGCACATGTAAATAGATACAGCGTCCGGATGGCTGCTATCTGCAGAAACAAACATATGATTAGTGTTGTTGATTTCAATCCAGCTGTAGCCTGGCACTTTTTCTGCTCTCCTCTCCTTCATCAAGCTTCGAACTCTCGAAACCCCCTCCCACATTCCAGCCACTGCATTGATGTTCGACATCAGCACATAGTACCCAGAATTTTGTGGATCCATCTCAAAAAGATGCTTCGAAGCAAGCTCCGCTAGCTCCACATTCCCATGAACCCGACAAGCTCCAAGCACTGCACCCCAAATACCAGCATCAGGCTTGAACGGCATGTCCAATATGAAATGCAAGGCTTCATCCAATCGTCCTGCACGACCAAACAGATCAATCATGCAAGCGTAATGCTCCATCCGAGGCCTAATTCCATAGTCCTTGCTCATGCAATGGAAAAACTTTATCCCGTCTTCAACTTTACCAGCATGACTACAAGACGATATTAAATGAAGGAAAGTTACATGATCTGGCCTAAATCCTTCTTCCTCCATCTGCAAAAATAAGTTCACTGCATCTTCAATGAGGCCATGAGTCCCGTAAGCAGCAATGATGCTGTTCCATGACACTTCACTCTTCTCCTTCATCGAATCAAACACACAACGAGCCAGATCCAAATCACCACATTTAGCATACATATCCATCAAGGCGCTCTCGACAAACAAATCTGATCCCAAATCCCACCTTGTTAAGAAACCATGAATTTCTTTCCCATACCGAAGTGAAGGTAAATTGCCACATGCTGATAGGGCGGAAGATATGGTGACACAGTCGTATCTCATTCCTTCAGCCCCCATCTGGCGGAAAAGAGTGATGGCCTCATCCAACTGCGCATTCTGGGCAAAGTTTGAGATCATGGAGTTCCATGCCACTACATCCCTTTCCGACATATTTTTAAAGATATGGTAGCTAACGTCAAGCCTACCACACTTGGCGTACATGTCCATCAGTGCACTCTCCAAAAAACATCTTCCGTCGAGTGCATTCTTAAGAATGTAGCCGTGCAGTTCTTTCCCCAGTCTTATGGCTGTCAAACCTGAACAAGCTGGCAAGACGTTGGCCAGCGCAACGGCATTAGGCTTTAGTTGGACATCTACTAATTGGCGTAGCATCTCTAAAGCATCATAATTCAATCCGTTAAGCACATAGCCAGAAATCATTGCACTAAATATTACGACATCAACTGTTCTAGTAGACTCAAACACCTTTTGCGCCATATCCACATTCTTGCCCTTAAGGTATATATCGATGAGTGCACTCTTTAAGAAAGCGTCAATTGCAATTCCATTCCTCAAGATATAATCATGAATTTCTTTACCTTGTTTAAGACTCGCAGAATTGGAGAACGCAGGAAGAAAACTAGTCAATGTGACAGAATCAGGTCTAACACCAGAACTTTGCATACGGGTAAAAAAATCCAAGGCTTCCTCCTTCAATCCACTCTGCACACAACCAGAGATCACCCCGTTCCATGCCACCAAATCATTCCGCAGCATTGTACTAAACAGCACGTTCACATCAGACAAACATCGGCATTTTGAATACAAAGCTAACAATGTGTTGGCCACCGACGCATCCAAATCCACGCCATACTTAATCGCCATACCATGCAGCTGCATGCCACAACCCAGCATAGCCTCAGCAGCACAAACAGATAAAACAGTGGTAAATGATACCGAGTTGGGTCTAGCCCTTGCCATTCTCATCCTATCAAAAAGCCCGATCACATTCCCTTTATCCCCAATCCTCTTATACCCATCAATCATCACGTTCCACAAAACACAATCTTTCTCGGGCATTCTATCAAAAACCTCTCTAGCATCGCCAATACAATCACTCGCCGCATACATCATGATCAACGAGCTACCCACAAATGGATCCTGCTCCAACCCAATCGAGCAAACTGTGCTGTGAATCAACCTACCAACATTCACGGCCGACAAACCGCGGCAAGACTTGATCACGTGCGTAAATGTATACTTATCGGGCAAAACACCAGCGGCCCACATCTTGAGATAGAACAGCAAAGCAAAATCAAACCGACCCATCGTATTGAATCCCACGATCATCCGATTCCAAGGGAAGGAGGTACTTCTATCAACCCGAAAAAAGACATCTTTTGCATCGTAGAGGCTTTGGCAAAGGACGTACATGTCCAAGACTCTAGTGTTCAGTATGCTGTTGAGACCGTTAGCGATGATCTGGGCGTGGATTTGGCGGCCTTTGGGAAGATCACTAGGGCCATTGCAGGCTTCTAGAAGGGTTGTAAAGCGATTGGACAAATGGACAATGAGATCGTCAGCAATTGAGGGATTCAATTTGGAGCAGGCTTTGGAAATTTGAGGGGCATTTGCCGCTTGAGCCTTCGCATTCTGAACCTAAATCCATGAGGGGGAAAAAACTCAGAGACATTGTATCAAACACATTAGCTACAGTTGTAGATGTTTCACGGCTAGGAAAACATAAAGAAGCAAACTTTCCGAAAGGATTAGGGTTTTGGGGAGCTTACGACGGTGGACTCGCCGACACTTGGGAGGCAGACAATGCCGGCACTGAGACTCGAGCTCGATGAGTAGAGCCGACGCCATTGGACGGAGTGGAGAAGAGGAGACGAGCAGGAGGAGCACCAGTCGTTAAACCCTAGAAAAAGAGTAGAGGTCAGAACCCTAGAAATCGCCATTTTTGGGCTCTGCACGGTTTCATCTTTGGATTTGGGGTAGAGGGAGAGAGCGAGGGCACGGGATATTGGCGGTGAATCCAAAATATATGTGGGGCTTGGGAATTTCTAAAGGAACACACCAATTTTTCTTTATGAGCACACTAGTAACTTCACTAATATTACAAGACGGAGTTTGCGGTCGGGAGTTTCTAGATGGTCACAACCTTTTTCCCAGTGAGGCACTTAAAACTTCTATAATATTACAATATTATCACCTAATTTTTTAGACCAAAATACCCCTCGCTCAGCCTGCTCGCCCTCGCTCTCGCCCCCCTCGCCCTTGCCCCCGCTCGCCCTCGCCGCTGCACTCGCCCTCGCCCTCGCCCTCGCCCCCTGCCTCACGCTCGCCGCTAGTTACCGCCCTCACCCTCTCCGCTCGCCCTCGCCCCCACCCTCGCCCCCGTCTCTGCCCCTCGCTCGCCCTCGCCCTCACGCTCTCCACTCGCCCTCTCCACTCGCCCTCACCCTCTTCGCTCGCCCTCGCCCCCACACTCGCCCCCGCTTCCGCCCCTCGCTCGCCCTCGCCCTCGCCCTCACCCTCTCCGCTCGCCCTCTCCGCTTGCCCTCGCCCTCACCCTCTCCGCTTGGTCCCTATTCCCTGTCCGGGCTGGTTAGTCTGGACAGTGTGCCCAAAATGCGCAGTTCTGGATCCGAGTTTATAGTCCCGGATCACCCAAAAATGATCCGGTTCTGTAAATTCGGATCATGAATACAGTGCCAGAGATGCCCTGATACAGTGTGTACAACCCGGTAGATTAAGACTAATTTAAAAACAACGATATCAACAAATCATTCATAGTTTTAAACACAAAGAACAACAGCAACTTCATTTTGAGTTTGAGACTCATTTAAAAATAATGGCAACTACAACTTGATATATATAATATATTTCTTGAGTACAACTGCATTTAAAGGGAACGACAAATTAAAAGGAATTTTTGTTCTATACTAACAACTTCATTTTGAGTTTGAGACTCATTTAAAAAAAAAACAATAAATTCTAGATTCTTCGAGGCTTCCGAACGGGTTGCTTCCTTGTGGGTTAACGGCATCTTGAAGAGCTGGGATTTTCGGTGGGGGATTGCGTACCAGATTGTAATACTGTGTCAACGTCAATTTGTGACGAGGACATTATAGAGCAAACCCAGATGCCTCTTACTTGCGGTCTCGCCTTGCTCTAAGACTCCATATTATATTGAATACCTCAAATCTGTTACAATATTTGCAATACAAATCAGTATCAACCGATATTCAACCATGCAAAAAAAACAATATGACAATCAATGGAAAACAAATAATATTTTTTACATATTCACTAAGTTTATCAACTTTTTAAGAAATGATAGAAGATTTTCACGGATCAAAATGTCTCTAAACTAAGTCAACTCCCTCTTGAATACAATGAAAGTCACATGCAGAGGGGCAAGTCTACATAGAAAAAAGAAAAAGGGTAGCCATTAGCGCTATATATGGCTAAAACTGCCTCCTTAGTATTCCATAGCGGTTGGCTCATAAGGTGATAAGTACATCACATATCTCCATAGGCAACAATTCTCCTTATTCAATGCCTACAATCATTTGATGGACAAAGTTAATCCACCCTAATTCCGAACTTGTATTTCATATTAGTTACTTGTTTCACGAACAAAGAAGCATGTACACCGGACTTGAGAGACCTGCAATAACCTCAACCCTTTGCTTCAGCCTCAAGCCTCAGCAGCTTATCTATCACACTTCACCCACATTCATCGAACTCGTTCAGTTTTGAGATTAAGTTTTAAATTATCTTGATAATATCCTAGTCAAACTCGTAAATCACTGGTTAAGCCATGTAAATAAGTACGCAATGAATAGATTCATATTGTCTCCATTATTTATATTTTTTTAATGCTAATAATTTTAGGTCTCTTAATCTGATGTTCCTCTCTAAAGAAGATAATTAACAATAAACTTTTCAAGCTTATTGGAAGCCATGAAACCACATTATACTACAAAACCTGACGACTAGGGTTAATTTGACAAGATCAATCAAATGAATCTAATTCTTTTATTGATAAATGATATGTGTAATGTTGGTCCTACAACATAGTATCAAATCCCTTGGCGAAGCCCAGGCATACATATGATTTGGCTGGTTGTAGGGACTAGTATAAATTATCATTGTTCAATGTGAAGGAACTTTCTTTTGCTCAAATGATCACAAACACTACTAGGAGGTAGTTTCCTAAACAGAAAAAACTCTCATGAAATGTAGGAGGTCTGTCCTAACAAAAATATTAGCGTGTCCATTCGTGTCTAAAACTTGTACACACATAATTAACACACCCCTTTACTAACTTCAAACTTGGTACAAGGTAAAGTATACTAGCCCATTTTCAAGAATAATGTCTGTTTATGGATCATTTTATCATTTTACCACAATATGCATACATTTAGAGAAATTTACTTGTTAGCACCCTCCTGTCCAGAGCATCTGAATTTTAGAGAAAAGCTTTCTTACTCCAAGCATTTGTTATGAGTCTCCCCATGCTAAAAATCATAGGAAAAATCTATTTGCATTTATCAGCCACTGCTCTTGAGTGAGAAATAAGAACTTTGCTAGGGAGAACATTTTCAGGCAAGTAGCTTTTATCGAGAACTTTCATCAATTTGTCTCTTTTGTCTCACATTTTCCCTCAAAGATAGTTGCAATCTCCTAGAGCAAACCTAGCCATCACCTATACTCTAACTGGATATAAAAGCTGCTTCATGCTATTAAAATAAAATAAAAAAAATCCAATTTCGAAAATTTTCTTTTCCTAAAAAGACACCTCTTTCATGCAAATTTTAGCAAAAGGAACAACATCTTCAATTTCATATACTAAACACTATTTTCTTTTTAGCATTTTAGTGAAACTATTATCCGCATTTGAAATTAATGAAGATAATCAAAGCTAAATCTTTAGCAAAATAGGATGACAGAATTTGGATCTCAGTAGCTACCCGATGTCCTCCCTAGCGCTCTTCATCTGGCTCACATCCGATGTCGCCGCGCACGTGGCGTACATCGCCGGAGACAAGCTTGGCCCTCGCCTCTCCAACCTCCGCCAAAATCAAATCAAATCAAATCAAAGGCTCCATTAGTTGAAAATCTCTGGCATTTTCAGTGAGAATCAGCTACCGACCTCGAAGAGGCAAAGAGGACTGGAGGCGATCGAGGTCGACGATCTGAGACTGACAGCGAGGCATGGAGGAAAGGAGAAGAATGGAGAAAGGGATCGGGTAACCGCCAGCCTGGACGCGGAGGGGACGAGGCAGGCACCGATGGCCATGGAGGTGGAGTATAATAACCACTCCGCCATTGAGGAACCTGCAACAAAACGTGTGGGAGAGAGGATGAGACGAGAGAGAGGAGGGTATTTGGGAAATAAACCCTCTCTTTTGAAAAGAGAGAGGATGTGCTCACTAGGAAAAGTGAGCTCACTAGGAAAAATCCTGTGCCCATCTAAAAATTCCCTTTGCCGTCGTTTTATCTGAACAATAATACCCTTATCTTCAACCATCTCTTCTCTCTCTCACACCCAGGGAAGAAGTTTATTCCCAAAAAAAAATTACAAAAAGATATTGTTCATTTTTTTTAAAAGATATCTCAACTTCAAATCTAGAAAGCCTATTGCCCAGGTAAAACTACATATAATAAATCATAAGATCATCAGTATATATCCAAGTTTCTATTTAAAATTTTAAGTCTTTATATATTGATTTTACAGCAGTAGGATTTTTTTTTTTTTTCTTTTTTAATAATAATCATGACACATTCAGAAGCCATTTCAAGCTTCTAACACAATTTCTGCACTCATAGCCTTGAAACAAGATGAAAATACAACAATGCAAGGTAACTAACTGTCAGCATCACTACATTTGTGACAGAAACTGAACAATGAGCAGTGCTTGCGGGTACTGCATTATTGCATTTTGCCCGCTCACATCATATGATCATAATTTACAAGAATTCCTCAATATTACATTACTACAAAAACAACTTTAATTTATTGAGTTCAAAATGAAAGAATTTCACACTTCATCCCGAGGGAGAGACAATATGACAGATTAGAACCCGGAGGGTAATAAGCATAAATTTACAGCAGGGACCAAAACCACACCTCTACCCGAGCCTCTGTTATCTAGGTTGGAGGAAGAGGGATAGATGGTCAGTTATACAAATATATGAAAGCGACTCAAGTTTCACAATAGCTTCAGTTATAGAACACCGGGAGTAGGAAACATTTTCTTCTCTTTATCTTTTGGTTATGAACAGTTATAAAATACCATTTTCTACCTACGTCGGGATTGGGACAAGTAAGGTGAGTGAGGTGAGGGGCTCTCAGACGCCTCCATATGCGTCGGCAACATGTTGAGGAAGCTTCCTTGGGCGGGCTGATCGGGAGTCGCTTCAGACTCTGAAACAAGAATGAATGTATTCATTATGGATCATGTAAGCAGTGTTCGCCTCTGAGGAACCAAATCATCACAGATCATTACCAAACAATGTTTTGATGGATGGCCTCTTGGGTTTGTTGTTCTTTTTCTTCAACTCGGCTGTAAGTGTCAAAAAAACACGGAATAAACAACTGAAAACAGTGCAGAGCAAGAGGATACGAGTTAAAAGAAGAAAAGGTGAGAATAACAACCAATGCCGGCGATGTTGTGGTCATTTACAATCTCAAAGTTCTTGTAAGTGTAACCAACAAAATTCACATCTTTGGATGAGAGCATCTGCCAAAACCAAAGAAAACATTTACTGCACTGCAGAAAACGATGAAAGACTGCTGACAAAATTCAGAGGATCAGATTAGAGGTTAAATCTTCACATCTTTACTAGTAATTATTGTTACTGAAGGCCTGGCATAATTTAGCATGCAGGCATTATATAATTAAGAAGGGGTTTTTACATATCGGTCCCTTACATCTTACATCTTTAAAAATTAGACTTTAGTCCCTGCAATCTTCATATTTTGATTTTAGTCCTCCCAAATCCTTTAAGTTACTTCACTTTAGTCCCCCGGTAATTTTTGGCCCAAATTCTCCGTTATACCCCCGAAAGGGAAGGAAATATCAGTTATTTCTCTCCCATTTCTCTTCCTCCTCTCTTCCTCTTCTTATTGGGTTCCCCTCTTCATTGGATATAGAGTTAGAGAAATAAAAGAAAGAAGGAAGAGAGAGATTAACTGGAAGGAAAGAGAGAGAGAGGAGAAGAATGTAAAGGGGAATCCAATAAGAAGAGGAAGAGAGAAGGAAGAGAGAAGGGAGGGGTACAAAAGAAAATTCGGGCCAAAAATTACCTAGGGGGACTAAAGTGAAGTAACTTAAAGGATTTGGGGGACTAAAACAAAATATGAAGATTTCAAGGACTAAAGTCTAAATTTTAAAGTTTAAGGGACCGATATGTAAAAACCCCAATTAAAAAACTGTATGACCCCAGACATGCAAAAGACAATTATTTCACAGCAGCTTGGAAACTGAATTCATGAATGCAGTTCAAGAGAAAATGCCGAAAAGAGAAAAATATAACCTTTCTCCAGGGGCCAGACTTTGAAGAAGTTTGAATTGGAGTTGCAGACTGCACAAAACAAGAATTGATCAATCTTTATATAAACAATTGAAGAAAGAAAAGAAAAGAAATGCATATAAAATATGCTTTCATACTTCCGAAGGTTCCCTAACATGAATATATGACATCTTCACATGGGATGCTTGGCAAATAGGGCTCGACTCCATTCTTTTAGCATCCAAATCCCCTTATTCCTCCTTTTTTGGGCGTGCAGACTTAATCCCACGCCAACAAATTCGCGAGCTTTGAGCAATGTTGAAAATAATACGTGTCATAAACCCGTATAATGCAAAACGTAACATATTGGTTGGCTGTTGCTCCGTAAGGCTTGAAAAATCGTGAATGCTACATAACAGTATGTTATTTGAAAATAACACTCATTATGATGCACTTATTCATTATGTATCACCTTGGGACTCTAGAAGTGTCATTTCAGCCCTAGTGCCCAAGTACTTTTTTCTCTCTCCAGGTTGCACCACTTAGTGCAAAGACAACCATCAATAGCAACATGGACCATCGACGACGAGCACCACAACAACTGGAACCTTGTCGGCGAGTTAGATAAGGGGATCAACTCTCCCTCTCTCAACTCTCCACCATCTTTCAGTCCAGTGCAGGTAAAACTCCTCATTTTTTCAATTTCTTCCCATTTTTTGGCTAAAATTAGAACTATCTTCATGTATTGTGATCTTTGCTTAACTATTTGATCTTTTACTTCAATTTTCCAATGGTTCTTTGAATTTTAACTTTTTTTTTTGTTAGGGAGCTACTATCATCATATTTTTTGTTGTTGGTTTTCAATGGATAATTGATGCCTTCTATGTAGCTGAATTGGTGGCAATTCATGGGGTATTTGTTGTCATTTTGATGGGGTGGAATGTTGAAGATTGCATTATAGGGTTATTTGCTTGATTTGTTCCTTGCTGCTGTGGTTGAAGACTTGTCTACCTACTGCTGCTATGTTTGTTTTATTAGTAAATTTATTGTACACTTAGAGGCCAAGTGTTAGGTTACACAGTATCACTATTTTTAATATTGGTTATGAGAACTGGTTCTCTTTCAGTTTCAGTCCCTTCAAGAAAAAATTCGCTTGTTTTCGGTTGAAAGTTTATGGTTTTATCCATCTTTTTTGTATATATATTTTCATCTTTATACACACATATTTTGAAATATTTGAATTCTAGTACCATAAATATAAAAGTAACAATGTAGAAGGATCCAAAAAGTAAAAGTTACTTGACTCACCCAAAGCCTGCATGTCCCAATTTGTTCTGTAGCTGAACTCAACAATTCAGTATGGACTAAATGATTAGAATTGGTTATGTGAAAGTTACTAAACTCGCCCAAAGCTTGCATATCCCAATTTGTTTGGTGGCCGAACTTAATAAGTTGGTATTAAGGATTTAATGATTAGAATTGATTACAGTTTGAAAATTGAATCAGCTCCGAACTAAATCTATGATCCACATTAACTATCTCAGCTCTATACTAATGAGTAATGACCATCAAAAGAACAAAAACCTGATGATAGGATATGGAAAGAGTGGCTTGGAGTAGCAATAAGGTTGTACTATTGCGACCAGGTCATGGGTTCAAACTTTGAAAACCGCCTCTCTACAAACTAGAGATAAGACTACGAACATTAGAGACCTTCTATGGACCCAAAAATGTGGAAGTCTCATACACTGAGTTCCCCCTCTTTACAGTATAGGATTTTCAGAGATGAATGAAACAAAAGGGGGCACTACTGAAATATCCCTTGGTAATCATGGTAACTACTACGTGCACACTGCCTTTTTGTTTCTTTTGATTGCAGGGACTCCTCCATTCTCTCTTTCATTATGTTCCTCCTTTTTGGTTTTCCAAGAATCATGGTTTAGGGTTTATTCTACTTCTTTTTAAATTTTCTTCTGTCCTCTATACAATGTTCTTTAAGATTCTGAGGGTCCTCATAAAAAAAATTTCACACCTACCAAATTTCCGATGGTGGTAAACTGGTAATCATTGTGAAAATTTTCTTTGTTCAGAGTTTTATGGACTGAGAATAAGTTGCTGAGAAAGTCTTCTACCATGCTACCTGTTGGTACAGGTAAAAGAATATGTATTTTGTCAAATCTATATTCCTTCATGGGAGCTTCTTCTCCCCTTTGTGTGTGTGTGTGTGTGTGTTTGTGGTGCTTGTGGTGATGGGATTTGGTCAGCCCACCAACCAAAATATATTGTGGGGTATGGATGACCCATCATCTATCGTGACCTAACCTATACACATTCAGAAAGATATACACACTCATCCATTATAAGGTTTCTCTAGTTTTATTATGGAACAATCACTACTTCAGAAAAATATAAATGATCCTGCAAATATAACTAGACTCACCTCCTCAAATTTCTCAAAGTTCTGAGTGTCCAACTCATCCTTGACCTCTGGTTTAAAAGCAGCCTCCATTTGATACAGTTTGTCCCACTGGATGCCCTTAAACCATGGATGCGCCTGAAATTCAAAAGTGACACATTCAAGTTGGTTCTCAACATTGAGAGAAAGCAGAAAAAAATTTTGGAGATAATATCAATTCAGACCTTTATTTCATGAGCTCCCCTTGTTCCAAGCCTCTGTTCCACATTACATAGCAGTTTGCAGATAAGATCTTTAGCTTCGGATGAAAGCTTTGCCTCCTCTGGAAATTTTAAGTGATTTCTCCAATTCACAATCTGCAGGTAGAAGAAATCTTTGTAAAACAATAAAATTCCAATGGTTGAAACCTTTTAAGAGTTTCCTACCTACAATTCTTGCTGCTTGAATGAGTGTTTAGTCCTTAGTCATGGAAGCCACTTTAGTGAAGGCTTTCTTGATGCAAGTCTAGTAATGCAGATCATATGAGTTCTCTACCTACTAATGCAGATCACTGCAACTTCTTACATAGATGAAGATTTTTTTCTTTTTTGGTTGTATAATTGACAACTGGATTTCTTTATGCAAATAAATAGCAAAAGCAATGCTTATTCGTGTAACCACTAATTACAGACCACAGTGATTATCTTTGTAGTGGTTTACAACTGGAGTCATCTTAAGCTTCAGCAGTTTTCTAATAAATAATAGATCCGAAACAATATTGCCAATTCATTACACAAACCCCTACCCCCTGAACTGCAAACCCACTTTGCGTGTACCAATTTGTAGTGCAATGCAAATCTAGATCACCAAACTAGCTACCTGTCAAAAGAGAAGAAAGAGAACTAATAACTAGTTGATTCAAAATAAGTTGTTTTTATGCAACTAGCATCAATGTCTAGACTTTTCTTAATAGACGTATTCACAGTTTTCAGTGCTTACCCTGTGAAAAGAAGAAGTACAACTTTTCTTTGTCTACACATACACGAAGAATACAGACACATTTATTCCAATGACCCTAAAGATACTTCCTAGTACCATGAACCAACCACTAGTCCAATTAAGCCTATTTATTCAAATGACCATATAAATACTCTCTAGGTACCACGAACACAACCACTAGTCCAATTAAGCCTACCTTTTGTACGGCCCCTCACTCAAGTAACATACTTCTTACCTTACACAAGCTTTTTTGTTCAGGAGCCTTTGGTAGTCGACCAAAGGCTACTGAACATCTGGTATCACAATATAATACCACTGTGTTCATGGAAGTTGTTCCTTTATGAATATAGCGCTCATATAGTCACTCAGTTGAACAACTTGTCAAAGAAAAAATAATTTATTATATCGACCAGTATATCAGCAAATAATGAAGCTCTTACACCATAGAGTTTTTCTCAATTGACTTCAATATCTTTTATACTTTCTCAGAAAACATCTTATTGAGTGGTTACACTCAGGAGCCCTCATTTGATATGGCCATAGATAAGAACGTGAATAATGGGGAATGTTATTTCAGGTAATGTTGATAACTCAATAGACAACCATAGAGAACATAAAGAAGATTCCACCTCTCATTGAAATCCAAAATTAGTAGCAGGTATTGGCAAACAAATCTTTCCAAAATAATTAGGTATGAATCAATTAGCAGGGATTAGAAAACAAATCTTCCCAAACCAAGCTAATTTTCTCGTGTCCTACTACATTACCTTTTATCTATTCTTTAACTAGCTAAACTTTTGCACAGCAACAGTTTGACAATCCATACATGGAACTAAAGATCATATTGACACAATCTTTTAAGAACAACATTACCACAATTTTAGTAAACGGATTTGCAAGATTTAGATACATCTATATTATATTTTGTACTCCATCTTTCCATATTAACAGCATGTTACGTATTGCTTCACGACTGTATATTTTCACTCAAACAATTGTGTTTCACTGATGTAAATATTCTGTATTTTGCAATATCCACAACTCAGTTGTTTCTGAAATTAAATGCATTTTTAAAACTTAATTTAATAGATAAGGTAAAAAAAACAAGTTCCTTTCTATCCTACACGAAGTCACTAACTTTTTAATTACAACAGAAAATTTCCAGCCTACAAAAAAATATTGCCACTTCACATTTAACAGGTGTTAAATCCTTAAACTAAATGTAAATCCCAAATCTAAATGGTTGGCAAATGGCAGACTTAAGCCAGACAACCCGAAACATCAACCAGGCTCCTAAATTACCTATATTGAGACACGAATCCTTAAACCAGACACCAAGTATGCAACTCCAAGAATAATAGATTCGCTCTGATCTGCTCTAGAAACACGAATCTGATACGGGGGCTTGGCTAGACGGCCAATAAGAAACAAGTATACTACTCCACTAGTATTCTAGCTCAATTAGGTCTTCAGTTAATGCTAGATTGAACACTGATCCTTTTTTTTTGCCACTTCTCTCCTCGCCCAGCAGAAAGCTCTCTCCAAGAATAATGGCAGTCAGCATGTACATAAGTGCTTTCTTGAAAAACACATTAATCAAAATGCCAAAGAAGTAAAATAAGCTCAACGCAGAAAAAGTGAAGCAAGGTTAATAGCAATAATGATTAGAAACTTTTACCCAAAACAAGGCAAGCCCACCAGAAAAGATCAACAAGATCAGAACTAGTTCTTTGTCAACAGAAACTGTATCTTCAATATTAGACTTGAAACCATGACATCCCTTAGACAATTTGATGGGACAATTAAAAGCAGGATTTGATTAGAGATTGAGTTCGGATTTGATTAGATCTTGTGAAGATTTTAATTTGATTTGATTTAATCTTGTTTGCACGAAGTGCCTGTAGGGTATATTGCTTTGATATAATGTTTTAGAATAATGAAGAATGATTGTTTTAGAGAAATTTTTTGAGAGTATGTGATTTATGTGAGTAGGTGTATGACACCCTTGGGTGTGAGGCCCAAACTGTTATCAAATCCCTAATTTCATCCCAAAATCCCCAATTATCCACAATAAAATTTTGATTCAGTTCTGTGTTAAATTTGGTATTGGAGTTCAAACTTAAATATTTTTATTTTCCTAAAAAGGTATGAAAAAAAATAAAAAAGGAAATTGAGAGAAAAAATTAGAAATATTTTTTAAAAAGTTAGAAATTTCGACTCGATATCAGCACTTAGCAGTCAAACCTTCAGACAAATTCTACAATCATTATCAACAACTACTTCAACGTCGAAAAGATCAAAACCTCTAATCGCTAATTAAACTCTCACTAAATCTCTTCGGATCCCCTACCATCAAATCGTCACTGAACCACCAATTATCGTCAACCTCGACTTCAACAATTTATAATGCTTCCCGCAACCTCACCATTGCGTTGAGTCCCAATTAGAGTGATGAAGCAATCAATGGCTTTGATCTACCCTCCCCCCTCAACCTCAAACTGTCAACATCAATGATAGCAATTTGACACCATCTTCCTCCAACAATTCCCAACACCTCGTCCCAAGAACTAACGTTAGTCCTCTCTGTTCAAGCCAACCTTACCACGTCGATCTTCTCTGTTTAAGCCAATTTTGTCATGCCAATTTTCGATTATCAGTAACCAATTTAGAACCCCTTGGATCAAGCTTCGATTAAACACCGTCATTTTTGTTTTCATTTTCACCGTGACTTCTTCAGGCCTCCATTGAGCTCTTCTTGTAGCCGACATCGCATTGTCATTTTCGATCACTGTCAGAGCTCCAATCGCACATTGCTAATCCATGACTCTTTGATCAAAGCTCCGACAACTCCATCGTCAACTATTCTCCTCCTTCGATTAGTCATCTCCCACTCTACCACCTTTCCTTGACCCATCATCGAATACGAGCCCAATCAGAAGATTCGGATTTGACCGAGTTTAATTTGAACCCAAGTTCAATTCATTGTGGACCCAATCCACCTTCATCAAGATTCAACTTCAAGTCGTACCAGTAATCAATTGGTCATTACAGGATCTGACCCAATTTCACTTGCTTCAGCAGTAGTTGGGTCAACAGTGGTCCAGAACCAAACCCAATTACAACATACAGAACCGGCAAGGGTTCTTTAGTTAAAGAGCTTGTTTGAAGCTCGATTCGTGTTTGATTTGGCCAATTTCACACTTTTGCAGAACTAAACTTTGTGGGCTAATTTTGGAGTTAATTCTTGTGGAAATCATATTTTGTGGCCACTACAACACCGATATAGATATCAAAAAAGTGAAGCATGATGTACATGATAGAGTTCCATATTTTCACAGTTCTAATGATCGTAATCGTTATGAAGATTAAGAGAATATGAAATATTTCTTCCATTACTTTTTCCCGACTTCTGAGCAAATTGAAGTTGTTTGGAGAAACTTTGGTTGGTATATAGGCATCAATAAATTCCATATAAAAATCGCTTCAAGTTCATCTTCGTCCATATTACGCTCTGCATCTTTTTTCAAATCGTTCACCAAAATCTTTCAAGGTTAGATGATAGTGTACTAAGTGTAAAGGATATGAATATTCTGCTCATCAACGTCCTTTGATCAAGTGTCCAGAGTGTGGAGGATTTTAACACTATAATTACCCGTACCCTTGAAAGAGTCACCATATCAATATGGTGCTTACTGGTTGTGCTGGCGAATCAAGAGTCGTGGACATCGATATTGCTTCTGAGGATACAAGTGTTATTCTTAATGAGAGAGTCCGTTGCAGAATTTGTCACAGATTCAGCGCAGATTCTTATTAAGTCGCCACCATTGTTAGAAGAAGCTTACTCACAGTTTATAGAAGTCACTTCTGGCGATTTTTTGGCAGAATATTGTGCGGATATTACCATCTTTCCTAGTTGTGAGATTTCTCAAACCCATGATATTGCACAACGTCCATGATCCATTCCAAGTCATTTTATTACAGCAAGTATCTACAAACCAAGGACACTACAACTCATCGTGTCCATATTGGAAACCTCTCGAACACTGACACTTGCATGACACTTGCCGATACGTGTTGAATACATCAAAACTATGTCAGATTTTAAGAAACAAAAAACGTGCATGTAGGAGTTGTATCCGCTTTCATCGTGTCCATATTGGAGACCTCTCGAACACTGACGCTTGCATGACACTTACCGATATGTATTGAATACATCGAAACTGTGTCAGATTTTAAAAAACCAAAAACGTGCATGTCGAAGTTGTATCCGCTTTCAGAAAGTCATACAAATCGCATATCGGGGTTTTATCCACTTTTAAAAAGTCACAACGGTCGTGTTTTAAGCACTATAGAGTTGTACATTACCGAAAATGACAAAATCCTTTTGACATAAAAGAGATAATAGAGCCTTCAAATATTTTATTCAAGTTATTAGTTCATTGAATTGAATTCGGATTATTTTTTAATATAATTATTTTATTAGAATTTATATTGAAATTATTAAAAAAAAAAAAAATTTCTAGTAGAAAGAAAAGATGTCTTAACAATTATGAGTTTGATGTGTATTGTATATATCACATGCCTAAATACATGCATATTTGTGTCGTCATGTCCCCGCATCCCATATCCCATGTCCTACTTTTTAAGTTTTGTCGTATCTCTATATTCATGTTCATATCCTTGTTCCGTGTCTATGTCTATGCTTCATCAATAGGCATGTCTATAGGAAATTAGCTTATACTAGTATAAAGAACACTTAAACCTGTTTGTTGATCCTGACAGTGATGTCAGATACTCCATATTACATTTTTAGGTCTTATTTTGATAGCCAAGATTATTTAATTTGACAAAATCAAATCATAGATGTGTAAGTTTCAGAAGCTACTACACTCATGGTATCTTTAATTACTGAAGGAAAATATTTCCAAACTGGAGCGAATTGATGGTGACATTTAAAGGCAAGATCTAATTAGGAGTTTAGTTATGATTTGATTAGAGTTGATTTTGCTTGCACTTGGTGCATGTAGGATTTTCTATATATTGCTTTGTAATTATATTTTAGAAGAATGAATTGTTATAAAGAAATATTTTAATAGCATGTGATTTGCTACTCCTAAATCTTTCCTCGAGTGATTTGTGTGATGTGGGCGTGTGGTTCGCCTGACTGTGAGGCCGGAACCGTTATCAAATTCCTAATTTTATCTCCAAATCCCCAATTATCCGCCACAAACCCTAGTTCATCTTCTCCTACGTTACAATTCTCAAAGGAGAGGAGCAACTAGATCTAGCCATTGGATGCAATGATGAAAAGGAGTCAAGGAATCTTGGACATTGAATCCAGGCAGACTACCACTGGCATGAATTCCATCCTGAGTTGATGTCCACTTATCTCAGTGGCATGCAGTTTAGGATTCATTGTTAGGCTAGACTGGAAGAAATAGGTTTTAGGTTCACACAGCACGGTCCATCCTTATCTTCATTAAAGATTAGATTTCATTTGAAACATAAGACTCATCTATAAATTTTATATTTTAAAAAAAAATATGTCAGTACTTGGATTAGGATGGCATTTGTTAGGCAACCAGTTTTTCTCTCTGTTTAAAATAGCCATTACAGCTTCCCTGTAAGTCAGACTTTTAAGAATGTCAATTAAATATTCCAGAGTATTTATGAGTGTTAATTTCATGTCCTTCTCAATTTATGGCTTCTCTATCAACACTCAACCCAGCCCATAAATGCAGACTGACTGTAAAGTCAGGATTCACGACTAACGAGTAGTGGTTTGAGGGCATGCTGTCATGAATCTAGCACAGCTACAAAAAAAAGAATGAAAGATGCTCTTTTCTACTATGATGTGAGCGCCGCTCTAATGATAGAAGCCAGAAGAAAATATGTTATTATATTATTCAAGAAGAATTACATAATGATCTTTAATATTGTAAATTTTCCATATTTATAAAGGGGAAACCCCTGTCTTGGAACATTCATACCTTTCTGCATGTTGTCATTGGATCTTCAGAATAAAATGGAGGGTAGCCGACCAGCATCTCATACATTATTGCTCCTAGGGACCACCTGATAAAGGATGCAAAATAAGAAAATTAAATAGTTAGGAAACAACAAAAGGGCATAAAACTAACCAGTCACACTCCATTCCATATCCTTTCTTCAAAAGAACTTCAGGAGCAATGTAATCCGGGGTGCCAACAGTAGAATAAGCCTGTTTCCAAAGAAACAGAACATCAGAACATGCCCAAGTACTATTTATTCTTGCAAAAGGGTGACATCAAGCTTCATTAAAAGTTCTTAAAATTGTTGCAGAAAACCATATTCAGTAACAGGTAGACAATGTTTACTGATAGAAGCAGGAAAGAATGACAATTCACATTTTGATTTATGCTAATCAAAAACAAGCGAACCACAAATTATCTCAGCTTGTAACAAGCTAGAAGATGAAGTTGCACAAATGAGTTGAGTATTTGTGATTTAATAATAAATACTAATTTACTCGAGCAATTATTGATGAGGAAAGAGGATACATTTGCATCAACCATCTACTTATAAAATGACAAAGGTGCCTTATTAGAGTTTATTCAAATTATAAATCCTATATGGTATTTAGCAATGTTTCACAACAAACTATATTAAAAAAAGAAAAAAATCATCAAATTACAATCTAATTAGAGTCCCAATCAAACTAGACTGCCAATATAATTACAATTGTCAATTTTAAAAAAGGAAACCCAACAAAATCTCAGTCCACTGAGAATTACGAGAAAATTAAAATCTTCCCTGAATCATCATCATGCCACCTCTTTATTATTTTGGTGATGGGTCTCTGCGTTTCATTTACAAGGGAGGCTGAAGCTACCCCTTCATAAATGGAAAGTGGGGCCACTTGTACATGCTGAAAGCCTATGAATCAGAGGTCACCCTATCGATCATTGGAACTTGTTATCACAACGATAATCGTTTTACTGGTCCAGATGCTGGACTTAATTTAAATTTATAATTGGCCCCGTAGCAGACTCAAAACATACATGGGCCTGACTCAGAAATTTGCAGAGCCAGCTAGTCAACGTCACTTCTAATATTTTGCTTCATCCTGCTAAGGATTTTTTGGACGCAAAAAATAAGGGCCTGAACCAGCAATTTACCATCCCACTTGACAGCAGAGCATCCTTAAACTCATAGAAACATGCTCATACTACATATTATAACTCTACTCAGTGATTGCATGTTAGAGATTATTGACAAAATGACAAGGCATATAAAGGAACATAAAATATGGCATACCAGTGTTCGCCTGTTTTTTTGCCAGTGTAACAATTGTTCTTGTTGTGTACGCCTGGGTGCAGTAGATGTGAAACGCTTATCACTGTCTGATGAAGGATTTGAATTCCGTCCAATGGCATACTCAGGTTCACTCAAATTTGGAAATCTATTACTATCCAAAGGTTTGCACAGACCAAAATCTGAGAGCTTCATATGACCATTTCGATCCAACAACAAATTATCAGGTTTTATATCCCTACAAAGAAAAGAGGTGCCTTAGTTGAGGCTGGTATAATTTAGTTTCTTAAGACTAAAGCCAATAAGTATTAAAAGCAGAGATATACCTATGAATATAATTGTGCTTGTGTATAGATTCAATTGCTAATACTGTTTGTCCAACGTAAAACCTGCCCTCATCTTCTGTCAATGTATCCTTGCGCATCAACAATGTCATCATATCCCCACCAGGAAGATATTCCATGATGAGATACAAAAACTCATCATCTTGGAAAGAACAGTAAAGTTTCACAATGCAGGCACTGTCAACCTCCGCAAGTAGGTTTCTTTCAGCTTTCACATGCTCCACCTAAAGTGCATGACAAAAAATTCAATAAATTTTCACAATAAAAATTCATAATAAAGTAGCATCCAAGATGATACCTGGCCCCTACGAAGCATTTCAGATTTTTTTAGCTTTTTCATGGCAAACACCTGTCCAGTGGTCTTCTCTCTACACAGTCTCACCTGCATTTTAACAGCTATTTCCAGTCAGCTGTCAAATTGGATATATAACCTTTCAGAGAAATTAAACATCAATTGTATTCCCAAAAACAATAATTATAGGAAAAGATAAAGAATACAAAGTTCTGTTTACACAACAAGAAATCCTTTATTCCAAACAACAAAAACAACAATACTTTCTATATATTGTCTATTATTATGTTCCAGCCACCAAATTAAAGGATTAAATTAGAGCGTTATTCTCAGAGATTGTGAACACTCAGAAATTTTAAGTGTAAAGTCTTGAAACAAGAGGGGTTCAGCACCAATTAGAAGGTAGTATAACCACAAAAAGAGAGTTAAAAAAAAAAAAAAAAAACATGGTAGTTTTGCTTTTGTTCTCAGCCCATAACTTTCAGACATTTAAAATAAGACAAAAGCATTATAAATAACATTATTCTATTTTCTAATTTATATAAGCAATAAGTAAACAGATATACATAAAGTAGTCTGATTTATACAGTAATTATACTAAAATAATGCAAGCAAGTGGAGCACAGTCTACAATCCAGTAGTCCAATTGATCATTCAAACTTCACCTGCGTGGAACTCATAGAAAAATGAACTCCTTCAATATGCTGTGCAAGATTAAATAAACGACTGAGTTCATCATAGAATTTCATAAAAACTACTTTATTAATTGATTTGCAAACTATAAGAAAATTTCTGAAGCATAACAAAGCATTCAGATATGAGATAAATGGATCTAAATACTTTTGTAGAGGGAATCTGCCAGAAAGCTAATTGCCGCCATCCAAACCAACGGAATTTATCATCTATAGGACTAACGGCCTATGAAGTAAAAACACAGAACGGGACTCGGAGACAATACGGTTACGTGACATGGCAAAATCATAAGAAGTAGGATATGGAGACATGGTAAAAATATTTTACTTTATATATATATATACACGTAAATATATATACATAATTATATAATATATAAACACACACACACACACACACACACACACACATATATATAAAATAAATGAATATCTATATAATAGTCCATTAACATTGTTATATTATCAAGTTGCTTAATAAGTAAAAACAAGAAATTTTCAAGTAGTAGAGTTTTCCAATTCAAAAAATAAAGATTGTTTAATTAGTTTTTAAATTTCTTCTGCTCTTAGATTCTCTATAACCATGTAGGAAGAGCTCAACATGATTTATTGGTACAAGAGAAATTATTACCAGTAGTATTGGACGAATAAACGTCTAATTACTACAAGCCACGATTGAATCCACATAACAATCAAATATCTTACTTAAAAACAAAACCAGCCGAACTTTAGTCTCAATCATATCTATCACCGAGACTCTCTATTTTGATCAAACAAGTACCTGAAAACAAGAGCTTAACTATATTTAGATATCAATAGAAGTAAATTATACCTAAAAAATTTTGTATGAAATAATATGAACAAATTAACTGTGTCATCTCATATTTCGCATTCCAGTGCGTTGTACATGGATGTTTTGCATTAACTACGAGTAAGATAAAGATGTTTCATTTTGATTGTGAGTTGAACACACCAAATTCATGTTCCATATGTATTTTGTATGTGTCATGCATGAATTACTTTGATACATATTCGACACGGACACAGGGCCAGATTTGGCATGTTCATAGTTCATAGCTAATGACATACAAAATACCATCTAGTACATGGATGTTTCACATTAACTACGAGTTGGACACAGATGTTTCAATTTGATCGTGAATTAGACAAAACAAATCCATATCCAACATGTATTGTGCATGCGTTGTACACGAATCGTGTTCGATATATGTCCAACACAGACACTGGGCCAAATTTGATGTGTCCATACTTCATAGCTAATGGCATATAAAATACCATCTATATCACAATATTTTTACCCTAAATATAAAATTAGAATCCTGCACAAAATATAAAATTAAAAAAAAAGGTTAGTAAATATTGGAAGATAACCATTTGACGACTCAACACTGATCAATTGTGGGTCAACCATGTATGTCGAGCAAATCTGAATACTCCAAGTCACGTGGAACACAAAAAAGCCCGGATAGCAGAATGATAACTATATGCATCATAGATCTTTAGCATATGAGATGGCCAACTTGGCAATGCAAAAATAGCCAGAAGGTAAATATCATTATATTCAACAACAAGATTTGAGTCTACGATTGTTGATTCCCATGTCAAATGATAACTATATCTAAAATACTCCGGCAGACAGGTGTTCTACAAAAATTCCTATTCCAAGTGTTCCATGATTATGTATGTAAAAGATGTTTGCATTTTCAGATAAGTAATTCTTGGATAAAGAATTTAGTTTTCTAATTTCAGCTGAATCATCTATAAGATTGTAGCCATAGGACTTATGAGAAATTTCTATGTGCTTCCTAGATCTGTATCCATATCAATGGGACTTCCTCTGGGCCGAAATACAATTGCTCTCATTTTGGCATTTAACCATTAACCCATCACCTTTTTCTTTCAGCACATCATTTACATTCCAGTGAAATATCATAGGATTTAATGGCCCTAAATTTATGCAATTAGTAATTTATCAGCGCACTTCACTGCATGGTTTATATTTTTTAAAATATTGGAATCGGTATCGGCATATGCCAATCACTTATGTATCGAAATCAGCAATATTATGTGTATATCAGTAATATCATAAATAAAGGCACTACCAGACCGGATATTATATAGTATATTGCACATGGCGTATGCCATATGAGATATATATTGGTATCAGCCGATATTTAAAACCATACTTCACCACTTAAATACAATATACTTAAGTCATTTGATGATTTTTGACTCAATAAAATCATCAATAATTATTTAAAAGGCGATACAAATAGTAGATATAGACGAAGTTCTATCAGACCGACTTCATCCCCATGTAGTCCAAGTGCTTCTCAACAGTAAATTGTGACATTTAAGGTTAAAGGGAATGAATCCAAGCTTAAATTAAGTTTACAAGAAACTATTATGGACATAATAAGTCGGCCTTTAGCATATTAAATGCATTAAATATTAATAAGATTAACACTTTACTAACAATTAATGGAACTGACATATTAGCTGTGTAAGACATAAGTTGTGCAAAAATGAATAGAGACAAGCAATCTGATCATAAAGTGGTCATGTGAACCAGGATTTCATCCAACCAACATGATCCCCAAGCAGCCGTAGTTGATCATGCCTTCTAAGCGAATCAGTCTCAAAAGATAAAAAATACTAAAACGCTTGTTTCGTTAATTTTTTAAAAAATATCAAAAGGTTCTCGCCCCATGAAAAATGATCTAAAGAAAAGTCCAATTGCTCAAAGACAAGTTATTAAGCCATTTAGATTGACTTGGTATAAATCCTTATATTCTCTACCTTATTATCATACATCAATCGGGCGGGCGCAGCAGCTACATGGACCCCTTTAGTTGCTGAATCTCTGTTTGATCGATCAATGTGTGATATTCTGAATCCTCATTTCTAACAAATTTTGTGCTTTCTCAATTGTTAGATTTGAACATATAAAACATGAAAATTTCCAGTAAATGTTATATTACCATATATGCATATTTCTATTGATGCTGTAGAAACTGTTAGCAATACCTAAACTTTAGTGAAGTATTCCTTCTCAAATCCCTCCAATTCCTTTTAATAAAGGCCAGATTTTTCTAACATAGAGGGACAAGATAACGGAGAAATAAAGAAAGAAAAGTAGGTGTTCATAATACTGTGAGGAACCTTTTTAACTTTTATTATTTTGAATTAGTAAATATTATTTTTAAATTAATAAACAAAAGACCTCAGTTGCTATTTGCTAGCCATACTATCATTTACCTTTGCTAAGATTTTATTTCCTTTTGACATATTATCAGCAGTGCTGATTTATCCACATGCATCATGCTTCGTACCTTACTGAAAAACCTAGAGAAAGCTCCACCGAAATAACCAAAGTAGCACCATTAACACATTCACAACTGGACAACCAATAAGCATAAATAGACAACGACAATTCTCATTGGATAATGTCAGAGAGTTGATATCATAAATGAAAATGGAAAATTAAATGCATATATAGGTCCAAAAAGTAAAAAAGGAACAAACATGGTCCAGTGTTAAGAGTCAAGTCTCTGGGGGTTGTTCCCTTGAAGGTTATTTGCTACATACAATATATGGCTGACAAGTAAAAGGATACCATTCTATTAAAAGATAAAGCACATGGTTCTGGTCTGGCGATGTGAGCTTTTAACCGAAATAGAGTTGCACATTATTCCAAAATGTAAGTTTACTTTAAGCAGACTAAATAAAAATAAAACAAAGTAGCCAGAGTACCATCCAATGTGTTAATGAATCTACACCATTACGAGACATTTAGACTAGTATTTTCAACAATCTTTTTTTCCTTCTATTAAGCAAAATAGACATATAAGAATATATCAAACTATTGCAATATTGATATAAAAATCAATGAACATTTTTTAACAGCACTTGGAAAAGCACAGCCTAATGAAATATTATCACATTACAGTAATGCAATAATATGAAAAGAAACATCCCCTCTAGTAATTCATCATCCTCGGACCTTTTCTATTCATATTTTTTTCCTTAAAAAAAAATAATATGAAAAGAAAAGGTCCAAGGATGATGAATTACTAGAGGGGATGGAACAACTATAGTAAAAGCCTAAAAGGTGAAGCAGGGATCACAGTGAAGTTCCATGCATATTAGCTAGTGGCTTAAATATGAAAGAAAAAAATAAAATATGACTGATGAAATAAAGCAGTATATAAATAGAGATATAGACTCTGGTCAATTTTTTTTTCTCTCTCCCAAGTATAAGTAAGCAATAGCCTGATGCTAGAAAAAAATGCACCCCAGAGGGCCCAGACCTCTTGCAAAAAGAGACTTTACCAATGTACTGAAATGGCACTTGCAAAGGTCAAGCAGCAATTTCTCAAAACAGTACTAAAAGAATCTGCAATCGCCGGATCCATTGCATCATCCAAAGAAAAAGGATAAATAGATAACCATAATGCAGAAAATACAATTCTAACAAATGAAGACAGTGTCACAGAATAGAGATATTTCTCCAAGCATGCTTATTTGTCACATAATAGCAGGAAAAAAGACGTAATAGAAACCTCTCCAAATGCCCCCCTCCCAATTATAGTCAGCAGTTCAAAATCATCAACTCCCATTTTGTGCCTCTGAAGACGCATGTATTCAGTTTCCTTCTGCTCCAAGTACTTCAAGAGATTGCTTTGCTCCTCCTCAGAAACTTCAGCATCAGCAAGTTTTCTCTCCAAGTTCCAGCGCCTAAAGTTATTGTCATGATTTCAACAAACAGGATCAAAAGGGAGGTTATTCTACACAACTCAGTATCAAACAACATTTTTAGAATGTTACGCATATATAATCAAGCAAACATCAAGAAACTGTATTATCCAATGCTTACTAGAATTTATATAAATATTATATGCAATAAACGCTAAAACAGCTTAAAGTACTTAAGAAAATGAAATGTAGGCTGATGCAATGAATCGATAAAGATACCACAGTAGCATACATCTAGCATCTAACAAATTTCAAATACCTGAGACTACTACTAGTTTGGAGCATAGATCCAAGAATCTTTGACTACTCAATAGCATACTTATACAGCAAGCTAATTACAAATCCATTTAAAATTTATTCATTAATTTGCTTGGGTTTGGGTCGGGAAGCGCTGCTTTTGATGTATATTTTGAAAATAGTTTAGACTTCTAGGCATGCTTTGCTTGTAAAAACATCATCCCTAATGATAATGAATAATGATTCATCGCCAGTAAAAAGATATCCTTGTAATTGAATTGAACATCTTTAAAATTTCTACCACAGAGTCAAAAAAGTGTAACCATGGCATTAAAATAGCCAACCCACATTAGATGATGAATGAATTAGTAAAAATAAAGTATCCATGAGCATGCCCTTGCATCAATTTGGGTAGAGTGAAAAAAGTGAATCCCGTTTAATACATTACAGAGGAGGCTATATGTGTAGATAGTAGACTATGCATGCATGGCTCTAAATATCGGATATTGAGATCATGTCGGATGTGCTCTTTCATATAGGATAATGAATATCTAACGATATATTAGGGTTACATGCTCATATTAGGCTTTCATATCAAATATTATATATACACATCAAATATGTAAATTTGATACTTAGAGATGGTTTAATTTCATCTATCTAACTATAATGACATAACATATACACATTATATATAAAGGTATTAGAAATATGTTCATATATACAAGCATAACTCAATAAATAAACTATAGAACAAATCCAACTAAAGTTGAAATATATAATATAAAAATAATTGAGATTTTAGCACGCTAGGAATAGTAGTTGAAGCATATTTTGCAAGGCATTTCTAGCATTTTTAACTCTTGAATGTCAAAGAGATTTTATCTCTCAAGTTTCTATGGTAGCAATTCAAAAACTGTTAGATTTATTCAGAGGTGAAAGAATTTAAAATAATGTACGCATGTATCAGGAATATTTAAAATAATGTACGCATGTGAGCATCACATAATACACAACAGAAAATCTCCATTTGAGCTCCAACAATATCCAATAAATAGAGCGGGTAAGGTGATGAAAGCTGGTCCAACTAAAAGGTTTACTGTTAAGCATATAAGCATCGGATTATGTACAATAGAAAGAGTTTTGTTGTCTCCAACAATATCCAATAAGGAAAACTGGTAAAAGTGTTTGGGGTTGGTCCAATGAAAATGCATAACAATTTTAGATGGTTCAGATGCATAGCACAATGAATGCGGCCCAACGCAACTCTTAAAGTGGTCAATCAAAAATAGCAAAACAGTATACAAGATGGCCAAAGTTGATCTAAATGTATCAACTCCTAAAATTCATTTGTTCAAAGCATTGTCCTCCAAAGTTCAAAACACACTATTGCATTTTCAAATAAGCTTCCTGGCAAAGATATTAGCTGGTAGGAACTTAAAGTGACATGACATTTGGCGATCACTGAAACAGCCAGAGACAACTTTGACCTACAAGCACAATAAACTCATCCTCGACAAAAGAGAATGCAAAATATGAGAATGATCTCAATTTGAGATCAGTTGTCTGATCAATCAATACCAATTTCAATCTGATGTACATTTATGTGATTGGTCAACAATCTGTTCCCAAAACTACATCCACAAGAAGTGGGTCACAGTAGATTTTAAAGATCAGCTAAAAGTATAACAGCAGACCTTATTAATCATGTAGCTAGTTCCCGTGCAACACAGGAGAAGCAACTCTAAAAACAATCTCAATCATGTTAGGGTCCATTACGTACAAATTAATTTGAGGTCAATGGAGTTGAGAGTCATGGAATTGCAAATGCAACTTATGCTAGTTGGTACATGTAGTAATGCAATTGTCATGCCTATCCAATTTTTATTGTTGAGATGGAAGTATCTAGAACCTTAGCCCTTGTTATCAAGTCCCTTGATAATAAGGAGCCTCTTTGTAAAAACATTTGAATCAGAGCTCATACATTTCATGAATGAATTACTATCCACATTTCTATTGATATAACCTCATCAAACATTTGGATTGCCCCCTCAAAGAAGGGACTAAACCAGAGGAAAGAAGGGATGATCAGAATCAAATAAGAAGCCAAAGTTGGATCGATAATTACCCAAAGTCTTTACCTGCTAAAACTATAGTTGGAATTTCCCAGGACCCTTAGGCTTTATTTGTAAATTATGAATACCTATGAATAATCGTAATTGAATATAACATGTTTAAATGTATTTCTAATTAAAAATAATAATCCTATTAAAGGTGCAGCTCAAGAGACAAGACTTAAAATTTTGTTTGTGGATATCCTAGGTTCAAATATTTGCCACTTCTTCCTGTCTTTTCTTTTTCTTTTTCATGCAGAAAGTAGTTCTACGCCACTGCAGCTGCACTGAAAACATTTTCTTTTCTTTTCTTTTCTTTCTGCAAAATGTAGCTCATTTCTATGGCACATACACACTGAATATTCATGTGTCCACCACTACCTAGAGGAGACATCCATACTTACATAAAATAAGAATAGCTTCATAATAAAATTTGAATTATATTGGTTTCTCTAACACAGGTTGTTATGTGCACACCCAATCATATATTTGTCTATATAAAACTTTGTAAACAAAAAGGTAATTAGATTCACCTCTCCTTTCGATCTTGTAAGGATTTCATCTGGGCCTTGTAATGATTCTCAATATACTGCTTTGCTGCAGCAACCTTCTGCTTCGTAACGTTGGAAGGTGCCTCATCGATTGGGGGCTTGGGGAAATTATCATGGTCCTTATTCTTTGGTGTCCCAGAGGCGCCAGCCTTCACCTTTTCTCTAGGTTGGAATTTCTGGAACCAGCTCCTTGCAGAATCCATATCAATAGGCCAGTAACATTGCCTAAAGAGGTCTTATAGATTTGCTGCTGAGGAATACTGCTCAGCCTTAACCAGTGATCCTGAAAAACATCAAATGCAAAGATGACAAAATTGAGTAAAATGTTAATGGATTAAAAATTAACAAATATTAGCAAAATTTACAGAAGGGCCTACTCCTTTGTGTTAGTATTGAACTTCATGATGCCGAATGTAACGAAAAAATCTCAAATTTCTTAATCATATTTTTTTTTCTCAAGATGATATATACTCAAAAATAAAACAAAGAGAGCAAAATCAAGTTCGCAATTTGCACAAAACAGACGCCTTTTCAAGATAATATAACAATTAGCATTGTGATACGGAAGCCTTACCCAGTTCACATTTGTCATTTTTCCGCAACATTTCATGTAACCAAGATTAAGTTAATAGAACAACATAAAGAAAATTATAAATATTCACTATAACATGATCTGTATATATCCTTGACCAACAACCTTAAAAAAAAAGTAATAAAATTTCAGCAAACCATCAAAAGAGAATATCTTTTCTTCCTATTAATAGAAAACCTAAAATCCTGCATCCAATTCCCCATTATATCTTTCAAAAGATAACCATACATAACAATTTTCGCCGAAATCATGGTCACGGACACCGACAGATCAGAACAAATCACAATACATCAGATTGAATATGATGAACACTAAAACCCCTAAAAAATTACAACAAAAACCCTAATTGCCAATATTGCCCCTAAAATTAAACCCCAAAAAACCAAACCCTAGGGAGAATTTCCAATCCCTTCACGAATTAGACCGCGGAAAATTCAATAGATGAGCTTTGGGGGAGTAGCGAGAAACGATACCTGAGATCGAAATTGTCCAGAATTCGACGAATTAATCACGAATTTTTTTGGAGAATTATCCAATCCAAAGTGAGAGCGTCGCTTTGACTCGTGGCAGCTGCGCCCTTCGACGGCTTTCTCCTCACCTTCGTCGCGAGATGAATGAGTAGAAGCAGAAATGCGATTAAAAATTTATCTGGACAGCTTTTTGGAATGATTAGGGGAGTTTCCACAAGAGCACACCAGTTTTCCAAGTGAGCGCACTTTCCGACGGTCCGGAACAGTGGGCACACTAGGCAAAGTGGTGTGCTCCCCCGGTAACTCCCCCAACATGTGGTTTTTTACAATAAAACCCATGATAATTTGATATTTAGGTAATGCAGTTGAGTATTTATTTGCATAAGCGGTTGTAGTAAAAAAAGGAATGTTGAAAAAAGTATTTTCAACTTTAAGAGGTGTTCAATATGAACCTCTAAGTACACCCCCAACTCCCTAAGCACTCTAAACATAGTAGATTCCACTAATGAGATAAATATTTTGAACCGTATATTTCTGGTTTGCATATTTCTAATTTGCAAACAAAACGAGAGTTGGAATATTAACATAATTTTTTTTATGAAACAATGTCAGAGAAAATCAAGAAAATTTCTTTAAACAGATGTAGCAATAGCATGGTGAACGAAAATAGTTTAAATGTCTGACCAGTAAAGGATTTTTACTGACAAAAAATTCATAATGAATTAGTTCTTAAAATTTTACGGGACATCAAGGATATTCAATCTCGAGTTAGCCACTTCATACAATACATTTGAAAATTTGACATCATAATCACCAATTAATATTATTATTATTGTAAATATATAGAATTATTATTTGTTATTCTCTTAATTATATATTAAATAGATTATAATTTCTTCTTGTACTATTTCGAAAACCTCTACTATCAATAGTTTGGACAATCCAAGTACGAACAACGTCTAAATGTAACCATGGGCAATGGATTTCAAAATCCAAATCCGAATCGCAAATGTATAATAATTGATTTTAGAAAACAAATTAGGATCCAAAACTAATAACAACAAATTCTAAAATTTAAAAAATAGTACAATGCAAATATTGTTTTCACAAGGGTGTACAAGAAAAAGACCATTTTGTAATGCGCGTAATTAGCTTAAGCCGTCCCTAATCCCAACGTTCTAACCGTGCTCTCCTCAACCGTCAACAATGCTGCGTGGACCAACCAAAAAACTCCACGTGTTCATCTCACGACATTTCTTAACGATCTTAATCCCCTTTCTTTATCTTAAAAATGTAATAATTAGCGTAAACAAAAAGATAAATCTCAGTCCAGTGCACAATCAAATGGGAGAAGGCAACACTCACCGAGAGTGACCCTACCGCTGATGCCGGCTGTTAATGTTTTTTTTTTTTTTTTTTTCTTCGTGTGGGAATTAGTTTTTTTTTTTTTTTTTGTGTATTTATAGTTCAATATGTGGAATGTTTTGCGGATCTGTTCAATTTGATGTGATTTGTTCGCGTCTTTATCCATGATTTCTGTTAATATAAATATTTTAATAAGCAAAGTTAAGTCAAATCGAATTAATTCAATTAGTTAAATTTTGAACTTTTGAAATTTGAAACCGTATCAAATTCACTGGGCGATGAAGGAGTTTCTTCACCGCCGCTTAGATGGTTTAATGAAATTATTACACGTGGCGCTACTTAAAGTGTGGTTAAGAGAGTTCTTATATTTATTATTTTAAGTGGCACAACGTGTAATAATTTTTTTTGATCACCTAAACAACGGTGAAGGAACTTGCTTCACCGTCAGTGAATTTTCCGTTTGCTCATATATATATATATGAGAACAATGGAAATGAATTGAGAGCTCACGCAAATTATCTGAGCTGCAGTTCATATCCAATATCTCCAGTAATCTTTTTAAAAAATTTTCTCTTGGATTATGATCTCGACCCCTTAGGGTTCACTCATATCCAATTTCTCAGGTTTTAGTTTTGATTTGGTTCTCCATCAAGTTAACACAAAATTAACGGTTTTCAATGAATAAAACATTTTGTATGCACTTGATGAAAGGGTAAAAGAACTCCAAAATTTATTAAATTTAATCATAAAGAAGTTAAGAAAGTAGAGATAACAATTGTTAAAAAAAATTGAAGGAAAATTATTGGATGATTATAGTTTTGCCACTAGCTCACGTAACTTTTCCTAAGCTGACGACTGACCTACAATAATCTCTCTCTCTATATATATATAAATAGAAGATAATAAATTAATACTAATTGAATATCTTAAAGAGATATATTTACCAAAACGGCTATAATTATAAATTTTAAAAATTTTATTGAACAAATTGGAGCTGAATGACCTAATGGAATCGAATCATTTTGTTTTGGTTACTATTACTAATTTGATTCGGTTCGATTTGTTAAAAAGTTGACAAAAACTGAACGAAGACTCAAGACCGATGCTTACCCATTGGTCTCTGCAGCTGAAAAAGGAAATTCATTAATATTTATACAATTTTTTTATTGTGAAAAGTGTTTTCTTTATTTCGGAGGTTCTTTTTTTCACGAAATATGAAGGCATTTGTTAGGGGTTTCTATGTAAAAAAGCCCCGCAGTTCATCCGGGGAGTTTGCAAAGGAGCTCACTTTTCCCGGTGAGCACACGCTTCCTTCTGAGAAGGATTTTTTTCGGTGGACATACTAATAATTTCAAAAAAAAAAACCATCACTAAATCTTTTCACCTACATTCTCTAATACTTTTCTCCGTGCGTCTGTCCATCACCAATTATTGCCACTGTGCTTTCCAGCATGAAGAAGAGAGCAGTTATGTCCAAAAATATGAATGTGAAACTTGTAGCTATGAGAAAATGGGCTCACAAGGAAAAAAAAAAAAAAAAAAAAGTATGCTCCTCTAGAAATTTCCGTCCATCCGGGAAATTCCAAATGAGCACGCGGCTAGACTATGCGAGCACCCTATGCTAAAGTAAGGTGATGAGCACCACACGGGAAAGTGGTGTTCACTAGGTCAAGTGGTGTGCTCCTTTATAATTGCCCTTTCATCCTTTTATTTTTGGGTGGGCTGCTGCCAGCTGGCCGATATCCATTTCCCTCCTTCAATCTTCTCTTCAAAATCAAGGATAAAACAGAGCAGAGCCCCAAAAAAAATGGCGATTTCTAGGGTTTTGATCTCCCCTCTTCTTCTAGGGTTTGGCGCCTCGTGCTCCTTGTGCTCGTCTCCCCTTCTCCACGGCGCCCAATGGCGCCGCCTCTACTCGTCGAGCTCGAGGCTGAGCATGAGCCTCAAGGCCGGAATCGTCGGCCTCCCAAATGTCGGCAAGTCTACCCTCTTCAACGCCGTTGTATGCTCCCCAAAACCCTAACCCACTTGAAAAGTTCGGTTCTTTGTGATGTTTCCATTAATGAAACGACTGTAGCTAAGGTGTTTGATGTAATGTCTCTGAGTTCTCTATCGTTGATTCAGGTTGAGAATGGGAAGGCTCAGGCTGCGAACTTCCCATTCTGTACGATAGAGCCAAATGTCGGCATAGTCGCTGTCCCAGATCCCCGATTGAATGTGCTTTCGGAACTTAGTAAATCGCAGCGTGCAGTCCCCGCGTCAATAGAGTTTGTGGATATTGCTGGTCTGGTGAAAGGAGCCAGCCAAGGAGAGGTGATGCCTTCTTTTATTTATTCAAATGCAATAACTAGATTTGAGCAACTAACGTCCACGTGAAAGTTGGGTGTAAACATTAGAGAGCCAGAGGCACATAAGAATCAATAGAGTTTTTCCAAAAAATGCCAATTACTGTATTTTAGGATGTGTATCTACATTGTAGAATAACAAATTTCAAGTTTTCAACATCGTGAAGAAGATGTAAATCGTAATTGTGTCTTTCTATACAACACACATACACACACCATTGGAATGCAATTTATGATTTTTTATTATCCTCAGAGCACTAGTAATCCTGCGTTCCCTTTTCTTTTACAAATACAATGTAAATATCCCCAAAATGGAAAACAGATTAGATAATTATCTAAATAGTTGAGATAAATATTATAGTTTGGGTTACAGAATGGGGTTGATCTGATTAAAATTTTTGCTTGTTTCATGCATTTGGTGCATTAATTCTCTCTTTTAAAATATGGAACAACAAATTTTCCAACACAGAGCTAGTTGGAATGTTTTCACTAGCTTTAAGCACTAACCGGTGTATCCTTGGCATTTTCTTACAAAGGAGACCAAAAATTTGATGTGCCACTTGTTTAGGGTGGTGCTAGATGGGCATCAATATCATTATTTATACATTTATTCTTTCCTAAGGTTATGGTTGCTCTAGTTCGAAATTCTTTCTTCACATTTTTAATTCAAATTTCTTAGACCTTGGCTCCCATGGGAACTTCAGTCCTTGCTGAATCTGGGCTTCGGCAAGCAGTAGAATTTGATAAGACCTATCTTTTCATAAGAAGTGATCATCTACAGATGATATCATGATCAGCATGATTGAATGGGGAAGTTTATGCCCAAAAAATAAAAATAAAATAGGGAAGTTTAGCCATATCAAATCTTGCTTGGGCATGCATCAAAAGTACACCCGATACCTTTACATAGGCAAGGTAGTAGAGAGAAGGAGAGAGTGTAATACAGCTAGAGAGAGCTAATGTACAACAAATAGCAGAAAATGAATGAACCAAATGAAATATATAATGATAGATTAAACTCCAATGCATCTCCAGAAACCTATAGAAGATAAGAAAAGCCTTTATAGTAAAACAAATTTGATCTCAAAAATATAATCCTACTCGAACTGCCTATATCTAGTTAAGTGTTGCAAAGGATTTCCAAATAACAATTCCGTCAAATTAACCAATCAAACTTTATTCTGGGAAACTCTGTCATCTTCTCTCACTATTAATCATTCGTTAACTATGGAGGAAGGGTCGACAAAGGAGTTGACAAAGTTTTATGACTGGTTAGGGATCTAAATCCAATCTTCTTATAATTAGTGGTGTCTCTTAGCTAGGGAAGCTATGGACAAGGAGCAGGCTTATCATGATCCCAAAAGCTAGCTAGCAACCTCCAAAGTCTGCTAGACTTGGGAAAACATATAGAAAGATGATAAATTTGCTATGAAAAAGCGCATTCAGCTCTATGGTACATAAAGCCAAAAGTCAAACTAAAAGCATTTCCCTATCTCCTCTCACCGTAAATCTGGAATCCACTATAAAAGAAAAATTTTAGTGCATGTGGCCCATTTTATGGATTTTCCTGATGGAGGCCCATCCGGTGGAGGATTGATTCAGATTCGTGTGAACTAGTAGTTAGCTGAAGTTAAGTTCTGACCCATCCATACTATATAAGAATAAGGGACCCATTTCCTTTATTTGTTGAGCCATTCCTTCTATTAATTACCATGAAGGTTGTACTTTATGACCACTTACTTAACTTGGATATTAGATGCAACTTACAGATGAATGCAATATTTAACTGGAATTCTCCCAAATGAAATCCAATGAAACAATTTGAGCACATGTAATACTCTAGAAATTGGGTTGGATGTAGCTTGGTGACAGTCTTTAGTTTATACAATTTGTACAATAGTTCAATTGCCTTTAAAAATGAAATACGAAGACAAAAAAAAACTGCTCATGGTGTTTGACTTCTGATGAGATTCATCTCAGTGAATTTCCCTGTATGACAATGTCCATCCACAATCAGATTAGTTTTTATTTTTATGCCACTTAAAAAGTTAAAAAATTCTCCAATTTTCCTTGAATGTTGGGTAAATGAAATATCTTAAGAGAGCACTTGATGTGAAAGTCTGGTCATAGCCAACAAACCTATCGTTAAGTGATAGGATTCGGATCTTTTTGCTATAATAGTATACATGTACCTGATCCTGTTTATGCATATAATTATTTACAACATAGGTGACAGCCAGCTGTTAACAATATTCTGATCAGCAGTTTTGTTCTTCCTGCTTAGGGCACTAGCTATTAAAAATATTAAAATGGTTATTAACTTGAGATCTTGTTGGTTCATAAAATCTCTTGGGGTTAGCCGTACATGGAATCTTCACCTTACCCAACCAGCCTTTTCTCTTAAAATTTATGTTTTTCGTGATAATTTTTGCTTCAGAGAATATTTTCCATTGAAAACCAACAATTTTCAAATCCTTTCTTACAGTTTAAATCTATGTTTTTGCATAGTTGAGGTTTCTTTTTTCTTTTCTTTTTTTTTTTTTTTGAGGAAATCTCTTTATTCAACTTTTAATGGTTGGAGAAGGATACATTAACTGAAAGAATTTATATGGAGTTGGGTACTTAACTCATCGTTGAAGCCTTTCTGGCATAGAGCTGTCTCAAAGCAGGTCATGAAACTCGAGTTGCAGACAGGATTATAAATCACGAGTAGATGCCATTTATTATAACCTTGATCAATTGTCCAAACTGATTATATTCCTAGTGATCACCAATGAATTCTAATAATGTGAGGTCAAAGTGTGAGAACTTTAGGCCTTGACAAGGTTATCCACTTGCCTATAATTTTTAAGTTTTAACATTCTAAAGGAAACTCCGGATGTCCTTAAGTAACTCAGCCAATTCTTTGAATTGTTGGATGCATTCTGATGCTATCTCACTCAGAGGTGACTAATTTAGTTGAGAAGTATTTATTACACTCACTGAAGCTTTTTATTTTTTTGCATTACAGGGACTGGGGAATAAATTTCTTTCACACATTCGTGAAGTGGATTCCATACTTCAGGTACATATTTCTCTTCCACCTTTGAAGCCATTGACCTTATCTTTATCCTTTTTTTTTTATTGGAATGCAGGTGTATTTTGAGTTTACATTATTATAGTCTGCTGACACTGCTGTCACATTTGCATATTCATTACCGTGGCCTTCATAAATTATTATTTCAAAATAGCGCATTTGCATATTCATAGTTCTAGTAAGATTTTAAAAGTTCTGTGCAAGGCTGCGAATAAACCGGGAAGCATTTCTTTTGTTAGTTAAAAGAAAATATTTTGTTATATGAGTTTAAGCCTTCTTACAGGGAGATTGTTGGCATTTAACAACTAACCTACCCTTTTGCACCCCCCCAAAAAAAAAAAAAAAAAATTCAGTTCAGTATGAACAATTCACCACTGACCATAAATTTGCATCTCAAGTCCCTTGCTTCTAGTTTGTGTTAGTGCATGCTTTGATGTTGGTGCATGACAGAAGGATAAGGGTTCATGGTGGTGATTTTTCAGGATTTTGGGGGAAAAGTAGATATTGAGCTTGATAAAATAATAAACAAACAGTAGATTCTGGCTTCACTCTGGACAATACACTCTGGACAAATGAGATAACTTTTTATCAGTTCATCTAACTCTCCATGTAAAATCCTTGATGTTTTCTAGTTTGATCATCTTAATTTGATTTCTCTCTTAAAGTTTTGATTTTGTCGATTTAACTTTGTATCTCAATAATTTCTATATCTTTCTCTGAATTTTTTCCATTTGCATAACAAGTGGTATCAGAGCGTACACATTGGATTTACAATAAGTGGTATCGAGCTTGTAGTTTAAAATAACACTTTATACTGTTTTATTGTTGATATCTATTTTAATCTAGATATTGTTTGTTGCAGCATAAATAATCGTACATTGTATATATTAGCATACAACTATTTTCAGATTTATTATTCGGTTTCAGGTTTGAGAAGGATCATAAATGTATCCTATCTGGAAACCTTTTTGGTTACAACTTTTATATCCTAACTTGCTAAATCTTCAAATAAGTTTGATTGGTTATTGAGCTTTTAGCTACCATTTGCACCCCTACCTATAAATGTTTTTGGCTGCATGACCATTCATTTTGTGTTGTTATGTTGCAGTACCAAATAGAGAGAAGAAAGAGGAGAGATGAAAATGTTGAAAATGGAGAGATGGAGATGCAACTAGATTCTACTTTTTCTCTAATTCTTGTAATATCTTACTTTGCATTTCATTTATAAATAATGATTTAATGAGGCAATTTTCGTCCTACTAGGAGCTGATTACATCAACACTCCTATTTTTTGTAGTATTTTTGTTGCAATTTATAATTTCCTCTTCTATTTAGGAATCTACTTATCCTTTTATTTTGAGCATTACTAGAAAAGCACATTTGTGCACCTTATTAGTACCTTATAATATCAATATTGGTATTGCCAGTATTGCTAATATTTTAATGATCATAATTGCTGATAAACACTTGATAAGGTGCAATACCATATCACACGTGCACCTTATTGCTGATTTTCAATATCATAAACCGGCGGCCAATACAAATACTATTTTCTAGTTTTAACCTTCCTAGTTTCTTTTTCCTTTTTCATGCCTTTTATCCCCTGTTCTTTATCTTGTGACGTACTTCTTATTTCTGAACTTCGCTGTCAATTGCTAATTGTAGATGCAGTTAAAAGTTTGTACCATTGAGAGTGATTATTAGTAGGATGTCTTGAAATTTAAGTTATTGCTTTGATGCATTTGTTTCTTAGGTTGTACGTTGCTTTGAGGATAATGATATCATTCATGTGAATGGGAAAGTCAACCCAAAATCAGATATTGATGTCATCAACTTGGAGCTTGTTTTCTCAGATCTTGATCAGGTATGCAAGTAAAGGTAATTTGTCTTTTCATTGTTTGAAAAGTATTCCTCAATATAGTGACATATTGGTATTACTAGTAGCTCATTTAATATTTGAATTGAACACAACTTTCTGGGAACATGGTGAGCTAATGGGACTAAGTTGTTCTTTTCATAAGTAATGCAGATAGAGAAAAGGCTAGAGAAACTTAAAAAGAGCAAAGCAAAGGATTCACAATCAAAAGTGAAGGTACAATTTACATATGGCTAATTATGTGCATTTGAGCTTGTAGGATGCACTCATTTGTATTTGTACATTCACACCACAGGAAGAAGCGGAAAGATCAGCTTTGGAAAGTATTCAGAAGGCCCTTATGGATGGAAAACCCGCAAGATCTGTTCCTTTAACAGATTTGGAGAAAGATTCTATACGTCAGCTCTGTTTGCTCACCATGAAACCTGTAATATATGTGGCTAACGTAGCTGAGTCCGATCTTGCTGACCCTAGTGGTAATCCACATGTCCAAGAAGTGATCAATCTTGCATCTGAATTGCAATCTGGGATGGTGACCGTTTCAGCACAGGTATCTACTCTATTATGCAAATAATAATTTACGACTGATTTCACGAGCTATCATTTTGCGAATGTATAGATGTAGATGGTAAACAAATGTTAATTACATGGGCCTGGTGATAGCATTAACATTTGAAAAGTCCAAGTGAGTTAAAGAAAGCAACAGGTCAACTCATATCTCTGAAACCATAATTTACGACTGATTTCAGAGATATGAGCTGACCTGTTGCTTTCTTTAACTCACTTGGACTTTTCAGCGTATCTTTTTGAAATCATTCCTCACTATATACATTTTTTTGCTGTCACTATTTGTATGCTTATTACATGGGCCTGGCAGCATAGAGGAAACTCCAGGATTCTGCACTTAGGATTCAGGCCTCATGGGAAATGATCAACTATGACATATTATGGCTAACAACATGTTTCACTTTGTACCGTATGCAATGAATCATCTTGTTTAATCTCATCAGAGAATTTTCCAGAGGATGCATCTGCATGTGTGATTGGTTCTGTTAATTACTGTGAGCATCCTGTGGAAGGAATAAAAACTTTTTTTTCCCCTAAAATTTGTCGGAATATAACTCATTATTATAAGCTTTATTGTAAGTTCACATATATCTTTTCCTATATTTGCTTCGACTTTTTTTCCTCCTCTTTTTTCTGTTCCATATCGTCAGTCTTAGTTCCACTAGGATTCCAGTGAAAGGTTGTGCTTTGATCTAAATAATCAACAATTGATTGTTGAATTAATTTTGTAACAGGTTGAAGCCGAGCTCACAGAACTTCCACCCGAGGAGAGAGCTGAATTCTTGACATCCCTTGGCGTCAAAGAAGGCGGACTAGGGAATCTAATAAGAGCAACATATAGTCTTTTAGGATTGCGAACTTATTTTACTTCAGGAGAGAAGGTGAAGCAACTTGACTTGTTCACATATCAACTGTTAATTCAGAGTATAAGTTCTCTTGACATGCCTATTTTGCTTTTACCTTTTTTTTTTTTCCTTTGCCCAGGAAACAAAGGCATGGACTATACTTGCAGGTCGGTTCTGTTATCTGTGTCTGTAGCTTCATCTGATGCATTTTAATTGTCAAAGCCAATATCTTTATCTTACCTAATTTCACCATCAAAACAGGCATGACAGCGCCTCAAGCTGCTGGAGTTATTCATTCTGATTTTGAGAAAGGCTTCATTCGAGCAGAGACTGTAAGTACCACAATCTCGGTTCAGTTTTGAAACATGCAAGCATTCAAAAGTCCCTAGGAATACAATCGTTCATCAACTGAAAGCTAAAGTCTCTGTTTCCTAGTATGGAATGAATGATTCAATGATACTTGTGATGTGTTGTCATCTTTAGGTAGCCTATGATGATTTTGTTGCTGCTGGCTCGCTGGCAGCTGCGAGGGAGAAAGGACTAGTAAGTTTAATGCTTATTATATTTCCTTATTGTTACAGAACACTGCAACTAAAATAATGACAACGTTGTGCTTGTCTTGCCCGTTATTTTTAAAATTGATGCAGTTGAGAGCAGAGGGGAAGGATTATGTAGTACAGGAGGGAGACGTTATGCTCTTCCGGTTCAATGTCTGATGAATGCCTCACGAGTGGTCATCGCTATTGTTTTATCAACCACAAATTTATTTCTCCATTGGATCTTGTCTCAAAATTTTGAGGAAGTATTATACTCCCAAGAAATACAAAAGAAAGAAGATTTGAGGGATTATTGCACTTATTGTTGATCAGAACAAAGATCTTATCACTATGATGGGGGTGAGGCCTATGTATTTTGTACCTCTGATCCAAATTTTTTGCATGTAGTAAGATTACCATCAAATGCTTAGGATTATAGATGTTTAGGATTATAGATGTAGTATGCTTCATTTCATTGAAATTGAAGTTGTTATTCTTTTCAATATTATATACACATTTGACTTGAGTCTCTGATAGTTGCTGTTATTGGTGACCAACACTGAATTGTCTTGAAATTTTGCTTGAGTATTAGACCTATGAGCTTTCATGGTGGAATAAAATTACAACTTAGAATGGATACTTAAGATTGATCTGATGAAAGATTGTTCTCATGGTAACAGAAATGTTCTCATCATACATATATTTTTTCTGATAGTCATATAAACAAAGTTTGCTCTTGTTACATTTGTCATTTGGGGAATTGTTACATGGACATAGCCATTTTTTTTTTTTTTTTACTGGCATGTTTCGTCATGCGTTCAAGTTCTTCTTCTATCATATTCTGCAAACACATTCATCTTCCAGCATGTTCTGTCATGCATTCGTCTCTCCAAATTCAAAACTCTTAATCCACCTTCAGTCTGTGTGTATCTGTTGGGGGGATGGTTATTACATACTAGACACATGATTAGATATATAGAGAGGGGTTAACGCTATACATATTTTTCATAGAGTTGCTTTTTATATGACCTCTTTTTACGTAGTTTCTTTTAATGTAGTGACTTTTCATGTGGCTACTTTCTATGCGACGGTTTCCGTCTAGCTATGTATAGACCCCTAAAATATTATTCTTATAATGTAGTCCTTCACCCTCTCTCTCTCTCTCCTCTAATCTTAATACCTGCATCAGTAGTAAAATTTTTTTTTGCATCAGGTGTTATAAAAGAGGATTTAGTTTGAGATTATCGTAATAATGGTGAAATTTACTCAGTTTGTGCCTATCAGAAAGCAAACAAAACACATCCACACCTTTATGATGGAAACTTGTTATATGCTAAAGCTTATTAACAAATTTCTAAAAATATCAAGTAGTAATATCCTTCATTTCATCAAGTTGAAGTCATCAAACAGTAGTCTGCCACAACCCCTGCAACCTCATCATATTGCACTGAAGCGACAAATAATAACACAAAACAGAACCATAGAGATTATTGAGATTCAACATATAAATTGACTAAAATAAGAAACTTTAGAGAGAACATATCAAATCAGATAATACTAAGAATTTACGTAGTTAGAGCAAGTCCCGCATTCACATAAATCCTTGATATTCTCTGATTTGATCTATTCTCTTTAAAGTCCATATTATAAACTTCAGTTCTCTGTTTTTGACTATTATTTGTCGCTTATGAGTAAAAATTTGTATCATGACTCTGATTAATTTCCAACACCTCAGGCATCATAACTTGCCTATTTGATTCAACCAAATTCTATTAGCAAACCCTTTATTTGGAGAGTACACATGGTTGGTGTGTTTTGCTTTAAAGCTAATCAAAGCCTTGGCGAAGCATCTTCCTTTGGAATTAAGCCTTGGAATTAAAAAATTATTATTATGATATTACGAGTATGTTCAATAGATATCGGCAATATATTCAGTTTGAATATGATAAATCTCTAATAGAATAACAAGAATTAAAATATTTTATAATTAGCTACGTATTCTTCCTAAAAAAAAAAAAAAAAACTAGTTATGATTACCATAAGTAACAGCAGTAGACTTACTCTTGCCTAAACTCAAGACCATTGCATCGCTCACACCGTTCACAACGAAGCCATGTCCAAATTTGATACATAACCACAGTGCGTAAAAAAGAATTTTGTTAAAAGGTATCATATCGCCACATCAAAACTCCAAAATTTTAGTGAGAGTTAAAAGAAATTGTTTTGTAATTTTTAACATGCCTCCGTAGGTTTTTATTAATGAGTCATAATAGAACATCCATCATACAAGAAAATAAGCAAAAAGTACCGTAAGGCATAGAGTTCCATCAGACAGTATTTATACTATCGTACGTACATAAAAACCGCAAAATCATAAGCCTATCCTGTTCTGGCATGCATCAGCTCTTGTTGTAGGTCCTGTTCGTCTACATGTCCAAGAGTGTATATCAATATATGTAATATAGAAGCATGTGCAGGTAGAGTGTTTCTGTTGTAAGAAGATCCTGCCATTTCTCCCTCCACACATTCCAACATATAGCTACAATTACGATGCGACACATATTTGGAGATCTATTTTTGGACAGAAATTAAAAAGATTTGAATCTGAATTGCTCTGATACCATATTAGGCTGGACTCGGACTCCCTAACCATCGACATAACACCTAACACCTTTTGTAAGACTAGAATTTAGTGCAGCAGAGTGTATATTAAGGCAGCTAGCTGAGCTAACTTGTTTTCGTCCCAAAGCTACAAAGATATCCTTCTCTCAAGTCTTCTCTTTGATGAAGAAGATGAATGCTCTGCTAAAGAAATGCAAGAGCCTGTCGAAGCAGCTCGGGAGGTCCTCATCCTACAGCAGCCTGAGGTCTGAATCCGGCAGGGAGCGGGGCTGGTCGGGCCCTGCCGACGGAGACGTCGAGGCGGCTGCGGTGGTGTTCGTTGGCAGCTCCAGGAGGCGATACACGATACGTTCGAAGCATCTGAGCCATCCTCTGATCAATGCACTTATCGACAGGTCCAAGAGCAGCAACGAAGGCAAGATATCTGTCAAGTGCGAGGTCGTGCTCTTCGATCACCTTCTGTGGATGCTGGAGAATGCTGATCCCGACGAGGTGGTGGCCGACGGTGCGTTGGAGGAACTGACCCAACTCTATGTTTGCTAAGGAGTAGGTATGAAAATGGTCGGGTACAAGTGCCCCATCTTAGCCCGTCACATTCATAATTTTGAAAATTTTGAATAGGACGGATCAAAAAACTTCCCTCTCTGTCTCTAAGTTATTCTAACTTGATGTGATTGTATGCGTGAGGGATTGACAATGCTCTAAGCTGAGGCATTGGGATCTGCATTGTTGATGTGTTGTGTTATTTTCATATATTTTTTATTTATTGTTGGCCATCTGAAACATATGGTATCATAAAAAAACATAAGAACTTTGGCAGGGCAACTATCTAAAGCGATGTTACGAGAGAATATAGTCCAAGTTTTCATGTGTCTGTGAAAAAAATTGTTTAGTTTGTTGATTTATGATGTGTTAGCTTTTGCTAATTAGAGAAAAGAAAGGTGATTAATTGCTATACTTACTGTTTTTTTTTTGTTTTTTACTTAATTAGATCAAAAACTAATTAGATGTTAATTTGAGACAAGTTTGATGGATGGGCTACTTATGCATCCAGCTAGACAAGCAATAAATTGTGTGCTTGGTCCACAGTTTACTATGAAACAAAGAACAAATGCAGAAGGGTGGATAGTCCAATGAGCAGTTTTCATATCGAATAGCAGGATATCAGATGGTATATTGGAGATATGAATCTACGTCGGTTTTCATATTGTATCGGCAAATCCTTCAAAATGATATATCCGCGATACATCGTTCATAGAACTCAGAGTTGAATAAATTCAGAATTTTACAGCTAAAAATTTTGGAGAAAATTTATGCAGAACAGAAAGTAAATTAAGGTTTATAGCGGAGATTTGGAAAAAGAAAAAAAACTAAAAGTTTGGAGATAAAATTAGGGATCTGGATGTGGAATTAGAGTTTGATACAAGGAGATAAGATTTGAGTCTGGCACCCAGACGAGTCACATACTCTCAATAATCTCAAAACCATTCACTTATTTCAAATTGAAGTCTTACAATAAAAAACACCCTACATGCAGCACACGTGCAAACAATATAAACAAATTTGTTGAAATACATTCAAAAATACTGTAATCGTAATCAGGAGATGATCGGTGAAGTGATGTGATATATCTTCTCTTCAAATTGGCTTAACGATATTTACATCAGTAATTGTATTTTAGTGTAAACTGTAAGTTAGTGTCCTCCACATTCTATTAATTATAAATTAATGAAACAACATACATATTAATCTAACTAAGAACCATGCATAGAAATAATAACTTTAAAACCCTATGTGATTCTTACTTTAATGAAGAAATATCTTTGGATCAAGAGAATGCAAATGACTTCAACTTCACCCTACAACTTCATTTTCAAGCAAGAGACAAGGGAAAACATATTGGTGACATCTAGCTCAACATCCTAGCAAAGGTGTTGCTACACCTACAATATAATATATCATTTAGAGATTTTTAAGTTTGGTTTTATTTAATTTTAATTCAAGTTAGGTGTGAATTTGGCCAACTTTTCATTGGGAGCATCAATATCCAATAGGATTGAGTCAAGTTTTCTAGGTTAAATCTGAACCAAGTGTCAACATTGTAGTAGATCTCCAAGTTGAAGTCAAATGGAAGAAAATGAGCGCAAACACCAATATTCCTAACTTTTTTCCTACCTTTTTGTTCCATCAAGATTGGAGCTTGTAACTCAGTGAATATTTGTACATGACACCATAAATTCGACTAGACAGTCTGAAACAAAGTGAAGTAGCATATTCTTCGTCTAGTAGGGCTAAGCAGAAATTCGAAAAAATCGATTTGAACTGCAAAACCAAATCGAACCGATCGGTTCGGTTTATTCGATTTTCGGTTCGATTCGGTTTAAAAACCGAAATTAATTACGGATTTTGAATCGAGTTTCGGTAGTTTTAGCTCCAATCGAAATTGACCGAAAAAACCGAACTTTTGCAATTGTAGTTTATTCTTTTTTTTTTTTTTTTTTTTCAATGTATTTTTCTTTTAAATCTTTGATGAAAAAAGTGTGATTGTTATTTTAATAGATAGAAAAAAATAGAAAAGAAAATTGTTATCTTTTCTATAAAATACACAATTTATCACATATTTATATAGTTTTAAATATGCTGTGTGCCGTAAGCCCAAACCGATCGAACAAAAAAGAATCGAAAATTCGGTTTCGATTTAGGTTTTCTTGTGGTTCGGTCAGTTTCGATTCTACTATTTTGGTTCGGTTTTCGGTAGTATTTTTTTATCCAAACCGAACTGAACAGACCAATGCTCACCCTACCGTCTAGCGAAGGTGCGAGATGCGGAGCTTAATCTGAATAGATAGAAAGAGAGAACAATAAGCTAAAAACCAGTTGAAGTGAATTTTAATTTAACTAAAAGCGTATAATATTGAGTTATAAAACCAAAAGAAAAAGAATTCTTTTGGTTTTAGGATTTATTAAAGCGAACTGATGAGGAAAAGGGGAAGATTTGGTTGATTATGAACTAAATTAATATCTAGAAAGCATTTTCTAACCTTTTGAATCTGCTAGGTCAAGTTATTTAGCAAATCGTGCTAATTAAATTATAATATTGATTTCTTAATTAATTAATTATCAATTCGACTATCAAATTATTTAAATTAAGTATAATCTATCAATTTTATACAATCAATCAATCACAAATCAATTAATATATTAGATTATCAGAGTAACTAGATTAACAAATCCAAGTCTATTATTAAAGTACAATATATCATAACTACACCTTATTCTAACCTACTAAATATTTTCGATTATTGAGTATTTAGTCTATCAAAATTTGATTTCTAGACTATTTATTTTTATTAATCTAACACATCTAATCATATATCTATGATAAATTAAAGCCACTTAGATTACCTATTTTCATCTAATCTTAAACATCTAAATAAATAACTATTACATAAACCAAATACGCATATATTCTTCACGAATTAGTTTTGTTTTTTCTCATTTTCTCTGAAACTTACTAATCGAGTAATATTTATTTATATACAAAAATAAATAAGATGAAGTATGAAATATATAATTTTTACTGCTTATCACTAGTCAATGAAAGGAACTTAAAGTGATTTGTAAGGAAAAAAAAATACGACTTCAAGTTCAATGACATCTTGAGATCTTTTCCTATGAGGAGAGTTTCTTGTCGTCCACCAAAATAATGAATGGTTAAATTTTTTTTTTTTTACTGTAAAGTAAATTTTAGTAGAAATCACGAAGAGCAGGGTGAGCATTGAGTTTAACCACCCACTACTTTTATGAAGGATGGAGATGCATCATACGACAGCTAGTATCATAGTTACAATAAGCATTTTTCTTAATTCTCTTAACTGAAGAAAAACATTCGGGCTTTGTGACTGAAAATGATACTGATGCGTTGATTAGTGAGGATAGTACCTCTATTGCTTCTAGGTTTTTATCCGAAACAGAGATTAGAGGATTATGAGAGACATTTATATGAGTTATTATGGTAGAACGTGATGCTAAAGATGTTCTTTTTTTATATATATATAATGATATTATTTATTGAGTGTCATCCCTTATTTCGAGATGTCCCTTTATCGGATAGTAATATAAGTGCCGATTATATTGTTAATGAATATATTATTTTGGACATGAAGGTTGCTAAAAGTCTTGTTTTAGGAAAAAAAATTACAATAAAATTGAAATCTTATCATCATGATAATATTGAAATGTCAAGTTTGTCCATGATGTATGAGTTACCTAAACAAACTGTAGAAATTGAATTTTTCTAATTTTTTTTTTTTTCAAGGGGAAACAAATTTTGTGGCTTGGGGCTTAGAGTGTATCTGTCCATATTAAATGTCTCTAAATTTAGTTAAAGATATTTAAAAAGATAAATACTATCTAAAAAGCACCCAGATGGATGTGACCCCATTCCGACCCACAAGATAGAAAGGAACAACGAAGTTTGAATTGGTGAGCACAATTTTCCCCAATTTTTAACATCAATTTACAGTTGGATGTGGTGCTCACGAATTAAAATTTGGTGCGCAATTAGAATTTCCCCGAAGATAGACGGCCCCAAAACTAAAACAAGGCAAGAACACGAGAACTCATTGTACAGCGAACGCCCAATTCTAAGGAGCAAAATTCGATCTTTTGCTCATTTTCTTAAGGAAATATGTTTAAATTTTTGATAGCGAAGCCTTCATTTTTGCTGAGGTCAGTCTCTAGGGCTCAATTCTGCAGTTTTGCGACACAATGGGAAGGTGGGGTTTCAATGGTCCAGGGAGCTTCGAGAGGAATCGGCCTTGAATTTGTGAGCAATTTTGTTCGATTTTTCTTTAATTTCTTGAAATTTTGATTGTTTTTCTCAGTTTTTTGATTGCTTAGCATAGCAGCATTCATGCCTGTTCAAGTGATTAGTAATGTTAATTTTTTTTTATGTTAAATTAATGGTCACAATTCTTAATATAATAAAAATGTGTCCTTTTTCAGTCTTTTTTTAAAAAAATCATTATGTGGGTACAAGAGGCATAAAAGATAAAAGGCCTCTAAAAGAATCATTTCTCGAATTTAATTTTGTAGCTCCTCAAATATAGTGGATAGCTTTGTCAGCTAATTAGTTTTTGCATCCATATGACTTGTTGTAAGCCTCTTGTAATATAATTTTCTATACTTGTGTTAGTATACAAAATTACATCCACCAGTAGGATGACAAGGGGCGGGTCCAAGGGCCAAGTTTTAGCCCATTCTATTCAAATTTTAAGTTAAAAAAATAAAAATTTGTTTTTGTTAATTCAAAATTTTGAATAAAGCGGATCAAGAATTGGTCTTTAGACCTGTACATTTTCATCCCTATACAGCAGTGATGGTCACCTTTTGCTCTGTGATGCTTGCATGTCAGGGAACTACTTTTTATAAATTTGGGTTAGTCATATCTGGAGAGAAGAAAATATGTGTGCTTTGCTGATTTTGCGGTGATCGAGGGCACCGGATTAACTGAGAAGGTGGTTTGATAGGGGACTTACCCCCAATAACTATTGGAGTTTGTGTTGAAGGATATCTCAGGAGCTCGTTATGAGAGAATGTAGTTGTTAAGATCTTGTCTTAGCAAAAAAGAAAATTTGTATACTTGAGTTGATTTGAGAATGGTTAATACCAATAGAAGTAGTGTACTGTTAGACACTGGAAATATCGAACTTTTTGGTTTTTTTTTTTAGCATAAACAGTTAGCTGAGCCCCCTGCATTACATTAATTGGGGATTAACAAAACATTTAGTTACATATACGTAGACTACTACAAAATAAACTCCTCCTACCAGAGAGTCACAAAAATCAAGTCATATAGATATGGTGTTGTATTACAATTATCGCACCCCCTCACTATTTTTTGCTTTTTGGTCAAGCCTCCTCTGCTGCTGCTGCTGCTACTTTTGCCTCCTCCTGTTGATTTTCCAGAGATGGCCTTAAACCCAAATATCAAACTTAATTGATGAAATCATATACCAGTTTGTTCAGCTCTTAGGTGCAGACGAGATTTGGCATATGGCTATAGTAACACATATGGAGATTGCTAGAGTGAGGTGGCGCTGAAAATGAATGATACTGATCGGATATTTTTCTTTGTTCTATTTTTATTTGTCATTTTGGACACCTTTCTTTGTTCCAAAATAATTACCACTATGAGATTTGCAAAGTATAGTTATTGTTGTTGTTCCATGCTTGCTCTTAATTAGTGGAGTAATTAGAGATAAGAGAGTTCTAATTTTTGTCATTTAAATATTCTTTGGATTATAATTGAAAGATTGATAATTTTGGAATTAGAATAATTCCCCTTCTTAAAAAATGTGTAATAAACTTAAACGATAAATAAAAGGGAAGAGACAAAGTATAGATAACACAGTCACACTACAAATTCCAAACGGCATGACATACGGCACACTACAAATTCCAGAAAAGTACACATAAAACAACAATTAGATGGTAAAAATTTTGAGCTAGGTATGATATGGCACGGGTTCCCTAGAGAAATTTCCAACAATATATGTAGATAAAGATTGACACTGTTCATTCCTGAATCCTTCTTCTTGTGTTAATGCTGCATAATTGTTATTTAGCATGTCCAATGCTTGGGACTAAAAGAAGTATTATATATTTCTTGTATGACATCTTTAAGCATCCATTTCAGTGCTATTAGAAAGTCTGGATATTGACAATTGATCAGGATGAAACTGTAGTTCATAACTTCTGGTTTATTTTGCTTATATCGTGATTTCAAAAGTTTTTGTATTAGTATACCAAACCGTTGTATATCTTGTCATTGCCAGTGCTACATATTTTATGGCTGGAGTGGTTAGACTACTCACAAAATTGAAAAGGGCCTGCAAATCATATGATTCTCTTGATAAACTCGGAGCATTTGATGAAATTGTATGATACAGAAGTACTTGATGCAATTCAGAATCAACGGTTTATCATATTATGCAAAAATCATATGTGGTGAAATAAAACTAGCATATCCGGTGATAGATATATGGTGAATGATAGGTGAGGCAACTACTGGGGACAAATGCAAAAGGCCATGTAGTCGCTACGTGTCGGAATCCTGATGGTGCAACAGGCCTTCTTGAGTTAAAAAGGCAATTTGCAGAGCGCCTCAACATATTGCCAGTGGACGTGACAAATGAAAGTTCCATAGAGGTAAGCTTAGCTTCTTTACTTCTGTTTATTTGTGCTGTTTTTCCTACTGGATGCGACAAATGAAAGTACCATATAGGCATTGCATCTAAGATCCAGATTCCAGAATGATATGTTTGATAGTTTCGAAGCCATATTGGAAGATTCTTACAGAGCTCTGATCACTACCGTTTAAAATGATGTTTTTCCTCGTTAACTAGACCAAATATTGAGCTTTTTGGATGTGGAAACCCTCTTCCTGGATTCTATTAGGACAAGTTCAAATTTTTATTTCTAGTATCATCAACAGGATTATAGTGCTTTCTATTTGCTAGAGGTCTATTTCTTTTCTTTATCTTTTTGTTCGTGCCAAAGGCTGAAATTATGTTATGTAAAAAAACAAGTCCGGGTGCAAACTACCAAGATTTCAATGTGAAGAAAGAAGCAGTATGCCAATTTGCTTGCAGTATAGGAAGCACAGCTTTTCCCAGTTATTTCTTACACGGAACAAGCTAAAACCCATCTATGGCTGTACCTATAAAATTTTCTTTAATGTGTTGATGGTAGTTTATATCAAGGTTTAAAAATCTCATAATCGGTCACAGTATTGGTCAATGGTTTATAGTATCGGAAATTGAAAATATCATACATCATATCAACAATATTAGAAATATCGACAATAACGGCAATATTGATACCAATAAAATAAGGTGTGTATTTTATTGAATGTGTTATAATCTGATAGATCATGATATGGGTGGTATTGGCCGAGATTTAAAACCTTGCTATGTTTGAACGTCAAAGTATGAACCTATATTCACAAGTAAGAAGATATTTCAGCTGCATTTTAAGTAATATGCAGCTGAAGAAGAAAATTCAATGGGTTGCATTGTATTTGGACTTAGGTTACTACCTTTTGTGTAGCCAAACAATTTTTTGCAGTGATTTCTGTCATTCGATCTCATTACTCTATAGTTTTTCTGCTGGGAATAAATCTCGGTTCAGTAGTCAAATGTAATTCTTAATTTTCTACCTGATGAATGATGACCGGGTTCCCATCATACAATCCGTAATTCAATGTAGAAGGTAAGTGAAGAGTATTGGTAGAAGACTATGACAGATATTCTATGGAGATCCATATCCTTAATTTGGGAAGAATAGGAGCATAAAGCAGCAAAACTAGAGTGAGCCTTGCACTTTGACGCTGTATTCAGTGCTACATATGTACAAAGGCCTTTCGCTTTATGCAATACTATTACAGATGTGTATGCTTGTGCTGCCCCAATGGCATCATAGATAATGGCCTCATGTTAAATGTCTATATCAATTTTTTATTATAAATTTATAATTTTTTGGCATTTTTGTTTAATGCATAACTTATTGTTTTTCAATTTCTCTTTATGATTTCTTGCAGGAAGCAGCAGCCTCTATAAAAAGCATCTATGGGTCTTTAAACCTACTCATCAATGCTGCTGGAATCCTTTCCATAGCAAATGTACTACAACCAGGTTTGAAGCCGATGATAACGTTCTTCAGTTTCTGCTGGACTCGAAAGATGTTACATATTGATAATATTCTATTACAGCACTTACTGGTTTCAGTGTTAACTCTCTACTATGAACCTTTGAGTTCCTAATAAGCCACAACTTAGAAATAAATATCAGGGTTTTGAAATCAGAGCGCACACTTACTAAAAAAGATAGTTACTATTGGGAATTGTAGCTTAGCTAGACTGTTGGTGTTCAAAACTTCACTTGGATCAGATCTATCCCATCCTCAACTAAATGAAACAAAAGAAAGAAAAAAAGGCAAGAAAAGATTGATAAACGATAACTTCAATCTTCAATGATGATTCCTAAGTTGATTTAGTGCTCTTATTGTCCTATCAATTCCTACATTAATCTCCTTAGAGTATTCTGCAGATTGTTTTATTTGATATGCCTCCCAAGTGAATAGTTGTACCTGTTTTAAATTATGGATTCACATCCTGTTCACAAGTTGAAGAAAGAGAGAATCAAAAAACCAACTTGAATAACATGTTAAACACTTATATCTAGTCTTCAATACATTTCTCTCAAAGTTCGTTTATTGGAACATGCTTATGTTATATTGCTATTACTTGTGAAAATTTCAGAGTAATAACTACTCTTGTTCTATTAGGGGTATATCACTAATTTCCAATTAAGAAGTTTTTTTCGTCGGTATAAGTGTAACAAAAACGACAAAATTTGTTATCACTTATATCCCCTAGGGGTCTCTCTATGGTTTTTTTTTTTAATAAGGAAATATTAGTGGTACATTCCCAACAGTACATGGGTAGTTTCTTTCTGTAATTTGCGCTATTTTTTTAATGCAACAATTTAAAACTTAAAAGCTAGTGGAAGGCCACTTTCAACCCCATAGGGTCATAAATATTCTAAACCATAGCACTGTGTAAACTAAAGTAATCTCATTGCTTTTTTCATGGTTACACATTTATCTAATTAGATGTCTATTTTGCTGGTAAAATTGGCTTGATGATGGCATCGTTTTTCTGCTTCCCGCCAATGAAGCTTTTTTCTAACCTGCAGAAACAACATTAAGCAAAGTGCAGAAGTCATCTCTGATGCTCACTTATGAAGTCAATGCTATCGGCCCCACTTTAGTGATCAAGGTAGACCAGAAAATTTAGTTAACAGCTCCTATCTATATTCATCAGTTTGTATATAAACTGTATTACATTTTTTTGAGTTGCTGTCAGTACATGAACTCTAAGCTCTGACAAATTGTATGGTTGACTTCTGCTTAATCTTGTTTTGATCAGCACATGTGGCCACTTCTTAAGGCTGGAGGTGGCTCTGGAACTAAAAGAGAACTTGCTGTGGTGGCAAATATGAGTGCTAGAGTGGGCTCAATTGGAGACAATGGCTTGGGGGGATGGCATTCCTATCGTGCTTCGAAAGCAGCACTAAATCAATGTATGGCAATATACTCTACAATCTGAAAATTAATGATTTGTTTACTCATTTTTTATCGGTTTCAAGGTAGCATAAGTATAATACTTTTTAGCCACGTATAGTAGATGGATGTTGATTCTTTCCAGTGCCGTGATGCAAGACAAATTTTTGTCATGTGTTGTCTTGATAATCATAAAGGGAACTTCTAAGGCCGCACCCAATATTTCTAAGGGCGCACCCAATATTTTTCCCCCTAAGAGCACTCCCGCCAATTTCATATTTACCCTTTTAATTTCAACCCTATTTTATCATCTATTAGCTGTCGCTCTCGTCCGCATGGCCCCCACCAGCGGGCCCCACTAGTCGCCGTTGCAGTCTGACCCCTAGCAATTTTCCCCTGATGCAAAAGCAAAGAATATAAACGAATTTGTTTAGAGAGAGAAACAAGAAAGAAGACGAGTGCAAAAGTGTCCTGGTAATCAATAGCGTCCTTGTAAATAAAAATGAACCTTTCAGGAGATGTCCATAGAAATTCGATGTGTGCCTTTAGAAGCTTGATCATAAAAAAATTTTTTAGGAGCTGTGCCCTTGGAAGCTCCCAATCATAAAATAGATATACACGAAAATCTTACAAAGTAGACGAGAGGTGGAAAGATCTGAGTTTGATAATATGTACTATGTACTAAATAATTATGTTAACTGAGCCTGAATCTGGATCTTTTAGTATATAAATAAACAAATAAATAAATATCTATGTGTGGATGCTCTTAGAAATTCGAGGTGTGCCCTTAGAAGCTCCCGATCATAAAATAGATAGACACGAGAATCTTGCTGAGTAGACAAGAAATGGAAATATCTGAATTGGGTAATATGTATGAGGTACTAAACAATTATATTAACTGAACCTGAATCTGGATCTTTATTATTAAATAAACAAGGAAAAAATATATATGTGCATGCATTCGTGCATGCGAACAATGGAAATAAGCCGCTAGCTCATCTAAGTTTCCTAAGGTAGCAACCCTAAATCTTAAGTCCTTTATCAACTTACATATGTAATACTCTAACTCTTATCTTCAATTCATTCTAATGGAACCATATCGTATGCCATCTCTAACTACATTCTTCTTATGTCAAATTTTATTATGATTAATTTTATTTTCAGCTCTTTGTACAACCAAATGGCAAGCATGAGAATTTAGAGTGCTTTGGAAATTTCTGTTGAAATATCGTGATTAATAAATGGTTTTCTACTAATAATAACACATAGTGGTTGCTCTCCTTCAATATGAATACACAAAGTTTAAAATTTTTATTAACAAGAATTGTGTTTGACCAAAAACAATGTGGTTTCTACCTTTTAGTATCATCTTAGTAACTATGTAAATTTATCAGCAGTTGCTGCATTTCAATTTTACAATCTTTGATTAATACGTGTAGTGTCAAAGAACATATCAGTGGAGTTTGCTCGGAGGAAGGATCCAATTATTTGCATTCTACTGCATCCTGGAACTGTGGATACAGATCTTTCAAGGCCTTTTCAGAGGAATGTTCCACAGGGAAAGCTCTTCACCACGGAGTTCTCAGTGCAGAAGCTCCTAGCTATCATAGACAATGCTAACGCCAGCGACAATGGGAAATTCTTTGCTTGGGATGGTCAACAGATTCCATGGTAACATTGGTGCTAACATGTTATTATTCATTATATTATTCAGCTATAAGTCGTAAATTGGATCAGTAATCGACCTGAAGCACATATTCTTCACCTCTATACATTCTTAGGTTCTTGTTTTTCCTATCTTTTCCCTCTTATAATTATTCTACATGGTAAAATTATCTGTATACTATTATCTTTCAGATGTTTCGTTGTATTCTTTTATTTGGTAATGTTTATGATCTTTCATGCATTAACACATTGACATAAAAGGAACTGCACCGACCAGAATTGACCTGTTTAATTTCTTCTTCATAAAAGTAAGAACAAGCATAATGTTTCGGAGTTCTTTTTTTTTTTTTTTTTTTTTTAATCTCTAGTTTTTCTTGTTTTCCCCCAGCCTTCTTCTTCTTTTTCTGTTTCTCACTTAACTTATGCATGTTGGGATTTCCATTTTTGTGGCCCTGCTAATTGATTCTATTATCAGTGTATAGTAATTGATTTATAACCTTCAGTTTCAGCATACTTGCATGTTAATGTTTCTTTGTTCATTTGCATTAGAAGTTCGGTAAAGGTTTTGGAATGCTTGATGGTTGATGTTATTTGTACTGTTAGATGCTAGTAAGGTGCACGTAACGATGCACGTGTTTTAGAGTGGTTTAAATTTTTATTGCTGTCATCATGACAATCAGCATAAAATGGATAAATTGTTCATGAAAATGATGAAATTTAGGAAGTATGTGATGCTTAGGATCAAAATGAGATGGCTAAACTTGACAAATGCTTCCGAAATTTTATATGATCATAAAATACCATTGAAGTTAAAAAGGAAAATTCTATAGGATGACTATAAAACCAGCGATACTTTATGGCTCAGAATGTTGGAAAATTAAGAAATAACATGAGTGTGGCATAAATGAGAACGCGAAGATGGACAAGTGATAATACATTAAGAGGAAAAAAAGTAAAAAAAAAATGAAGCATCAACACTATTGTTATTAGTATGGAGGTGATTGAGATGGTTTAAGCATGTGAGAAGGATGCACTTAAAGGCACTAGTTAGAAAAAGTGATAGCATCGTACTCAGGGGTATGCTTAAAAAGGACATGGATGGAAGCAATTAAAGAAAAATAAGAGTGGTGAATTTAACTATGGAGATGACTCTCAATTGAGCTAAGAAAAGGATTTATGTGGCCGACCCAAAATTTTTGGAATAAAGGCTTTTTGATGCTGATGTTTTGATCATGACATTCAAGGAGCATCATTTTACACTGGCATTGCACAAAGGAACTGAAACCATAAAGAACAATTCAACGAGTAGCCTATAAGCTATTTCTTACAAAAATTCAATTTCCAGTTATCAATTGGAATGCTTAAGGGTTAATGTCATTCATACTACTACATACTAGTAAGGTGCACGTAGCGATTTGTTTTTGAGTGGTTTAAATTTTTATCGTTGTCATCATGACAGTCAACATAAAATCGATAGATCATTCATGAAAATGGTGAAATTGAAAAAGATGTACTGCTTAGGATTAAAATGAGATGGTCAAAAATAAAAAACGCTTCCGAAATTTTATATGATCATAAAATACCATTGAAATTGAGGGGAAAATCCTTTATGATGACTATGAAACCTGCGATAAATACTTTAAGCTCTGGTTTTATAGCTTATCTGATGATAAGTTTATTAGACTCGTAAATATCTTTCGATTTGATAATAACTGGAATAGGTATCAGCAATATCAAGTGAAAGTCCTGCACTTAGACGGCAATTTTTAAATAAAGATCAGATATCTTTTATTGGAGGCCAAGATTACATTGCCATAAAAGACCTAGACCCGGGTCTCTATGAATCCCTTTATTATTCATATCTAATACTTCAGCAGCTCCTGCTACATCCTCCCGAGGCTTGAGACTCAGTTGATCGTCGCACAGTTGGTGTTGAGAGAAACCGGGAACCCAACTTTGATGCCGCATATGCTGGGAATTTGCCCAAGGAACCTGTCCTGCACACCAGGGAACGCCTTCGCCTCGTTCTCTAGGCACTGGCAGATGCCCCTGCGGTCAGCGACTGTAGCTGCACCCTTTGCCAGCTGCTGCAGCCCGGTGCAGCATGCCTGTGGGGGCTTCGGGGCCTTGCCTGTCACAAATGACACACAAGGTGCTGCCTTGGATGCAACGACGCCGCAGCTCACAGCTGCGTCCGCCTCCTGGATTAGGTGCAGGGAAGAGACGAGGAGGAGGAGGCAGAGGGTGGCTGTGTTCTTCATGGTTGTGGCTACTTGAGGTTACAAGGCAACAGTGATCAGATTCTTTTGGTGGTGCTCTGTTGTTGGGGGTTATACTGAGGTTTATATAGAGACTGGCTGCGGTTCTGGGGATTTGAGAGTGTCTAGAATTTGAGGTTCCCAGTGCAATCCTTTGAGGCCTCGGGTTATCCCTGAAGTCTGATACTTCACAGCTAACATTGGGAAGGGCGAAGGGATAGGAGTGAGAGAGTTGCACCACATTTTGAACTGATAATACATTTTAGATGTAAGTTACAATCTCTTGTGATGAAACTCGAATTTAAATGCACCACAATGAGTTCTTGTATACCATGTATCAACGATCTAATTAATTTTTTTTCTTTCTACGCCTCCTTTACTCAGCGAATGGTTATTGTTAATACATGTTGATTAAGGGTATAATTGGTTGTTCGATAATATGATTGTAAAATTAAATAATTTTGTTCAGATTTTAAAAAAAAAAAAAAAATCATAACTTAACTAAAACAAACAACTGTTTGTAATGAGAAATCCTATTTAAGCACGTCAATTTACTTTTGATGCATAGATTTGAAATTTGCAAATAATTACAAGTTTGATTTTTTTTTTTAACTAAATTAACTTTTTAAATTCTAAAATTTTAAAATTTTTTAAAAATTTAAAATACTGTCATCGTCTTCCTTTTTTGCTCTCATCTAAAATAAACAGCTTTTTTGGTGGTATTTAAAACTAAAAAAAACACATTTTTCACAAATTTATTTATTTCCTGACTTTCTAAAATTTTTTACATTTGCGTTTCTAAAAAAATTAGGAAGAATTTTAAATTATACGAATTCATTGTGACTAGCAAAATTAGAATTTAGCTTTTTAGTTTTTTTTAAGCAAATGGAAAGACCCAACATGCAATTAGTATCGGAAAATAAATCTCAGCAGATACATTTTTGTTACTATTTTTTTTTTTTTGCGCGAGAAGACATTTGGTCATTGGTGAGTGGCGTTGGAGGCACTTGTTTGACTTAAGGAGGCTCTCATTTGGCTCGGAGGAGGCGCTCGTTTGCGATCATAGAAATTAAGTGAGAATGATAGAGATTTTAAAAACAAAATGTATAGAATAAATTGGGGTTTATTCAGAATGGAGGATAGATGCATAGGGCAACATGTGCGTCAAGAGTAAATTGCGCGTGTAAATAAATTTTTCCATTTGTAATGTTTTTCTTTAAACTATATGAATATATGAATCTATCTTTGAATAGTAAAATAGTATTTTATTAATTTTATGATAGATAATATTACAAATTATGTATAGAAAAATTTCATGTGCATTGTAAACCTTTCCCCCCAAATTTAAGAAATTTTATTTTAAAATTTTTAAAATTTTAGAAAAAAGCTAATAGGTTTTTTCCGAGCCCAACCCGCACTGGCTCGAGTTCCATCAGGAGTTTCCAAAGTAGCACACTATTTTTCCTGATAAACTCACTTTATAACTGTCAGGATTTTTAGTCTGACAAAAAAAACACAAGAAAGTGAGTTCACTGGGGGAAAATTGGTGTGCTCCTTTGGAAACTCCCGGTTCCACCCAGGAGTTTCTAAAGGAGCAGACCATTTTTCCCAGTGAGCACACTTTATAACACCGAACAAATAGTTCTCACTGGGAAAAATGGTGTGCTCGTTTAGAAACCCCCACCCGGTCCAGCTGTGTCTGGCTCCGGTTCTGAGCACAGGGTGAAACCACCGGCTCGAGCCCAGTACATGGGCCGGGCCGGGGCCAAACGGCCTATTTGAACAGCCTATCGACGATGTATTACGCAAATTCTAAATGCGCACCACATTTTATTTGGTGAGCACCACTTCCTATTGTAAAGAGATTTCCAAAATAGGGAAAATTGGTGCTCACTAAGTCAAATGCGGTGCTCATTTAGAATTTCCCGACACATTAGACCGAGATAACTGCCGAGCGATTAAAACCCAGTGTTCTCCATCTCGCGTGAGGGGTTTAAGCAATCTCATAACCCGAAAACTTAAAACCAGTGAAATTAGAGCCGAATCTTCCACTAATTTACTATTTAAATCCAAAAACCTAGCTTTCTCCTCGTTTTTCTTCCCCAATTTCTCGAGATTTCCTCTTTGATGGCGTCTGCCCTCTTAAATGGAGCGATCGCTGGTCTTCGGTTGGTTCGGCCCTCGCTCTCTCTCGCCCAAACCTCAAGATCCTTCACTTCCTTCGCCAAGGTAAAAATTTCAGATCCAGTTCATTGATTTAGGGCTCAAAAATCTGATCTTTACCATTAATTTTGAGGAATTTTTTTTTATAGGTGTTTTACTATTAATAACTGTGTTTGTCTTTACTGATGCCTCCTTCGTTGATTATGATGTTTGGTTAATCAATTTTGGTTGCAGAGGGCCCCATCTTATCGTCATGCCGGCTTTTCTTCGTTGTTCTCGTCGCCCAAAACTTACCTTTCTGTTCGTTGTTGTTCTGGGAGTGCTTCATCTGCTGCAAGCATGACAACCTCTGCAATCGAGTCGATTTCACGGAGTGAGCCGGTGGTTTCATGTGATTGGCTTCATGCTAACCTTCGTGATCCGGATGTCAAGGTATATCCAGTATTTTTTGTTTGGAATTTTATTTTGTTTTGTTTCTTGTTTCTGTTTCTTTGACAATGTTGCATATCATAGTGTAGTGTAATGCTCTAAAAAGTCACCATATATTAACGAGTTATGGAGAATTGGGGAGTGACAGTGAAAATCCACATTGTACATTGGGGTTTCCCCAAATTTGAAGTGGATTAAGTATTGGAACCGAAAATTAATGGATGTGCCCACCAACATAAGTACGTGGGAGGTGCATGGGCATTTGGCAATAAGTGATGTCTTGTAGACATTATTGTCATCATATAACTCCATTAAATGACTATCATATAGTAATAGATGTTGGAGACGACCATCTTTACTGTTTTGGAATACAAGGGTAAACTGGAGTGGTATGTACCTGGTTTATTAAAGGGAAGGTGCAGGGTGTACTCTGCATTTGATTTTTGAGAAAAGAAAAGGCATCTGGTCTGTGATGCTACTAAAAGTGACATGATGGTACTCTTTTATAGGCTTTAAAATGGTATTTAGTGGATGAGTGGTCTCAAGACTCTCAACTGTGTTAAAATTCAATTGTTGTCATTATGAAGAACAATGTAATGCTAGTTTTAGGGATATTCGTCCAAAAAAATATTCTGAATGGATCAAAATTACGGCACAGAGAAATTATTACCAAAGCAAAGTTTGAAATATCGGAATCAATATATGTATCGGCCAATCACTTATTATATGGAATTCAACAATGTTGAGCATTTCGAATCAACAATATCATGAATGTGGGCAATATCAATTTCATGGGCAATATCAGACTGGATCAGTATTATGAGGTATATTCGCGTATCAGGTACCTCAAAAACTGGTAACATAATGTACTATATATATCATTATCAACCAATATTTAAAACTGTGGACCAAAGTCTCCATGAAGAGGCAAAGTGAGGTGAATAAGAAAATGGTTCATATATGTTATATGAGTATAATTTTTCACATGAAGTGATGGCTGCTTGCTGCAAATTTTATTATATGGATTCCTGCATAAAGCAAGGTTTGTGATGCGAGAATTTTAAATAGGATTGCATTTCTAGGTGTTTAAAGAGAAACATTTTGAGGTTAGGGTGAACAGAATATTATTATTTTCCTTCTGAGCTAACCTCGTCTTTGACAGCTTTCTTTTCATCAATCCCTTCCCTCGACCATAGCTTGTTAGTCTAGTGAAGACTATTGGCTCTTTTACCCTCTTGTAACTCAACGAGCTTTCATATCCTGCTCTTGTTGGGCCTTATCCTGCTTTTGTTGGGCCTCCATTATCTTTTCCATAGTTGCAAAAGCAAAAGTGCAAAAGTTCACAAGAAAGTGGCTCTGCATCTCAATGGTCACATAATGGTCTTATTCTCCCTTTTGGCCTCCTCTTTTTCTTGTCACTTTTTGTAATGCAATGCTTCAAAATTTATTCTTGAGATTTTGCTGTGCCATTTCTTTCTCTAGCTGAACTTTCTCTAGCTTAGTTAGAGGCTGGAGCTTTCAACTTCACTTTGTCTGCTTATACTCTTCAAAAATTTAATCTGTTCTTTCCGTGTCTGCTGATAAGAGGTAAAGATTTGAGAACTGAGCCCATTTGCATAACCAAGAAAATCACATTTCCTTTTCTGGCGAAAAGTCATTAAAATTTTTTTACTACTCTAGAGGAGCACTACCAGAATTAGAGGCTTGCCTCAATCAAAGTCTCAAGCAAAATAACAACCCTTATTAATAGGCTCCGCAGAGTTTCTAGCTTTCTATTATATTCCCTTTATTGACCCTTGATTAAGGGTTAGCTTCCACCATCTGAATTTGTCACAATTTGAATACAAAATCAAGTGAATGTAGAACTCGATGCCATGCACGTGTCTAGTCCTCTTGTATACATACATATATACATGCACACATATATACGCACACATACAGGTATCAATGTTCGAAATAACAATAACATTAATGTAATGTTTGCCTCTGTTTAAATAATGTAGGTTATGGAATTTTCTATTTGCAATTTTCTATTTATATAATATAGATATATAAAGGTTATATATAAAAAAATTTATAAGTAGGACAATAATTTTAAAATTTCAAAAAAAAATATAAAGACATTTTTTACAGCAGGAGCTATTATAAAGTTTAAACAAGTTTTACAATATTTTTCAAATTTATCTTCATAAATTATATTAAGTTTATAATCATTATTTTAGTCATCACCGAATAGAAGAAAAGTTTCAAATATATTTATTTCTATTTCAACATTACCAATATTGGAATTTGTTTTTTCTAATATTCAAAATTTGTAATTGTTTATTTCATTTCAGCTGAGAACTTAATAGAATTAGTAGTAATAAAGAAATTTCAGCAACCAGAGAAGAACTACACTAAACAAACAAGCAAGCAAGTAATCGCAAATCAAGCTAGTGATTCCACCAATAACAAAGCAACTAAACAACAAGTAATCAAGTAAAGAAATTAGAATATTCTGCTAACAAATAATTAATAACAATTTGAAAATTACTTAAAAAATTAAAAAAAAGTAATGTAATGTGATGTACTTACATTGGTATAACATAATGTATGTTCTATTAACAAAATGCACATATATGATGCATTGCTTTATCTTCACTGATAGGTTGTGGTTCCTTAACACATTTTTAAAATATTTATTTATACACATACACACATGAACACTTTTTAGGTTGTGTGCAAATAAACTACATAATCTTTTTGTTTACAGTTCATCTAAAACAAGTTTTGTGCCTCGGTAGAAGTTTTCATCTACTAATTAGTGTTTCAGTTTCATTTATCACCGTTGAGAGCACACATGCATTTGATCTTAATGTAGTACTCCCTCTTGATTGTTTCTTTTCCTCATGTTGTATGTTCTCAGCTCCCTTTTTCCTTCTTAGGTGTTGGATGCTTCTTGGTACATGCCTAATGAACAAAGGAATCCATTTCAAGAATATCAGGTGAAGTCTTGCATCATTTATGCTTCACTATTTATACTTTATTGCTTATGGTTTATAAAATTGGTAGAATTTGTCAAAACAATGTCTCAGTGAAGTGAGGCTCAAAGTCCCTTCCCATGGCTGCTATTCGAGTCATTTATGTTTAATTGCAGATCATTATACTCACAGTTTTCATCTGTGAGTCTGTCATTATGTTGTTTCATGTGTTCGATTGCTTATCTGTGAGATATCTTCTGTGGAGGGTGTCTGTGATTATTGCAACATGCAAACTTTCCAGATTACTTAATTTCAATTGCGGAGTTTAATTATTTATAAAAATTTATTCAAGTTCATTTTATGCTTGGAGTAATGTCTTACAAATGGAAAACCATAACAACTTATCTAGTTTCTTCTAGCTCCCCAGTAATGCTTTTACTTTGAAGCAAGCTGTCTAGTTTACCCAAAAAGCTCAAGCTTATATTAAGCAATCTCATACTTCCACATGCGGAACTTTGGGTAAATAGGAAAACCTCCCGTTTTGGTAAGAAATGCTTGGAAGGTAGAATAAATGGAGGCAAAAATAATTTCTTACCATTTTATTTTGTTTTTTTTTTTCTTTTTTTTGTTTGTTTGTTTTCTGCTCTTTTTTTTTTTTTTTCGCTGTTTATGTTTTTTCTTGAGAGAAACATGTTAGACTGTTATGATAGTGTTTGAAGCCTGGACCTCATGAGCCTGGTGCTTAGGTTTCAGATAGCCATCATAACTGATGAGTAAAATGTTTATCTACCTTACTTAACCATAGTTTTCACCAGAATTTACAAAACTAGCATAAAGAGGATAAGCATGATGTTGATCCAGAGTTAGCTTTTGACCTTAATGATGTCATTAGTTCTTCAAAGCTTACTGAAATTAACATGACAAATCATAATAAGCATTTGATGAGGGAGGGTCCAGGGTAGGGACAGAGTCAAGGTGTCACGTACTGGGGGCACAAATTATACTTGAAAAAATTACTGAAATTTATTGTCAACAAGCTGAAAAATTAACTTTAACAGCACAAAAATTCTTGTTCCTTTCACTTGGAGTAAGCAGTCTTATTTTACCAAAAAAAAAAAAAACATCCCAAGTTACTTGTCACTTCTGCATTTCAAAGTCACTTTTGTTCAATGTATGATATATTAGCAATACCCGTATATTTCTTTACATTACAATGCATATCTTTATTTTTTCTGTTAACTTTTACTGTGGATTAAAAGGTAGGTCAATTAATCATGATGAGTTGTACTCAACTTTTTCTTAAAGTGTCTTTTTAGTCAAAAAACTACAACCAACAGAGAGATTTAAAAAAAAAAAAATTAAATTACATAAATGTTGGTACTGACTCACTAAGAACATTGTACAAGTATGGTCAAATACTGAGTTTTTCATATTATAATATTTATTAGTTTTAGTTTAATTTAGTTTGTTTGTGTAATATGGGTGTATAAATTGTTTCGTAACGACAGTTTGTTATTCATTGCCTATTTGTCTGAACTCCTGAAATTGTGGACCTTATTCACTGTTTTATACCTCTTCAATTTTTTTTATTTCTTTTTGGATGGCAAGTATGTATAGTAACATAGAATGAATAGAAAAGAGTATTAAATGGAGAATTGAACCATGCACATCCTAGGATTTCCTGGAAGCCAGTGGGGGTACAGACCTCACCTCCCTCTGCCCCTACTTGTTGGGGAGGGGGGGGGGGTGGGGGGGGGGGGGGGGGGGGGGTGAAGATCAGATGGAAAATCCACCAAGTTTAAATTAGTATGTGACTTAGTACCAGTGTTTTACACTGGATTACTGATATAAGTTAATGATTACATTGATATGTAGACTTTAGATGAGCATTATTTGGTTTCAGTTAAAGCTGCTAACAATCAGATGTATTCTATGGTGTTTGTTACTTGGTTACACTAGTTGGTTGGTTTTGTTTTCTTGAGAGTATTTGACTCAGTTATTGAACTAGGCAATTTCAATGTTAATATTTCACAGACATACAAACCAAGCCAAACTACCTTTGGTCCAGTTCAGATTGGTACAGTAGGCAGTTGGTTTAGTTTGGATTCCAAAAAATAGTAAAATTGAAGCATACCACATACTATCTTTATCTAGCATTCAATAAGCCTTTACCTCATCCTCCAGTACAGAAAATATATTGGGAATATCTTAAACTTATGAAATACAATTTAGGCATAGGATGTTTGTGTCGTCAAATAACTAAATTTGACTGATCCTCAAATTAGTAGTAGCATTGGGTATGCCTGTAAACTTGGGCATCCTGAAGGAGTTGTGGCGGCCTGCAAACCTGGCTGAAATCACTTAGAAGATATGATATTCAGTGAATGGTTGTAGAGTATTGGGATTACACATATATCTCACTCATTGCAGATATTCTATAATATATATGTGTGTGGGGGGGGGGGGGAGGGGGGGGGGGGGAATGGAAATGAGCTGTCGTCTCAATTAAGTTACCCGAACTATAATTCATTTCTACTATCTATAATAAATTTTTTTTTTTAATTCTTTTGGATTATGATCTCAACCTCCTAGAGGTCACTCATACCCAATTTCTTGGGTTTTGATTTTGATTTGATTTTCCATCAAATAGATACAAAATTAACGGTTTTAGGTGGGTACAACATTTTGTATCCACTTGATGAAAAAATAAATGAACTTCAAAACCTATAAAATTTGATTCTGAAGTGGGTAAGGGGATATAAATCATGATCCTAAAAAAAATTTGAGAAAAATTACTAGAACCATTACTTTCTTGCCGTTGACTCACGTAACTTATCTGAACTGGTGACTCATATAAAGTAATTATATATATATATATATATATAATACACATGTATATGTATAAGATAGATTTGGTTCCTTCCGGAAGCATTGGGGGACTTATCTTTCCCATTCAAAGTTATTTTTAGCCTATTTACATGGAAGATTCAATCCATTAAACATGATCTATATTATTTAAGGTACCTAAAAATAAAATTAAAAAAAATCAAAATTTCCTTGCTCTTGTTTGCTCATCAAGTAGGCACAAAACAAACGGTTGAAAATAACTTTTTTTTTTTTATCTGTGCTTTTGAACCTAAAACTGATCGATCCAAATATTTGATCATATGATCTGAATACCCAAAAACTCTATCATACAAAACTTTGTTAGGCTTTGAACATTTTACTTTGTTAAACTGGCTAACTTGCTACATAGAACTGTTTATTTTGTACCCATTTGATGCATGGGTGAGATTTTTTTTTTTTAAAAATTGATTTTTAATTTTATGAAACTTTTCCTGATATTAAATATCCGATCGTTGAAATCCAATGAAAAGGATTTCTTTCCAAATCCTTCCCAACGGATCCATCTCCCTCTCTTCCTCTCTCTCTCTCTCTCTCATGTGGGTGGGCGGGCGTGCATGCAAGCGGGTGTGCATGCACTTGTGAGCGTGTGCGCATGCATGTGTGTGTCTTACTCATTACAGAAGCTTTCTAGTTCCAATAGAAGAGGCATGAAGAGGCATACATGCTCGTGGGGTTTACGTTCTCCTTGTCATCTGCGACTGTGAGGAGGATAAGTTGGTTAATTTATACAGAGGCTTGGAAACTTGTTGTTAATTTTCTTTGCTAGAGTCATAGTTTTGAACCTATCTGTTTGCTCTAAAAGATTTGCAGTATTTCTTGTTAAAAATCATAAACCAAAATAAAACAACAAGATATTGTAGCTATTGTTGATTCTAAGTAGCCTCTACATTTGGTACGAGAGTTCCATGAAAATCAGAAGTGCCCTTGTTGTTTATGTTTCTCTTGGCATCTTTTCTATTGAGTGGATTAGTTAGATACGCCGGTGAAGGCTTCAAAACTTGCCTTTTGATTTTCTTCCCTATTTGAAGTCTTTTCTTTATTGGTTTGCTTTTCTCTGCCTGAATTTTTGTGGTATTTCCCTTCTAGTAGCTAATAAGAATAAAAAAAAGTAAAAAATAAAAAATGTACATACTAGCCAACTTACATTAATTAAATTTGGCTATTTGCATTCAACATTAACAGTTGCCCATCTTGTCAAATTATGAATGCTTTTATGTTGAGTGCTTAATGATTTCCTTTTCGTTGTGGCTTCCTTTAAGATCTTAATTTTCAATTCTATGTTCTTATTAGGTGGCTCATATACCTGGTGCCTTATTCTTTGATGTCGATGGAATATCCGATCGAACTTCTAATGTGAGATCACTTTCCTGACTTCTTTATTATCTCTTGAAATTGATAAAATTGATTGATTGGTTGAACTTTGTGCTGATCTATTAACAATTAGTGTTGTTATCCAATTTATGCAGGTTCTCTTGCATAATATATTCCTAATCAGGTTCTCTTGCATGATAAACCCTAATAAAGTTAATAATTTTTTACGATAAATTGTTTAACTTTGTTCTTAATTTCCTTGTGTATTTAACTGCTCAAAGGGGGTGAGTGGGAATCTTTCGTTGTATTGTCTTGTTTCATCAGTTAATGTCATTCAAGTTCCTCTTTATGCATTACTTTTTTTGAGTTGCAGTCTACGTAATTGTGCTGGGACATGAACAAACCATAGATCCTTAGACATGAATTTCACATGATCTATTTACCTAATTGAACCCAGACAGGAACAAAACGGAGATCCTTTGACTTGAATTTCACATGATCCTAAGTCGCATGCTCCCATAATTTCACTTTTAGCTAATTTGGGCCAATGGTTCCTAACAATTTTGGAGCATTTGAATTCAATTGTTTCATCCTGTCTTCACATAATCCTGTAGAAGAAAAGAAAATAAGGATTATGTGAAGCCAAGATGAAACCATTGAACCCCCCCAAAAAAAAAACCCACCGCCCCAAAAAAAAAACATCCTCCCCGCTGCCACATCTGTGTTTGTAGTATGTGTTGCATCTGTAACTCAATATCTGAAAATTACTTTGCTTTCCTTTTCTTACATTCTGACCTTTCTTGTTTTATTTAAAAGTGCTATATTTATCTTACTTTTGTTTCTCTTCTCTTCTTTTGACTTTTGAACATTATCATCAATTAATGCAAGTAATTTGAATCAGTTACCACACATGTTGCCATCAGAAGAAGCTTTTGCTGCTGCTGTTTCTGCACTTGGAATCCATAATAAAGATGGGGTGATTGTTTATGATGGAAAGGGAATATTCAGTGCAGCTCGTGTTTGGTGGTAAGCTATTAACTTAATATTGAAACATCAAATTCTATCAAAATGGATTAAAAAATAAACTGGTGCTGATAAACTAGATGGTAGTAATACATATTTCACTTGGTTTGAAAGGCCTATGTAAACTTTTGAACCGTTATGCTAACCTTGTTTGTGTAAGGGATATGCTTAATGGTTGTCTCAGAATCAGTGGTGGTATCAGTCAATACAAATTTCGTCATACGTATGTAATATATCAGTATTGGCTGATATGTAAACCTTTGTTAAATGTTCTAGCTGGTATGATTATTTTTTTTGAAATGAAAAAATTACAAACTATTTGATCTTTTTGTATCTTAATGATATAACAACAAAATGGAGTTTGCGATCGAGCCTAATGGTATACCAAACAGATGGTCTAGAGCCCTTAGTAGAAAAATTCAAGAACACTCTTCTTTTTGAAATTGAACTCTTGTATGAGTTTTTGTCCGTTCATGATAGGTGTAGCATCAAAATCCACTCACTTACACAAACACCCACCTCTCTTTCTTGGATTTATGTTCATGCATGGTCCTTGATTTACAACAACAACAACTAAGCCTTTTATCCCAAGTATTTGGGGGTAGGGTACATGAACCAAAAAAAGAATCACGCCTGATCGATCACTTATGCATGATCCTTGATTTGATTAATAAAAAACTCTTTGTGACAAGGTTTTGGAGTTAGGTGTCGGTTTGATGGAGGAGTAAAAGAATCAAGCGAAACAACGAACAATATTAACGATAATATGCTGTTGCAACCTTAAAGCAATATTCGAATGCTAGACAATGAAAACTAAGTGCTAGACAATGAAAACTAAGTGAAGGAATACATTACATAGTTATGGGAATTGTCTTTGAAACGATAGTTCAGATGTGAAAGATATCATTGGTTGATATAGAGACGAGTAACAAAATGAAGAATATATTGCTGCTGCTGCGACTTCAAAGTAATTTTTGATATGAATACAACTTGAATCAACTGATGGAATTTATTACAAAGTTGAATCAACTGATAGAACTTATTACAAAGTTATAGGGCTTTATATTCTCTTCAAAATGACGCCAAGAACAACTCACTTGGAGGGCGTACACGAGAGTTACAGCCGTTTTACTAAGAGCTCCAGTGGTGGAAATGACAGCCACAAGGTGCCATCGATGGCAGGCCATCCTGCAAGCTCCCTTCAATGCTGAGTTTGTTGTTGCCATTGATGGCAAACCCACAACGATGGCAGGTTATTTTGCCATGGAAGCGTCAATGTTAAAGCAGTTTGGCACAGGTTTCAGGCATGTTTCTTGAGGCAAGTTGACCTAGAGTTGGTTTCCTACTAATTTTAAACATGGAAGGTGACTATCGTGAGTTGGTTTAGGATTTGATAGATGTAATTTCGTCTTTAGTTACTCATACGAATAAGATTCTTTGATGGGGTAAATTGCAACTATAAAAGGAGTTGGAGTCCTAGTTTTGAGGGATCCTTTCGAAAAGAGGAGTGCTTGGAAAAGAAGGAGCATTTGAAAATATTTGAGAGCTTCTTCTGCTTCATCCGCGCACTGTTAGAGACATGCTTCAACTTGGATTTCTTTGAGGAGTGCAAAACAGTCGGTTCTTCAATGTTATCATCATTTTTAATAATATTTCAATCTACATCTTTCGAAGACGGATCTCAAAATGTTATAAGATCTTTCTATATACGCTTAATTAATATTGATTGTGTAAGGTTTCAAATGCTATTCTTTTACAATCATGTGATTGATTTACAACATATTTAAGCTAGAATTAATTATGGGGACAATCTTAATGATTGGAGGATTTTTACAGTGCACTCAAGTCAGGTTAATTGAAGAACATTAATAGGGTTAGGGTTGAAACTTGTGCATGATTGTTTTACAGTAGTCAACTAGTTGAGTAGGCTAGGGGCATCTTCTAATCTGCTTACTAAATCAGATTGTGATCTAGGTTTTTCTATGTTAGTAGTGGAAGACCCTCTTGACAAGATGAAGAGTGGACATAGGGGATTAACTGAACCATTATAAAATCTCGTGTATTCTATGGTGTGTGGTTACTTGTTTATTCTGCTTCTTATAATTCTTTTAGTTTATTATTTGAGTTAAAATTTTTAGCAACCTATTAACTCCCCTCTAGGCTTACATATAGATCCTAACAATAGTATCATTGTCCGATTAGGTTAAATGATGAGTTTAGGAATCTCACGTGCTGTGATGCTACTTTTTCTAAAGGGTTTGAAATTAACCGTCCCCCATTATTGGATGAAAATCTTTCTTATTATCTACTAATTATGATGTTTGGCATAATGAAGGCTTTGGCTACCGTGAACCCAATATTACTATTGATGATTCAGTTGTGATCTAACTTATAGATAAATGGGATGCCAAAGATAATCCTAGAAAGAATTCGAATGCAACATAGCTTTTTCCTTCAGAACCGATTCAAGCTTGGAAATTTGGCAAAAGTATATTGCAGGTCTTCTCCTAAAGCTTGTAATTCTATAGTTGTACTGATGGATATATATCAAATTGCACCTTTCTTCCCAGGTGGCCCAGACTGTGATTTCAAAGAATTATTGTATTCTTCCTGTCTCTGCTAGAGATTGGCTACAGATGGGAGGAACAACATCTTCGTATGGTTCTGGTTTAGGCATGCCGACCTATATATTACTAGTCACTTTTTTATCTGCTATTTGGGGATTTGGTCAAAGCAGACCATGATGTGAGATGCTTAATCTTGTTGAGAATAAGTTGCTGCTCCTGCTAGAATAAAGGAATAATTTAATCATCCTCTACTTAATGAATTAATTATGAAGGTAAAGGTGCTGATTAATTTCCTTGGATATTCTTCAAATTGCTTTTGCAGTTCAAGCTGCTTTTGAAAGCAGCTAATTTCAAAATAGAAGTATTTTGCCAAATGGACAAAATATTCTAAGCTGACTGTCACTAAGCCTTTGATATTTATATTCCCTAGATATTGGTTAAGGATGCCTGGTTTGGTATCAGTCATTTGGATGACTCTTTCTTTTTGCTCTTTAATTGCTTTCGATATATTCAAAGATGATTGCTCGTTCCACATTCACTTCCCAGCAATGTTGATCAGGGAATTTAATTCAGGGTAATTAAATAGCTACAGCCTGATTATCAAAAAAGGGAAAAGGAAAAAGAAAATTCTCGGTGTCTAGGTTTATCTTAGGCAATTGGCTGGTCTCTTACATAGTAGTTGTTTATTCAATTTCATAATGCATATCATTTTCGTTTGTATTTTTAGCCTCTATGAGGACAAAATTTAATTAAAAGAAAGAATACTGTTTTTTTTTTTTTGTGTGTGTGTGTGTGTGTGTGTTGGGGGGGGGGATATTATATGCAAATAATAATAGGGTATGAGCAGCAACCTATGGGAAATGAAAGATGAAGTGTACATGATGAATTCATTAAACCTTATTACATCTATTCTGTTCATGGTAATTAATTAGGCTATGGCCTTATTATTAAAAAAAACTGTAACATGAAGGAAAAAATTGCCAATTTAGCCTATAATTGATATACTGGTCATTCCCTTTATGTAAATTGATAGGCACTTCGATTTAGTGATAGCATGCAGGCTAAGCATGTTCTGTACTCTTTTTGCTTTTAGTTCAGGTCATTTAGCTTTAAATTTTTGGTTTTCATAATTATCCAGTTTCTACTGTTTTTCCTTGTAGTGTATGGTATCTAACTTTAAGCCGAGTATGGATAATTTCAAGTTCTTGTTGACTAATAGGATGTTTAGAGTATTCGGACATGACAAGGTTTGGGTGTTGGATGGAGGCTTGCCACAGTGGCGTGCTTCAGAATATGATGTTGAATCAAGTGCATCAGGTGATGCAATTTTAAAAGCTACTGCAGCAAGCGAAGCAGTTGAGAAGGTTTATCGTGGACAGTTGGTGAGTTTCTCCGTCAATAATTTGTCTTATATGACTACGTTGATCAGCTTTATCAGTTTCTTTAGTTGGTTTATCACTGGTTGTGCCTCAGTTTGCTTCCTTAATCCCTTGCTGCTTCTACTTCCTAGAATATGCAGTCAGTTCCACATCACATTACTCTCTGATTTAAATGCCACTTATCTGTTGTCAGCGGATGGCCATCTAACACTAATACAAATACATGAGTTATTCATTTGAGTTTGTTGATTATGAACACGGATTTAACTTAGGATAGATGGACAGTGTGTATATAAGGAGATAAATGAGGTGAGGATGCTTTTAAGAGTGGTTCAGATGTGCAATCATATTTTGAAGGATGATTTCATCTTCACAAGGGTTATCTGATTGGTCTAGATGCATGCTGGAAACTAAAATTGACTAACATGTTAGAAATATAGTAAAACTTGGTGCAAGTTGTATTCCAAGTCAATTTTATGGTCTGAAGGTTTGTCTTATAATCTGCTAAAAGTAAGGATCATTTGGTGCCTGCAGCTGAGAAAGGAACCCAGGTTATGGTCTTTGTACTGCTTGTTACTTTTTACCTGACATGTTGAACCTATAATTGGGTCTTAACCATCTTATTACCATAGTACTGATTGTATATGATCTTCTTTTTTAATTTTATTTATTTTTATTTAATTTTTTTGAGCAAGGATTTATGGTCAATTTTTACTTGGTATTTTGGTTGACATAAGATTTAGGTTGTGTAAATTGGTATTATCAACCCTGCTATTATTCAAATGCTGAGGTTTCTTTTTTGTAGGTTGGTCCAGCTACTTTTGAGGCAAAACTCCAGCCCCATCTAGTTTGGACACTTGATCAGGTTCAGACTTCGTATCCTTTGCTTATTTATAAAAGCAAATATTTTTTTGTCGTACTCTTTGGCAAATTATTTATCTAGAGAATATATGTTATTTGATGGAAATTATTGCAGATATTTGTACGCATCTGAAATAAAATTTGACTCTCATTCCACTGTGCACTGTGTGAATTACAATAATTGTTGAATAATAGAAGAATAGACTGAGATTTGTGGTAGAGTCTTTTGGTTAGACTCGGTGTTCCAGTGGCCATACTAACACCATAGTTTAGCCATTTGGGATTTTTACATTAGACAATTTATTATATCATACAATTGTGCCTTTCTAGATATGTCGAATTGTCGATAATACAGGAAAATAGCTAGTATCAGAGGAAACTTCTTCATATGATGGTCAAAAAGTTAAACTTCTTATTGCAATGGATGATCAGGACAGCCATGTTGATCTTCATTGCAATGCACTTTCACCAAAGATGTATTAACAGGTTTACGACAACTGAAAATTTTTCCTCTGACAAACCTGATGGTACAAGACATCAATTTTGGTATCAAGGTTTTAAATATTGGCTATAATGGATGTGTTTGTTGGAAAAATTCCATAGTGAATATTGTTGTCGGGAAGATATTGGAGATATTTAGCAAATTTCGGATGTCAATAGCAAAATATAAATACACATGTCCTGCTATCTTAAAACAAATATGAATGAGGTAATACATGCATACACCATATAAAGCTCTATAAAATATCATATACATGTTTATGATATACTTACTTTGGTCACTTGCATTAAGCCGATGAACCCATACTCACTAAGACATTAACTACTAAGTTTTATTGTAGCTGAAATTTTGCTATAAATTCGATGTAATTTTTATAATTTTACGGTAATTCGAGTATTTAACAGTAATTTTACTATAATTTAATTGTAAATCATTGACCAACCAGGTCCTCCAACTTTTTATACTTTTGGAGAACTTCCAGCTATCAAGGAGACGAAAAGCTATCTGAAGTAAAAGAAGAAAAGGTCACCGACTGCTACTGACGAACCTAACAGAACAAATAAATCCGGTCCGAGTGGCTGACGAACGGCAGGCCTACAGGAGAAATTTTTTTCGGAGGAGTATGATGACGTGTTGTTGTTTATTGAGTCTCGGTCATACTTTGTGCTCCCGTTCTTCCCACGTACGAAGAAAAACTTTTGTTGTTTGTTTCTGCCATTCCCGTACCCCGTCATCTTTGAAGAACCGGGCGGCATCTTTGTTGGTTTTTAAAAAAGTATAAAAAGAAACCACTCACTTCAAAGTTTAAATAGTGATTATTAAATATTCAATTTACTTAAATAATCAGGAAAAGGTAAACTGGATTAAATGGGCAAATAATGATTACAATTTTTCGTCCAGTTGTATGGGCTTTAATATCAGTGGATATCAGTCGATATTTGAATCCCAATATTGTGACCGCAATAGCAAATTGGACCGCATATATCAGCAAATTTTTTTCCTTGAAAATGATACACACATTTAGATGTTCAATAGTGTATCTGCTAGGTGTATATATCGGCTGAGATTGCATTATTCTTGCCGCTATTGAGAATGTTGTTTGGTATACATGCATCATAATTAAGGGGTTTTTACATATCTGTCCCTTAAATCTTTAAAAATTAGAATTTAGTCCTCCAAATCTTCATATTTATAATTTACTCCCCCAAATCCTTTAAGTTACCACAATTTAGTCCCCCAGCCATATTTTTGGTCCGAATTTCCTATTATACTTCTGAGTTACTTCACTTTGGTCATCCTTTCCTCTTACTTCTCCCTTCCTCTTCTTATTGAGTCTCTTTCTTCATTCTTCTCCTCTCTCTTTCTTCCCTCCCAGTTAATCTCTAAAGTGAAGTAACTCATGGGAATCCAATAAGAAGAGGGAAGAGAGAGAGAGAGAGGAGAAGAATGGAGAAGGGAATCCAATAAGAAGAGGAAGAGGAAAGGGAGGACTAAAGTGAAGTAAATAGGGGTATAATGGAAAATTCGGGCCAAAAATATGGCTGGGGAACTAAATTGTGGTAACTTAAAGGATTTGAGGGGCTAAATTATAAATATGAAGATTTTGGAGACTAAATTCTAATTTTTAAAGATTTAAGGGACAGATATGTAAAAACCTCATTAAGTAATAGGGAGGCAAGGGTAGCTTTCCTGATTTGCATATGAAGGAATTTTTTCTTGTACCGGAACGTGGATCCTATCACTTGAAACTGTATTTTGTAACTCAAGTGAGAGAATCAAAAGGTAAACTTGATCCAAGTCATTTAAAACATATAGAAACAAAAATCTAAATATTTTAATGATTTCTTAGTTGGTGCATCAAGCAAACCTAAAATGGACAGTTTTATAGCAAGTTGCTTAAATCTATGGTTTAGAATATTCTATACCCAATGAAATTTGGTGTCGAATGGTTTCATACTTCAAACAATTTAGATAACCACCAAAGGCTGGCTTTTTGACTTAGAAGCTCCACTGTCCACGCCATAGCTTCATTGAATGTACTAGTTTAAACTCATTTTATAACATGTTGAGCCCTGGGTAAAAAATATTTAAAACATATGGGTTTTCTGTTTCTATGCTAGTTAGATATGATAGATCATATCTGAAGTGTTGGATTTTAAAATTTAATGCTCTATTATGTACTTTTCAATTGATAGGGTTTGGGGTCAAATCCATTTATGCATACATTTCATCCTTTTTCAGTTTCTTGGAAAAGTTTGCTCTGAGAACTTCACAGTTCTGTGGATATCAGCTGCAATTATTTTCCATTTTTCAGGAATTAGATTGACTATTGAATTTGTAAATTGTCCTGAGTTTGTGGGAAGAATAAATCAAATTCATTTGCATGGCACCACAAACAATTGGCTTTAAGATTGCGTAGAAAACTGCAAAGCATTTTTTATATGAAAAAGTTTAGGCTTGTGCCATTTATCTTCATATACTGATATCTGATGAATTTGTGACATTATTTTGGTTTGATGTATCACTAACTAATTATGATATTATTACTCAAATTAAATTAGTAAAGATGTTAAACATAAGATACATGCATATGCCACTGTTTTATGGCTCCCTTGGCTGCAGGCATATTCTCATCATTCATAATGCTATCAATGATATTCTCTGTATATGTTTAATTTATGCGGGTATCTTATGATTGTTTAGTCTTGAGTTATTTATTCTACTTTACCTGGTTGATAACTAAAATTAGTGACACATCTTTCAGATCAAACAAAACATCGAAGCCCAAACACATCAACATGTAGATGCTCGGTCAAAAGCCAGGTGAACAAATCATAGCTCTGCCTGACTCGTATCATATGTGCTAAAATTTTTATAGTATATTCTACCACTATAATTCAGGATCCTTCAAAGCTAAAAAAGGGATGGAGGATTAAACCTTGAACTTGGTGTGACATAACAATTGCTTGGTCACATATTTTGACCAATATTTGCAACTTTTTTGTGGCATTACTCATTATCCAATAGTTTAATTGACATATTACTCTACGAGGCTTGCTGTATTACCTGTGCGACTTGTCATATATAAGAACAGAAGGGAGCGCTAAAAGGCTAAAATTAAATCTGGAATTGCAGTATAAATAACTTTACGACATCAAGGAGTGCAAAGAGCTTTAGTGAAGTTTCTTTTTTTGGCTTGATGTTTATGTATTAGCCTCCAGGTTTGATGGTCAAGCACCCGAGCCACGCAAAGGAATAAGAAGCGGTCATGTACCAGGCAGCAAATGTATTCCTTTTGTCCAGGTAATAATCAGAACTTTGTTACCTTGTTATTATCTTTAAAGATTTATTATGAATTTTGTAATTTTTGGCACAATATATAGAGAATATTGGGAGTTTACTTCATGCAATATCTGGTTACATTCTTGTGGCTCTTCCCCTTTCATAGTTAAGTTAAAACTCAGTAAAGATGTGAATTTACAATCTTAGATTATCATTCTGTTTCTTTCAAGTTTCAACAATACCTAAGTCAAGATTTTTGAATTTATTCCTCCACAAGGAATGCTGTAATCAGTGTATTGAAGTCACACCTTTACTTTTGTTTTTAAATTCTGGAGCAAAACTTGCTTTGAACCTCTAAGAACATCAAATCACCCACCCAGGGGATAGCTGTGTTCTGTTTAAAGCAAACTGGAACTGAACCAACACTATTCTCTTCAAAGGAATCAGTTCTTAAAGAAGTTCTGTTAAATTTGGCTCAAACAACTTAAGAAATTCTATATTTCAAACAATGAATTATGAAATATGAAACCTTACTGGCCAATAAAGAAGATTGATTTTTCTTCTTGAGGGCTTGACCATTGAATATATAAATGTGAAAACCACATTATTTCAACTGTATGATACTACATTCATTACTTGCTCATCACATCTTCCTTTGAACCTTAAAAACCTAACATCACCTGTCACCTAGGGGTCCTGTTTAAAGTAAAATGGAACAGAACTGTCACTGTTTGCTTCACACGGTTCAGTTATCAAACATTTTTTATTAAGTTTGGCTCAAACAACTAAAAAAAAAAAAAAAATTCTATATTTCCAATAATGAATTGACTCAAACCAAACTGACCAAGATAAACGATAAAAAGATTGAGGACTTGACCTTTAAATATATAAATGCTGAAATGCACGTTGGTTCACCATATGATGCCACATTCAGTACTGCTCATAAGAAATGTGATTGCAAGTGGACTGTCCAGTGTAATAGCGCACTAAGTATATCAAGTTTAGAGGAATCGTGTGAGTTCATTATTAGCACCTATGAAGCATAGACATGTCAAAGTGAGTATCGTGCCCATGTCAGATATGTTCCGCATGCTAACACAACATGACATTTGCTGATACATCTCAAACAGACTGAAAGCATGTCGGATTTTAAGAACCAAAAGAATTGTATGTAGGAGTCGTGTTCGCTTTTAGAAAGTATTATAGATCGCATGTTGGCACTATATCTACTTTAAAAAGTTCATAAAGATCACATGTTGAGTATTATGGAATTTTACATTGCCTAAGAAGACAGAAATTATTTTAACATAAAAGGAAGAGTAACCCATTTACAAATGTCTGAAAGGACAGAGGTTTCAAATATTTTATTCAAGCCCACCTCTGAGCAGACCAGCCCTCTTGATTGGTTGGTTAATCTTTCATTTGGTTTGAGCTTTTCTAAATTCAGTCATCGTAATACCAAATTTCATATATTACTTGAACCAGATGAGACCTTTTCAAAACTAGATTGAACCAGACAACATCAATTCGGTTCTGTTTATGGTTAAACTGGTTTTGCTCTCCCTAGTTCCATTGCATTTGAATGAGACTCTCTTATACGAAATATTATTATTATTCTCATTGTTGTTGTTAATTTTTATTAGTCAAATGAAATAAATTTCTTACTGATATGAAGCCTTTATGAATCTCAGATTCACTGGCAACCTTATTGTTGTTATACCATCCACTATTTGTGCCACTTTACTCTCAAAGAGACAACCATAGTAATTAGGATGTTCGCAAGGAGGAAACCCTTCTTTGGATCCTCCGAAGCAGCTATAATATATTAACACTGTTGCTTTTAGGCCTGTGGAAAATCCAGATATTCTGAAGCTGAGTTTCAAGTGTCAACTGTGTATTATGTCCTTTTAGATGTATTTGATTTTATTATATGGAAATACACTCTAATTGGCAATTTTGCTTTACATGGCTTCTTAAAAGGACTGCATTTTTCCATGTCAAACATTTTGTTTCTTCTTCTGGACACTCTCAGTCTCTAGAGGATTTTGAGTTGCTCTGCAAGCTTAAATTGCAAAAATTTCTTAATCCTCTTCTTGCATCAATTGGCCTTCTAGGATTTGTAGAAAAGGTTACTTTTCTCGTTGATATCCTCAGCCAGGAGTTCTGTGCCTTCGTGGAGGGGTAATGCCAGGTTGATAGCTTGTCGTAAAATTTCATCATCTTTCCAGTAAGTCATATGCTCAGAGTGGACGTCATTTTGATTTGTAAAGACTTAAATGATCAGATGATTGAATTGCCACCAATATTTTTGACTTAAACTTCAATATTCTATTGAGATCCAGCAGAAAAGTTTATATCCCACATAATTAAATCCATTTACTGCTAACTTTTCTTCTTTGATTCTTTTTATTGTAGACATTGAGGTTTGAAACAAATAGGGTTTGGATTGTCATTGTTACCTTTATAGGTTTCCTGACCCATGCATTGAAAACATTCTGATTTCCGAGTCCTGATGCTCATGCTAAGATCTACTGTTTGCTTGTATAAATTTCCTATGGTTTATAGATTTCTTGAGTGATGTAATTATCTGCTGGGTGCTCGCACTAAGAGCTATACAAATTAAGTTTGGACTGCCATTGCTCATTGTTGTAAAAAAGGTATATAAGGCCGCTTATGTGGCAGCATAAAGCAAGCGCCCTCAGACAGAATCGATTTGAGTTATGAACTCATAGTATACAGTTATCCTGCAAAATCAGGTCCATGCTGCTCAGCCTACTGCTTACCCTCTTGTACGCACTAGCATTCAGGAATAGGTTCAAGGTCTTAAGGTTTTGGCATAGTGAGTTTTAGATCAAGTTAAATTGCATATGGGTTTGATTTGAGAAAATCAAACCCAATGGCGTATTGAGTTTTAGATCAAGTTAAATTGCAAATGGTTTTGATCTGAGAAAAATCAAACCCATTTGCAATTTAACTTGATACAAAACTCAATATGCCATAACCTTAAAGACCTTGAACCTATACTCGAACTCATCCTTCTCCCGTTATCTGATAGAAGAGTGGTGAGGCTGCAACAACAAAGCATTTTTTTCTCCCTTCACATTCCCTTAATCCCTTGAATCCTTCTTCTTTATTATAATTTTTTCAATGGGATTCCCAATTTCTCAATCTCCCTCTGTATTTTTTGTTGGTGAAATCTTGCAAGCATTCAGAACTTTGTGAAGCAGCACAAGACCTCTTGGCAACCTTTTGGCACCTGGTTTTTGAATTATGGTTTTTGCACATAAAATTTTATCATATTCTTCTTTGTTTTTGAATTGTTTAATAGTTTTTGACACAATATATATAAATATATAGACATTATATGTACCTATTTATGTATATATAATTCAGTTCAGCATATTCCAAGTCAATGCAGATCATAAACCTTTACGTGTTATGCATTGTCCAATCAAACACACAAGGCGAACTTGCTTTACGACATCATTTGCTCCATTTATTATTTTTCATCATGCTCTGAATTAGTCATTGACTCGATCCATGACACCATTCTAGAATAAGAATGGGTTGGTATCTTTTAGTGACTCAGTTAATCAACCATCTTCTTCTTTAGATCATTGTTCTTTGTTTCAGTCAAATTAGATGTTTGCTTTCGTACTGATATGCTGGTTTTACACATTAAATACCTCACTTTCATCAATCTTCGCAAGCTTGTGGGTTTCTTATTGACAATGATACCATTCTACAGATGTTAGACAGCTCTCAAATGCTTTTGCCCTCCAACGATCTTACCAAAAGATTTGAGCAAGAAGGTAAGAACTTGTAATGTCATCTGGCCACGGCATTCTTCAGAGGGATGCTGCATCTGTGTGCTCTTCTTGTTGTCAAGGTCTGAATTCCTCTATTGTAATCAGGCATCTCGCTAGATCACCCAGTGGTTGCATCATGTGGCACTGGCGTAACTGCTTGCATCCTCGCTTTGGTAACCACCTTAAGCAGGAGCTTTTAAAGAAATTTTCACTTTCGACTGCATTGTTGATATTGGCTGATATACTCATCATGTTCATCTTATCTTAGGGTCTTCACCGATTAGGGAAACTAGACGTTCCTATATACGATGGGTCTTGGACGGAATGGGGATCCCAATCCGACACTCCGGTCACGAGCTCCTGAACTATTCTGCTTCTTTATCACAATGATCATGAGGAGAATGCCTCTGAGACAGAGATGGTGCTATTTCTTCTCAAGATTGTAAATGACCTAGTTCTAGAAAAATTGTTTTCGGCTGTTTTGAATGATGTTTTAACTTCAATTACTGCATCCTTGAATCGACATGTCTACGGTTGTTTGTTTTGAGATTTTTACTCCCTTGAATTATACAGTTGGGGTGGAAATTTTATTTATGCACGACAATTTACTTTTGGCGCACAGGTTTAAAATTTGCAAACAATTCCAAGTTACTTATATTTTTCTTGCTTAAGTTTTTCTTTTAAATTTTAAAATCTCTAAATTTTTTTAAAATTTAAAACATTAGCATCGTCTTTCTTCTCTGTTCTCTTTCTAATATTCAAAAAAATATTTTATTTGTGCTATTTAAATCTTAAAAATATGTATTTCTCATAAATTTATGGATTTTTTAACTTTCTAAAATATTTATATTTGCGTTGCTTAAAAAGTTAGGAAAAATTTTAAATTCTTCGAATTCACTTAGATAAGTTTGAGTTTTTTGAGACAAGTTTGAGATTTTGAAAGTAAATGAAAAAATTCAACATGCAATTTTCAGTTTTTTATGCGTTTTTATTTGTAATTGATTGTTACTAATTTCTTTTTTTATTGGTGCGGTGGTTGATCACTGGTTAGAGCTGAAAGTAGAGCTTAAGGTTACAAGCAGGTGCACAGAGGCAAGGTTACAAGCGGGTGCACAGAGGCTCCTCAATTGGTGATGTTTCAAAATAGGCTCCTAAATTGGTGATGGAAGGTTGGTGTAAAGAGGAAGTGGTCATCAAAAGTAATTTGTTGTGAATTTCACAACTGGGATGGGTTGGACTAGTAATACATCGTATTGTGTTTGTTTCTACAAGAATCTCCTGTACTTCACTGAAATTTGAGAGAGTACGCTTCGAATTTGATCTAGAAATGGTCCGCTTGAGAATCCAATGCTAATATTGGACTCGGTTATGATTTCTGATTATTATCCAAATTTTTTTCCTTGGATTTTCATTAAAATAAACACTATATATATTCATATTAGTAGTATAATATGTGAGCCAATAAATGAATTTTAAGAGAATATATAAAAAGTGTACTAAGGCTAAAGTATAAGAAACTATCATAAAAACTATTACCGTTCAATTTCCATGAACTATTTTTTTTTTTTTGGTTTAAGTTCTATGCACTATCATATTTTGGTTTTATCTAATTAAGTATTAATGTTATTAAATTAATCTACTAAATAGATTAATTGAACCTCAAACCTTGCTTTCTAAAAAATTAATTGTATTGAACAAATAAATCTATCAAAAGACACATAATAAGATTGTACGTATGAAAAAGTGTATTATTTTTCATTCTTTAGCTTCGTTTTTTGGGAATTTTGCATGAAATTTACTACGGGACTGTTTAGATAACATAAAAATATTTTATAAGGATTTATGAATTAATAAAGTTTCTCCATGGATCATTTTAGAATTAAACAAACTAATTATCTAAATTTGTATTATTCTATAATCTATTTAATAAACTATTAGTTATAATTTTGAATCCTCTTGCTAATTAGAAGGGACTAATTGAAACGATTATCTCTGTAGGTGTATTACTAATACCCATTAAGAATTTTTTTGATAAATTCTGCAATTAAGCCGTTAAAAAAATTCTAAATATGAGGTGGGGTCCGCTTATCGTGCACCAGCGCTACCCTGACCAATAGGGACTCGCGAATCATGAATGTGCGAACAAAACAAGTTTCTCCTCAGGAACACCTGCAGCGGGTACCAAGTAATTTACCGTATATTTACATAAAAACCAAGTCTAGTATACAGAAGAGACGAAAACACCCTGCTGTGGTTTTAGCTCCGATAAATTTCCCCCGCCCTCCGCCGCCGCCGATGGACGTCGGTGGATTGGACTCCGACGGGAGGGGCTTCACTAGTGCCAGAGAGATGTGGAGGGAAGAAATCGGCCTCGACGAACCCGATAATACCAGCAACAGCAAACGCTGCCAGTGGTACTCTAAGGGCATCTCGTATTGGGAAGTAAGCAATCAATCATCGCCAAAATCTCTCAATAGGTTTTTTTTTTTTTTTTTTTTTTTTTTTTTTTCTGATTTTGATTCGATTTTTCTTGGTCTATTAAGGGCGTGGAAGCGTCAGTCGACGGGGTTCTCGGTGGCTACGGCCATGTGAATGATGTCGATGTTAAGGGGAGCGATGCTTTCCTCAAAACCCTCTTGCCCGCTCGATTTGGAGTGGAAAGGCGCAATCTTGTAGCTCTTGGTAGCGTTACTGTTTTGATTGTCTCTTGTTATTTGTAATTTTGATGAAAGTTGGAGATTTTATAACTTATGTGTGATTTTTTTTTTTAATCAGATTGTGGTTCTGGCATTGGGAGGGTTACAAAGAATCTGCTCTTGAGACATTTTCATGAGGTAAGTAATCAGATTTTGTTTTCTTTTTTTTTTTGTTGTTTTTTTTTTTTTTTTTTGTTGGGGGGGTGGGGGTTTGATTTTAGATCTTGTACATACCTTTCGTGGAATTGATTGTAACTAAAAGAAAACTGTTATTTTCTTGTTCTTATGAGCACATGGACGTGCATTGTGTATCATATAATTTTCTCTTCAAGTATGTTAATTTGAGATTTTAACGGAGTTAGAAGATGGGATAGATGGGGGCAAAAGAAGTTTCAAGGTCACTACCTTTGAAGGTGAAAACCTGGCCGATGGCTGTTGTTATCATTGTAATTCTTAGTTTTATTTTTAAATGACGGAGGGAAGTGGGCTATTCCACCGTTTCATTAGTGAGCACCTAATGAAACAAGCTTTTAATGAAAGAGTGAAAGAATTACACTAAAGAAAGACAAATGTATCAACTATTTATTCAAAACACATACCTCATCTTAGAGTGATGAGAAGGTAACACAACTTAAATAATTGGCAAAGGACTTGGGTTATAGTTCATACTTGTCGAAAAAAATAGAAAAACATTGGCAACCTGTAAGCTGAGGGCTAGGGATTTCCCCTAGGTGGTAGAAGTCTTGTATGACCCAGGTGAACATCAAAGGTAGCTAGGCAGACTTTAAATGGCTAGTTTGCAAATATACAAATTACAAACTTAGAGAAACCCTAGTTTCACTGACTATAGGCATCGTTCTGGAACACAGTTTAAATTAAATCAGATTTATTTTGTGAAATCTTTCTAAAATAGGCTCATTGTGTAGAAATAAAAAGTGGTTGTAAGAGTTACATTTTTAAACTAAAATCTAATCTTACAGATTAAATTATAAAAACAAGATGATTGAGTCATCTCATTCATTTTAAAAAATTGTTATTTGGCCATTGAAAACTAACCATTAGAAAACCAATTTTGTGACTCCTTATAACCCATATATCTTGCACCCTTCATTCATAAACATGTCATTTAGAAATAGTTTTCTAATCTAGCATGAAGCAAATCATGGATATTCGATGGTGCCAATTTAAGGATGCAATATGATTCTTCACAAACAACTTAGACTTTGTGTACATTCTACATAAACTGCCAACAAGTCTCTATGAACTCTACGTAAACAGTTTTCATGAACTCTAGTCAAACATAGTAGGCTTCATTCACTATGATCTTGGGTCGCCACGCAATATGCTTTTTTTGTCCACATCTGCAAATATAATTCGAATGCGATGCTCAGTATGCCAAAGTTGTCAAAGCTTAACCTTCGCAAAAGAGTTTAAGCCATTCTCTTTATCCCCTCCCATACTAGTGATGGGTAGATTCAAACCCATGACCTTGAGCTCTTCATCTGTTAATTTATAACAACTAAATGTATAATGGTTGAGTTATAATAATTCATGGCATGAATATAAATGAAATATTATTTACACAATTGTTTTTGAGATATTGCATATTCGCATATGCATGTCATATCATATCCAAGTTATAATAATTTATGGTAAGAATACATATAAATTATTATTTACACAATTTTTTTGAAATTTTGTATATCTGCATATTCGTGTCATATCATATCCGATTCTCGTACTCGTATTAACAACCTATACCCTTACTTCCATTTGTCGTAATATACATAAGATGAATGTTGTCTATTGTTCAACTATGCCATTCATTATTATATACATGTGGTCCATAGTTCATCCATTACATCATTTCGACCATGGAACAAATTGTTATCATGATGCTTGTCATGACAATGAAATGTGTTCATGTGACCTAATGATAACTAAATTATACGTGTTCTGGCTTTTTAGGTGTTTCAAGTTGTACAGATGTGTTGGTCTTTGTAAGCTGTATATAAAAAATAATGCTTGAATTCAGGTTGATCTTGTGGAGCCAGTATCACATTTTCTTGATGTTGCTCGTGATAATTTACTTCATAATGAAGACATGAATGAAGATGGTCACAAGGCCGTTAATTTTTACTGTGTCCCTCTTCAGGTTATTTTCTCATTGCGCTTTCAATGGTCATTTTTCTTACTGTCAGAAACTTTTGTTAGCACTTACTGTGTTTGAGCTAATTGGCATTTGGACTCTGGATATTTTACCATTACAGGACTTCACTCCAGAAGCTGGAAGGTATGATGTGATATGGATCCAGTGGTGTATAGGACAGCTTGCTGATGATGATTTTGTAGCTTTTTTTAAACGAGCAAAGGTTTGTATGCTCTAGTGCAGTTATTTCCATTTCAGTTGGCATAAAATGGGGAATGATCTTCAGTTTCATTTCCTTTGCTGCATTTATGCTCCTTTGGCATTCTTAGTTGGAGTTTATTTTTGCAGATAATTTCACATTCTTCTAGAGAAAACATCTTGTTCTGCTGTTGTGGTCGTCTGCTATCCTTTTCTTAATATTTAGCTAGTAAAGTTCTGTTAAATCAATCTAGTGCAGTTATTACTGAGTTACCTGGATGGGCTACTTGGAGAATTTACTATTCTGGACATGATCTATAGCATGGGAATTGTAAAAAGCAGATATATTTGGCAAATTCTTTTTTTACAGATTGTGATAATAAATTGACAGTTATCTAGTAACAGGTTAAATAAGTGTCGCTAATTTAGGAGAAGTTAAAGGAAAACTTTGCTAAGTGCTGATAATGATGTTTACCTTTAGAAACAATTGTAGCTTGGTTGGTATGGATCCTTATAACTTTTGGTGATAACTGTGTTTAGGGAAATGTCATTTTGGTATTTGGAACCCTTGAATTTAGGTAAATCTTTTGGGCGAGAAAATATATTAGGGTTTTGGCGGATCTGTAGGTATCATGATATAAAAATTCTAAACCAGTTACGGGCACAAAATGTTGTTGGAAAGTCATAGTGTTGCCTGTAGCAAAATACTCGTGTTAAATGTTGAAGATTAAATCTTCTCCAATGCATCTCTCTTAAGTTGCGCTTTGCACATATATAACTGGCCTTCTCTTATGCATGTTTTAATAATAAATTGTCTTAAATTTTTACATGGAAGTAAGATGAAATAGTATCAAGTGACGAGCAAATTTCAAACCCATTGAGAATTTCTTGATTCAGAACTGACTTTCCTATCTTTGTCTTATGTTTTGAGCCTTAGCTTTTCAGTTTCATCATCTTTACCTGGTCGGTAAGTGTTGCAGTTTATTTCTTTTTAGGCAAGGTTTTTCGGTTAATGGATAGGAATAGGAACATCTAATGTGGTGCCTTATAAACTTCTCTGGTTAGTTATCTATAGTTTTTGAAATGAAATAACAGCTTACTGTATACAGTTAGGAACCTCTGTTTTTGTATCTTGTAAGGTTGCTTTACATATAGAAGCAGGCAAACAGAAATTGAATATGGATAAAAGAAACTAACACTTTGTTTCTGGTCATGAATCCCTGAACTTGCTTACGTTCAATATTTTAGTGGAGAACTTGATGATATTGAGGCCTTGCTTTATGGATTTCTTAGCTAGTCTTCCACCTTGCTTTCCAAGTTCCAACCCCACCCTCTGTCCCTTTCTTCTCCCTTCACTTTCGGTTGCCTGCTGACAATTGCTTCCCTCAATGCCTGCACACTTTTTAGGATTTCGCAACTTTGTTGTGAGGCCATACACCATGGGTATAGATGGGAAATAGCACTTTAATAATCCATATGTGTTGGTCTCTCTCTGTAACTGAGAGTTGTCAACACCTAAAAGCTAATTTTTCCACGGTCTGCATCATGGCCCACCAGTGTGGGGTGGGTGTGTGTGTTTATATTTATAGAAAGATAATTAATATATATATATATATATATATATATATATATATATATATATATAGAGAGAGAGAGAGAGAGAGAGAGAGAGAGAGAGAGAGATGCCTTATGTAAAATGCACAAGGTTTAAAATACCAGAATAGGTATTCGTATCGGTTGATTATATATGGTGTCGGAATTGGCAATATTTGTGTGCATCATGTTGTCAATATTGTGCTGATATTTGTATGGGTATATCATGTATAAGATGCATCAACATTTGATGCAATATTTATGATGTATAACGATATGGGTCAATATTTAAAATATTGCCGTAAATTGATGATGATCCTTCACTAATTGAAGCAGATCTGAGTGGGAGTATGGGGAGGATTATTTGAAACTCATATTCAAAACTTTGAGGGAGTAATGGGAGGAATATTTAAGACCCCAAATTTACTATTTAAAATTTTAATTGACAAGGGACATATCTCCATAAACATATGGGCCTAACAACAATCGACGACTTAGTACCATTCAATTATGTTTCTTGTTCACATATGATGGATGAGCTTATCTCCATCTAGGCTCTCCCTAAATCCTAGCTCATCTAGGTTACCAACACTACTTACAGAGGTGATCTTCCTTGGAAAGATTAGACAAAAAAAAAAAAATTACCTCTTAAGGTTCCTCCATAGATTTTGGGTGGCACCATTGATGGTGAATGAATCTACATGTTCATGAAAAGCTATAGGGCGCTCTCCTAGTATCCTCACTATCAGGGAACATAATTCCTTAGAGGTTTTAGATGCTTCACCAATCATATGATAACAACAATATCTTAAGCGGTATGGATCACATATCGTTTTGCTTAATCCAGTATCCATACCATGTACCATAACATGGTATTAGAGATGGACTAGAGCTTTATTTTTATTTTTATTTTTGGTGGAATTGGTAGAAACATGTTAAAATCTAGGTGAAATAATGGTTTTTCCTACTGATCTTCGTTTTTTTTGCTTAAGACCTATTATAATTAAAATTAATTGCTCATAATTTTAAATGCAAAAATCATAGAACTTGATATTTTGATATTTATGATCTATTTTTGTATGATTTTTGCTATCTTTTTAATTGAGAGCGTTAAATCCTGTCTGTTCCTTGATGTTAGCTTTGTGTAAATCATAGCTTGTTTAATTTTATCGTATGTTTTTGGAGAAACCCTAAATCCTTTGGGTAGGTTATGCGATCCATTTTCTGCAAATTAATCCTAAAAACTCATATTGTTAATGTGATTAAATTACATGATCATGTTATATGTTTTGATTTCGCGCTAGATATTAGTTAACTATTTATTTATTTGATCGAGAGGAACCCATGAAAATGTTACAACATGCAACTTAAAAACAACTCGACATTAACAACCTGTCGAACAATCTAAAATATACCAATGGATTGATTTTAAAGCCCGAACGCGACAGAATAGGCATGCGTTGCAGGTGGCTTACACGAAAGGGAGAGTGCCAGTTTTGATGAGAGCTTGGATTGTGTCAATCTCATCCATCAGTTGAGCACGGGGCAGCTCACGATGGGTGCTCCACATCTGCCTTATGTAGAGCCTAGCTTGGACCTTGAGTCCCACTAGACTTGGCCAAGCTGAGGCAGGCTCGGGTGGGACTTGTGGGGGCCCTGTATGTGAGGTTGCAGGTCGGGTCCACAACCCGGTGGGGAGTTGATCCGAACCCATATTCCAACAAATAACATGCTATTTTTCTTCTATATCTTTTTTTGATCTGTGATGTGTTGCTGTGATTATTGATGTTGTTGTTGCTTTAACACTTACAATATGTGACTACACAGGTCGGCCTCAAACCTAATGGATTTTTCGTTGTTAAAGAGAACATTGCAAGAAATGGTATCATTCTCTCTTCTCTAATATGTAATATGTTCATGTGAGGTATCCTCATTATTATTATTCATGATGAATTGAGCTTCTATGTTTTTGATACTCATGAAAGTGCAAACCCACAAGCCCACTTTTAGTTTATTTCCCTTCATCTTTTTTACCTGTTCTTTGCTTAATATATATTAGTTCCTGTTAAGCTTCAGAAAAGCAGACCTGAATCGTTTGCTTGAAATTCAGTTAGTCAGACCGCAAGACTTGGTGATCATTTTCATGTAAACATATCAAGTGCCATTTTTTTGTAAAATTAGGTCATATATCTTCAGCATTCCATCCTGGTCATTGGAAAATATAATATATTGGAACATGATTCATATTTATTGTGGTTTTCATTAATTTTTTTCTATTAAACTTTTTTTATCATAATGCTTTCCTTGAAAGTTTTGTTCTTTCGACAAGATAGCTTAGTTGTCATTACTTTACACTACCTATTTCTTGTTTTGTGTATCATATCTGATTTCTTCAAGCAATGTGCTTTGCCTTATTCTTCATTGGTGCTTTGTTGCATTCTATCCACACTTGGATAGAAAAGAAATTGAAACTGAGGAAGGCTATACAGACCTGAAACTTGAAGCTGTAATAATTAAGCCAACTTTTCCCGTCAACTAAAAATTGGTGACAGTAAGGGGAAAAAAACCAAAAGAAAAGAAATGGAAGTGATCATTTCTCTTTAAGATGCACCGGGAGGTTTCTCAGTCTAGCAGTTAAGTTTGGTTGTCGGCGTTTGTAGCAGTTCTTGCTGATTCATCTTGTCGTCTTCTGACGAGAAAACCGAACTAGCATTTACTAAATGCATTTGTCACACAATTAAGGGTATACAAATATTTGTTACAATGGTTAAACTTCGATTTTGAGACTATACACTAGTTTGATAGATGCAAGCCCTTTTTATTGTCAAAATTTCTTGGGTAAATTGAGCCCATTGCTGCATTTTGTCAATTAATCTTATTTCATAACTTGATATGCACTCGTATCTGTTGCAGGATTCGTACTGGATAAGGAGGACAAGAGCGTCACGCGATCTGATTCATATTTTAAGGAGCTATTTCACCAGTGTGGACTATTTATCTACAGCACAAAGGTTCCGAGAGAAAAAAAATTCCTTTGCTAATAAATTCAGAATTTACTCCAAAGTCCAAGTCCTTAACCTCTAAATGTATATATGTGAACTTCAGGATCAAAGGGACTTTCCTAGAGAAATTTTCCCTGTCAAGATGTATGCACTTGTGACTACTAAACCAAGGGGTACAAGCTCTGGTAGAGGCAAGAAGAAACAATATATGCCTGCTGTGATCAGGTGATGCTCTTTCTACGGTTGTGCCAAGTCCCCACCGGATTCAAAAATATGGCCTGTTCTCATATGCTTCGCAAGGCGCCGTTGAACCTTTGTGCAGAAGTGGTTGAACCAACTATGCATGCTCCAATTTCCTCCGAAAGTGTATTTTGACGCGATCGAAGTAGATTCAACTAAGGAGTACTATGTTACAAGTTTTGCTGGTTTTGTTTATTGGTTTTTTTTTTTTTTTTTTTTTAAATATTCTCTGTAAGTCTGTTGAGAGTTTATGCTGTTAGCAAAGGTTCAGTACTGAGAATGATATGTTTATCAAAGTTCTGTATCAAATTAGAGAGATGGTCAGTGAGGACCTGAGGCTTACTCTCCTCTCTTCTTATTTCTCTTTTGATTGACTGTATTTATTTATTTATTTATTTCTAAGATCAAATAGAAAGAAAATCTATGGAATTTGATGTTCATGTGGTTTAGCTCATTTCTCCACCTGCTCTATGATGAATTCTTATTTTGCTGTCTATTGTCTAGATATTAGTGGAGTGTTCATGACCAACCCCTTGAAAAGATTTTAAGTTTGAATATGGAGATCATATAGTATGATATAGAAACTACATATAGAAAGCAGCAAAAGGCAAGGACGTGGATGAGTCACAGAAGCAAATAGTGGGATGCAGATCATATTTGGGATTGTAGCCAAGAGTTTTTTTTAGAAGTAGGGTATTATATATATATATATATATATATATATATATATATATATATATAAGAAAACGGGAAATATATCGGCGGTGAAGGAAACTTCCTTCATCGCCACTTAGGTGACCCAATAAAATTATTACACGTGGTGTCATTTAAGAGAATTCATTTATTTGTTATCTTAAATGACGTCCCGTGTTATAATTTTATTGGGCCACCTAAGCGGCGGTGAAGGAACTCCCTTCACCGCCGGTGTATTTCCCGTTTCCTCTCTCTCTCTCTCTCTCTCTCTCTATATATATATATATATATATATAGGATTATTGTAGATGAGCTGCCAGCTCAGAAAAAGTTACGTGAGCTAGCGGCAAAACTATAATGATCCAATGATTTTTTTTTAATTTTTTTTAACAATTACTATCTCTACCTCCTTAACTTCTTTTATATTAAATTTCATAGATTTTGGAGTTCATTTACCTTTTCATCAAGTGCATACAAAATATTTTATTCATTGAAAACCGTTAATTTTGTGTTAATTTGATGGAGAACCAAATCAAAACTAAAACCCAAGAAATTGGGTATGAGTGAACCTAAAGAGTCGAGATCATAATCCAAAAGAAATTTTTTAAAAAAAATTACTGGAGATAGTGAAAATGAACTGCAGCTCAGGTAACTTGCATGAGCTGTCAGCTCATTTCCATCTCTCTCTCTATATATATATATAATAGAAATGAGCCACAAGTAAGTTGTCTGAGCTACTGGTCATTTTTACTATCTCTAATAATTTTGTTAGCAAATTTTTTCGATCCCTTAAAGTTTATTCATATTCAATTTCTTAGATTTTAGTTTTCATTTAGTCTTCCATCACATAGAAATAAAATTAACAAGATTTTGGTAAACACAATATTTTTTAAAGGCCAAATAAAATATGAAACTGTCCATTATACATATAGAAGATGCCTCTTATAGATATGAACTAAAAAAGACTATCTGATGTCCAACAAGGGAAAGAGAATCATGCACTTAGGAATTGTTTGGTTAGGAGTTGCAACTCATAAAATGGGTTGTAATTTAAAAAGTAGGATGTAGGTGGAACTTTTATAATGTTAGGTTGTAGTTACAGTTATAAAATTTTATAACTGAAGTCACAATTATTTACTCCATTATAACAAATATACTTACGAAGAACAAGTATTTATTACGACTTATGATTTTTATTTGTAAATATTAATTATATTGTTGATAAATGTAGTACTTTTTATTATTCTTAAAAATAAGAAAATTAAAATTTGAAAAATTTTACAACTCTAATTACCAGCTTCTTCAAACACTGTAATAAAAGTTACAGTTAGTTCCATTACAGTAATGAAAGAGGCTCTTAATGCGAATGTGATTCTTATCTAAGTCAAAGATTCAAAGCAAATCTAACAAACCCTTCAACCATTGCCGCTCTCTAAAGTCTCCAACATGAAACACCTTGCTTGTCTCATCCCATCCCAAATCCAAAAACCCACGTAATCTGTTGAACTCAACCGAACAACTCTTCTATATAACAAACCCCTGCAACTCAAGCTCCAAACCAAAACCCTAACACTTTCACCAAAAAAATGGCCTCAACCTCAACCCTCACCCTCACCCTCCTCCTCCTCCTCCTCCTCGCCCTCTCTGCCACCGATGCCGCCACCTTCACCATCACCAACCGCTGCTCCTCCACACTCTGGCCCTCCGCCGTCCCCGGCGGAGGCCGCCAGCTCGACCCCGGCCAGACCTGGACTCTCGACATCCCCAACGGCACCTACAACGGCCTCATCTGGGCCCGCACCGCCTGCACCTTCGACGCCACAGGCCGCGGCACCTGCCAGACCGGCGACTGCGGCGGCCTCCTCAACTGCACCGCCGTTGGCAGCTCCCCGCTAACTCTCGCCGTCTACTCCGTCAACCAGTTCAAGAACCTCGACTGGTACGACATCTCCCTCGTCGGAGGGTTCAACGTGCCGATGGAGCTCGCGTCGACGTCCGGCGGCTGCCACGACATCAAGTGCGCCGCCGATATCACGGGGCAGTGCCCTGAGGTGCTGAGGGCCCCCGGGGGGTGCAACAACCCTTGTACGGTGTTCAAGACTGAGGAGTACTGTTGCACCACCGGGAGCAGTTGTGGGCCGACGGAATATTCAAGATTCTTCAAGAATCTTTGCCCGGAGGCTTATAGTTACCCTAGGGATGATCAGACTAGTTTGTTTACTTGCCCTGGTGGGGGTGATTACAGGGTTGCGTTCTGCCCTTGAGCTGATGATTCTGTACGTAACGTACGTTGTCTTTGTCTATGATATAACTAAAGGAAATATTTTGAAATTTCATGAAAGAGAAAAAAAAATTTATAAATGAGAAAAGGTTGTTAAGATTTTTGATTCTAGCTCGAGCCAAAACTCGTAGATACGGTTCAAGTATTTAAACATAAACTAAACTTAAGATTTATAAGATCAACACGATGGGCCCGATGAATACGCTGATTTAACAAAGCTACAACGAGAATTTTAAAAAGTTGTTCACTAAAAAAAAAAAAATATAGAGCTTTGAACTACCATTAGCATCAAGAGAATCCAACTTTTCTAAACGACCATTAGCATCTTGAAATGAACCCAACTTTTCTGAACCAACCTTAGCATCTTGAAATGGAGAACCCAACTTTGCTATTCGGAGACTCGATCATAGTTTCGAATTATTTGAAGCATTGTTGGGTACCAAGGCACGTAGGTTTTTTTGACCCTTCGATGAGAAAATCATCTGATCACTCTTTCTTCGGTGTGGAAGAATGCACTTTCGTCGGGAGCAATCGTTGCCTAGCATCGGTATATTGTCTTGGTGTAAAGGGGATACAAAGAATCGAAAATGGTTTCTGGTCATCTCATATCGACAATCGATAAAAGAATGCATTTCACAAGTAAGGCACGGAGATTCTTCCAGGTTTCAGTTGTCTATCTTTTAGGCCGAAGAGGGAAGGTCAAAGTTTTCACTTGATGGGGCATGGAGAGCGATACACATTCCCACTGTCTCGATAGTTCATAGGCAGCGCGAGTTTTCGAACTCACAAGAACCCTATTGAGCTGTGCAATCGCCCTTCATTCGCCTTACGTCATCGCATATCCAAATGAATAGATTGAAGAAATCAAGTTGTTTGGTCAAATCTCGACATGTTTAGTTTGAAAATATCACCATGGAACAATCAAATGTAAAAAAAGTAAAGACAATTGATACAAACGAGAGTATGATGCGATGAGAGGAGTGCAAGTGGCTCCGCCCAACATGGAGAGAAGATGACAATTATCTTTCCTCTGAGGGCTCCTCCTCTCTCGGCAAATGGATTGGAACATCACCAAAGGTCAGGCTAGTACAGCCATTCAAAACTTTGGTATTAACGGACTTTAGCAATCTAACCCGGGTAGATACGCGACTTGTTTGTTGCCAAGAAGAGTGAACAAGAATTACTTAGTTGGCGAGACATCCTGCTATGCTAATACCTTCACCATTCGATTCATGACGGTGAGAGGTCAATATTCTTCCTAAGTTTTCAGAACTCTGAAATGGATCCACTCAACCGAGAAGATTTGGTGGAGCAAGATGGTGGGTTATATGCTTGATGCTTTCGTTGAACTCTTGCAGGAGATTGGTTTGTACCGAGCAGTTAGGAACATTCAATACAGTATTTCTCACAGTTCCTATCATCTTTTCAGCATATTGGAGTTAGATACCTAAGATTCTGGGACTTTTTTGCTGGTGAGCTAGGAGTCACGCTTCACAAAATGTTTGAAGTCTCAATAATATTAACGAGGGAACTTTCTTATGGAGAATATGTTGCCAAGATTGAGGAGTTAAATCTTTTGAAGACCAGAGACATGCACGTATATGAGACTTACCAGAAGGTAATGTGTCATTGCCATACATGCATTATGCACTCATGAGGTTTCATGGATGCTACCATACATGCATTATGCACTCATGAGGTTTCATGGATGCGTGAGTAAGGTTATGGTTTGAGTGTCTGGATCCGCCCCCTAGTGACGGCTATGATATTAGTTGCATAATGCATGTATGGCAATGATGTTGAATTCATTCACTAATTTGAACCTTAAATTGAGCCAATTCACTAGTTCAAATTAAATGAATTAAGTGAATAGAAATAGGCTTCAAAAGTTGAGTACATAGCAAAGGAACAAAAAGGGAAGATGAAAAGATAGTCCCACATGGGATAGGGGAATGTAAGGATGTGGGTTTAAATATGATAGCTTGCTCCTTTACTTTGCTTATGTAAGAAGAGGAAAACCTTGAGCACCACGGGTGGTGCTACGCACCGCCCGCACGCGCACGCGCGTGTGCGAGGGCGAATGGGCGTTTAGGGCGCATTGGGCGCTTTAGAGGCGCACTTTGCACTTGTTGAAACGGCCAACTGTTGCGACTGTTGAAATCTCAACCGTTGCGACTGTTGAAAACCTATAAATAGGGTAGGGTCTGGGTCAGTGAAAACAACAAGTTTTTTCTTTTCTCTTCTCTTTGTTCTTCTGCAGACAGAAGTTCCAGAATTTCTGTCTACAGAAGAAATCTGTTCATCATTTTCATAAGTCCAGTCCTGCATAACATATACCAGAGAGAACCTTTATCAGATTCGCCAGAGCAGAGGGATTGCAGCTTCCTTCCCTCTGCAGATCGATCGTTGTATCCTGGGAGATCGACGTCCAAGAAATCCAGAAGCGAACAGTGGAGGACGAATCGATTTTAAGGAGATAGTGTCCAACACTAGCCTCGATCTTCATCCTATCTGCTTCCTCTACTTCCTGTCAGTAAAGTCTTCTTCAGTCTTCCTGCAACCAGGTTTTTCTTAATCCAGTTTCATAATTTTCTGATTAGGATAATATACTAGATAAAGAAGAACAGTTTGATGGTTTTTCTTTAACCAGTTTTCTTCTACTTCGAAACTGGAAAAAATATAGACATAAACATAATTACAGAATTAATTTCCTATAAGACAACAGTAGCGAACAGTGTAACTACAAAATCTGCCCTCTTGTGTTGATTGTGTTAATCTAAAACAATTCCGTATGCTTCAATCTGCAACCACAAAATAGTAACCTCCACTTTACATTATACTGTTATAATACATATACTGTCATATGCAAACTTATAACCAACAATCTTAAAATCGATTATTGCATGTTTTAGATTAACTTTTTAAGAATACAGTTTAAACAATTTTAGTTTGAACCTACATTCTTAAAATCGAATCTTGCATGTTTTAAATTAACTTTTTTAAGAATACAGTTTAAACATTTTGTTTAGAACCAACATTCTTAAAACTGAGTTTTGGAATTCTGTCACAATACCATAAATTAAGAATACTGTTAGAACTCTGTTATAATAGTATTTAATCTTTAAACTGATATTTTGTTTTAGATTAAAATACTGTCATACTAGTAATCAATCACTAGTAATTTTAATTGCTTTTAGAGAAGACTAGTTAATTTCTGTTTTGTGATTTGGAGTGTTGTTTTATTAGAAAGTTAAAATTTACTACAAGACATTAAGATAGATAAATTTTAATATTTGTAGATGGCTTCTACATCTGATATGTCCACTGTGATAACTCCTGTCATGGTTACTCCAACTGTGCCTTCAAGCCAGTACGAGAAACCAGAGAAGTTCAGTGGCTCAGATTTTAAGAGATGGCAACAGAAAATGTTGTTCTATCTCACTACAATGAATCTGGCCAAGTACTTGAAGGAGACTGTGCCTACTCTTGTTGAAGATGATCAACAATCAGTGAATGCGGTTGAAGCATGGAAACATGCGGACTTCTTGAGTAAGAACTATATCCTCAATGGTTTGGACAATATACTGTATAATGTATATAGTTCAGTTGCTACTGCTAAGGAACTCTGGGAGTCCTTAGATAAGAAATATAATACAGAAGATGCCGGCTCTAAGAAATATGTAGTCGGTAAGTTTCTGGATTATAAAATGGTTGATTCTAAAAATGTAATCAACCAAGTACAGGATCTTCAAGTGATCATTCATGAAATTCATGCTGAAGGTATGACTATCAGTGAATCTTTTCAAGTGGCTGCAATAATTGAAAAATTGCCACCATCTTGGAAAGAATTTAGATATTACCTAAAGCATAAACGAAAAGAAATGACACTTGAAGATCTAATTATACGATTGAGGATTGAAGAAGATAACCGCCTTTCTGAAAAGAAAATTGGAAATCCATACAATGTTTCTAAAGCTAATGTTATGGAAAATTCCAATAAGTCTAATGACAGGAAGAGAAAGCACAATGGTGAAGACTCTAAGAGTGGTAACTCGAAGAGATTCAATGGCAAGTGCTACAACTGTGACAAGCCTGGACATCGTGCAAAGGACTGCCGTGTGCGAAAGGCACCAGATTCTTCGAAGAAGAAGAAGAAGCATCCTAATGCACATTTGGCCGAAGAAGAAAATCTTTGTGCAAATGTAGATGTAAATTGTACATCTGTTGTCTCAGAGGTTAACCTAGTTGGTGGCAATTCTAAGGAATGGTGGGTGGATACTGGGGCCACTCGCCACATCTGCACCAACAAGTGGATGTTCTCCACATATGAATCTGTGGAAGGAGAACTACTCTACATGGGTAACTCTGCAACCTCCAAGGTTGAAGGACGAGGCAATATTGTACTGAAGATGACTTCGGGGAAAGAACTTACTCTTACTGATGTACTTCATGTACCAGATGTCCGCAAGAATCTGGTCTCTGGTTCAGTCTTGAGTAAGAAAGGCTTTAGGCTTGTGTTTGAGTCTGATAAGTTTATACTCACAAAGAATGGTGTATATGTAGGTAAGGGGTATATGACCAATGGTCTGTTCAAAATAAATGTAATGACCATTGCCCCTAAGGTTATCAATAAAATTGATTCTTCTGTTTATATGACTGAGTCACCTTTTATTTGGCATGGAAGATTAGGACATGTTAATTATTATACTTTACAAAGATTAATAAATTTGAATATGTTGCCTAATTTCAATATAAACTTTGAAAATAAATGTGAAATATGTGTTGAATCAAAAATGACTAAGCTTCCATTTCACTCTATAGAACGTAGTACTGAACCTTTAGAATTAATTTATACAGATGTATGTGATTTAAAATCTATTCAAACTAGAGGTGGAAAGAAGTACTTTATTACGTTTATAGATGATTGTACTAGATATTGTTATGTATATCTACTTAGAATGAAAGATGAGGCAATTGAAATGTTTATACAATACAAAAATGAAGTTGAGAATCAACTTAGCAAAAAGATAAAAATGCTAAGAAGTGATAGAGGTGGTGAATATGAGTCACCATTTGCACAAATTTGTGCAGAACATGGTATTATACATCAAACAACTGCTCCTTACACTCCACAGCAAAATGGAATTGCTGAGCGTAAGAACAGAACTTTAAAAGAAATGATGAATGCCATGTTAACAAGTTCTGGTTTACCCCAGAACATGTGGGGGGAAGCTCTGCTTTCTGCCAATTATATTCTCAACAAGATACCCCAAAAGAAACTTGAGAAAACACCTTATGAATTATGGACAGGTCGAGCACCTAGTTATAAATTCTTAAGAGTGTGGGGGTGTCTAGCTAAGGTTGCAATTCCTACTCCGAAAAGGACTAAAATTGGACCTAAAACTATTGATTGTATATTCATTGGATATGCGCATAATAGCAGTGCTTATCGTTTCTTTGTCTTTAACTCTGATCATCCAGAGATACATAAGTATTCTATTATTGAATCTAGGAATGCTGTATTCTTTGAGAATGTATTTGCTAGTAAAGAACATGAATCAAGTTCCTCTAAAAGGACTTGTGATGATATAATAAGAGAAACAGAGTCTGATTCTGGAAATAAAACCAATGAGGATGAATGTAGACGGAGCAAAAGGGCCAGGATTAATAAATCATTTGGTCCGGATTTTCTAACATATATATTAGAAAAAGAACCTCAAACTTATAAAGAGGCTATGTCTACTCCTGAAGCTCCTTTTTGGAAAGAAGCTGTAAATAGTGAAATTGAATCAATTATTCAAAATCACACCTGGGAACTTGTGGATCTTCCTCCAGGAAGTAAACCATTAGGATATAAATGGATCTTTAAAAGAAAGATAAAACCTGATGGGTCTATAGATAAATACAAAGCTAGACTTGTAATAAAAGGCTATAGACAAAAGGAAGGTATTGACTATTTTGATACATATTCACCTGTAACAAGAATAACATCCATAAGATTAATAATTGCTTTTGCTGCATTATATAATCTTGAGCTTCATCAAATGGATGTTAAAACAGCATTTTTAAATGGTGAATTAGATGAAGAAATCTACATGGAACAACCTGAAGGGTTTGTAGTTCCAGGTAAAGAAAAGAAGGTGTGTAAACTTGTTAAGTCTCTTTATGGACTTAAACAAGCACCTAAACAATGGCATGAGAAGTTTGACCAAGTTATGTTGTCAAACGGATTTCGCTATAATGAATGCGATAAATGTGTATATGTAAAAGGGGATATGCACAACTATGTCATTGTATGTTTATATGTGGATGACATGATTATCACCGGTAGCACGGTGGCTCTAATTAAGGAAGTAAAAATCATGTTAACACGGAAATTTGATATGAAAGACTTAGGTATTGCAGATATTATTCTTGGTGTTAAAATCACCAAGACATCTGATGGATATACCTTATCCCAGTCACATTATATCGAGAAGATACTCGAAAAATTTGACAAGGGAAATACTGATATAGCTAAGACACCTGTAGATATGAGTCTACATCTTACAAAGAATATAGGTGCTAGTATATCACAGTTAGAATATTCTCAGATCATTGGCAGTCTTATGTATTTAATGAACTGCACAAGACCTGATATTGCATACTCAGTAAGCAAACTGAGTAGGTTTACAAGTAATCCAGGGGAGAACCACTGGAAAGCAATAGTTAGAGTACTCAAATATTTGAGGTACACTACTAACTATGGATTGCACTATACTAGATATCCAGCAGTGATTGAAGGATACACTGATGCTAACTGGATTGCCGATTCAAAAGATATCAAATCCACAAGTGGATATATCTTTACTATTGGAGGTGCAGCCATCTCTTGGAAATCTTCTAAACAAACATGTATAGCCAGATCCACTATGGAATCTGAGTTTACAGCTTTAGATAAAGCTGGAGAAGAAGCAGAATGGCTTCGGAACTTTTTAGAAGATATTCCAATGTGGCCTAAACCTGTGTCAGCAATATGCATCCATTGCGATAATCAATCAGCAATTGGAAGGGCACAAAATGGATTATATAATGGAAAGTCACGACATATACGTCGTAGGCATGAAACTGTAAGACAGCTGCTTACAAACGGAATAATATCTCTTGATTATATAAAATCAAAAGATAATATTGCAGATCCATTAACAAAAGGCTTGACTAGAGATCAAGTATATAAGTTGTCAAGGGGAATGGGATTACAGCCTACTAAAGAGTAAATCCATAATGGCAACCCAACCTAGCTGACTGGAGATCCCAAGATCTAGGTTCAAAGGGACAACCGAATTGTGGGGGAACTCGAAAGAATCACTGAGGAAAATATTTCCTATCTCATTTCTATGGTAAAATAGTGATTACCTGCAATGTGTTAGGATAAGCTAAGCTTTTAATGATCCTTATATCTTAGAAATCTAAGTGGAGTATGGCAGGATACTCTTGATAAGAGATCACCTATGTGAGTGAGAAGGGGCCGCTTCTATGAGAATGAGAAAGGCTAAGTTCTCTAAGAGCACTCACAGAATTACCAGGTTGTCCAAGGCCAAAATGGACACAACATAGAATCTGATAAAGTTGAAAGAAATCGTGTGAATATTATTGTCTTAGTTTACATCAAAAGCTGAACAGTTCAAAAACATCGTGTTCACTGGTTAGCGAGTAAACTCGATAATATTTCACTAGGGAAGGTTCAAAGCCAAAAGCCACCTCTCCCGATGCGGTAACTTTCTATTACACTCTCTGGTTATTTGCATTAGAGTCTAAGCCATTTCATTCATGTGGGGGATTGTTGAATTCATTCACTAATTTGAACCTTAAATTGAGCCAATTCACTAGTTCAAATTAAATGAATTAAGTGAATAGAAATAGGCTTCAAAAGTTGAGTACATAGCAAAGGAACAAAAAGGGAAGATGAAAAGATAGTCCCACATGGGATAGGGGAATGTAAGGATGTGGGTTTAAATATGATAGCTTGCTCCTTTACTTTGCTTATGTAAGAAGAGGAAAACCTTGAGCACCACGGGTGGTGCTACGCACCGCCCGCACCCGCACGCGCACGCGCACGCGCGTGTGCGAGGGCGAATGGGCGTTTAGGGCGCATTGGGCGCTTTAGAGGCGCACTTTGCACTTCGCAGTCGTTGAAGTCCAACAGTCACCGGCCGCCGTCAACGGTTGCCGTTAAACGGTCACAACTGTTGAAACGGCCAACTGTTGCGACTGTTGAAATCTCAACCGTTGCGACTGTTGAAAACCTATAAATAGGGTAGGGTCTGGGTCAGTGAAAACAACAAGTTTTTTCTTTTCTCTTCTCTTTGTTCTTCTGCAGACAGAAGTTCCAGAATTTCTGTCTACAGAAGAAATCTGTTCATCATTTTCATAAGTCCAGTCCTGCATAACATATACCAGAGAGAACCTTTATCAGATTCGCCAGAGCAGAGGGATTGCAGCTTCCTTCCCTCTGCAGATCGATCGTTGTATCCTGGGAGATCGACGTCCAAGAAATCCAGAAGCGAACAGTGGAGGACGAATCGATTTTAAGGAGATAGTGTCCAACACTAGCCTCGATCTTCATCCTATCTGCTTCCTCTACTTCCTGTCAGTAAAGTCTTCTTCAGTCTTCCTGCAACCAGGTTTTTCTTAATCCAGTTTCATAATTTTCTGATTAGGATAATATACTAGATAAAGAAGAACAGTTTGATGGTTTTTCTTTAACCAGTTTTCTTCTACTTCGAAACTGGAAAAAATATAGACATAAACATAATTACAGAATTAATTTCCTATAAGACAACAGTAGCGAACAGTGTAACTACAAAATCTGCCCTCTTGTGTTGATTGTGTTAATATAAAACAATTCCGTATGCTTCAATCTGCAACCACAAAATAGTAACCTCCACTTTACATTATACTGTTATAATATATATACTGTCATATGCAAACTTATAACCAACAATATGTAAATTGGAGGTTACTAATTCTGTGGTTGCAGAATGAAGCATACAAAATTATTTTAGATTAACACAAAATGACAGATTTGTAGTTAACAGAATTGTTACTGTTATCTTGCAGAAAATTAATTCTGTAATTTAGGGTTAGGGTTAGGGTTAGGGTTAGGGTTAGGGTTAGGGTTAGGGATCCGCCCCCTAGTGACGGCTATGATATTAGTGGTGGCTATGTATCGCCAACAGTCATGCTAAAGGAGGTGCTACAGCGATGGTGACAGTGGCGCCAGTACTTGTGGTTTGCGGATAGTGGCGACGACGGTAGTGGCAATGTTTCTTTTTGAGAAATTTTAACTCTTGAATGGGTTTTCGCTAAGTCTATGCTTAAAAGATTAGTTTTGAAGTGTTTTTGGGGTGTTTTGGAGTAACGTGTTATTAAATGTTCATAAAAACACTTATTTGTGAGTTTTTTTAGAAGTGTTTTGAGGTGTTCCCAGAACACTAAGAGAGAGGTTTTAGAGTGTTTTTTAAATCACCCAAAATTGGGGTGTTTTGGAGTATTATAAAATTTTTATCTAAAACTATCATCTTCTCTCTCATTCCATCTCTCTCCTAAGTTCTTTTCTTTTCCAAATTAAAATATATTTATCTTTTAAATATTTACGAAATCTATAAAAATCTATGAGAAACTAAACTCAGAAACATAGGATTTAACCTCCAAAATCTATTATCAAAACACTCCATAATACATACCACCAAAACACATTTTAAAAACACTCTAAAATCTTTTACATCCAAGCATAGGCTAAGTGAATTTAATTTAAGCCAACAGCCCACCCAATCCAACCCAAAATTGGCACATTGAAAACTTTTTATAGCCCAAGTCATTCTTCATGAATGGCCCAAGGTCCATATAAAACCTAGGATAAATAAGAGGCTCATAGTCATATACAACCCTTATGGGAGTTTCTAAAGAAGCACACTATTATCTTAGTGAGCCCACTTTTTTTTTCTAGTGAGCACGCCGTCTTTATAACTCTTCTCACATGTAGCCTCGCTCTGCTTCGCTGCCGAGCACCACTGAAAAACGGCCCCTCCTTTGATAATTTCTAAAGATTCATTTTTTTTTCCTTTTACTAAACAACTTCGCTGATTAGAAATAAAAAGGAAGAAGAGAGGTTGAAAATAAAAAGAGTTCTATAAGAAAAAAAGACCATGAAAAACTTATAATATTAACCAACATACTCACTATGAAAATGGTGTGCTCCTTTAGAAATTCTCGAACTTTATTCACGTATTTCACCATTAAAAAATCCAACAAAAATACGATTTCGACAACGTGAGAATATATTCTCGATGTAAAAAATCCAACAAAAATACAATTTCGGCAACGTGAGAATAATCTTCAAAACTAAGAAGCACATTATGGTGAAAGATTCGGCTTCTTTCACCCATCCTCAAAGCATATTCGATCTAGGCTGTCATTATCTCAAACAAAAACTAACTAAATACAAAAAAAAAAAAAAAAAAAAAAATCTTGTGGATTTGCTTATAACAGTCCAACCCTTCACATGCAAGGCAAGAAGAAGACTAATCGATGGTTAATACGTAGCTAGCTTTAGGTCATGTCATGGTTAGAAATAGAGAGAAAAGAGAAGATAAAGATAAAAGGAGTTATTTAAATAAAACGATGACAAACTTATCATATTAATCAAATATTAACCAAACATGCTGACTATTATGAAAATGGTGTGCCTTTAGAAATTCTCGAACCTTATACACACACGTATTTCTCCAAGTAATATTCTTCAAAACTAGGCAGCACATGATGGTGAAAGATTCGGCCATCCTCAAAGCATATTCGATCTAGGCCGCCATTATTATGACAAGAAAAACTAACTAAATACAAAAAAAAAAAAATCTTGAGGATTTTCTTATAATAGTCCAACCCTCTCACATGCAATTAAGACAAGAAAAAGACCAATCGATCGTTAACACGTAGCTAGATTTTGGTCAGATTAGCTAGAAATTGTACATTTGCGTGTAGGAAAAGGGATTATCTTGATTTATGATTTGTGGTTAGTATTAGCTTGAAATTTGACCTCGCATGTTCATCTAGACTCCACCAAGCCAAGTTCAACGTCGTCGTTTCTCTTGTTCTAGGCCATACGAAAGCTCTCGGCCTATCCTAAATTTTACTTCTTTTATATTAATTATATTTAAATCAACGGGTTCGAGTTGGGTAACTTCTTTTTAACACTCATCTTTATTTTTGACAACATGAGTTTGGATCTGAACCATATCTATATAAATAATACTAAAATACTATCTGTTTCTATCTTTTGAATCCAAAACCTTCTCTCATATGAACAAAGATATATTGTATTCAGGTGTGGATTAGATTCATGTAGGGATGGTAATGAACATATTAATCGATCGATTTTTAGTCCAATCTATACAAAATTTTAAAATTAAATTGAAAATTTTACTTTTCTAATTCAAAATATTGTATAGAGTATGTGGTTACATCTATTATGGAATTTAATATTCAATTAGTCATAAGCATTCAAATAGATTGGAATTAAATTTTGATAATTAATCAGGACCGTAGGATATAATACCTAAATGCTTCGTTATATTTACTTTTAAACATTGTTTCTAAGCGGAGAGATTGAGAATGGAGGAGTTCAAAAATAAGATTTCGGACAGTTCTTTGATTTAAAATTTTAAATAGAATGGTAAAAAAAAAAAAAATAGCCCTTACTGTACATTCTTGACTTGCACTTTGTGACGTATACTGAGGCACGTATCCACCCAATTAAATTCTCAAACTGGGCTGCTCAAGTCCACTGAATCCAACATTTTTCCGCGCACAGCGCAGAAGCAGCAGCCGCCGTTCAAGACTTGGCAACCCCATCCCAACCCTATAAATACCCACCCATACTCCCCCTCTCTCTTCATCACCTCTCAAAACACCACCAATGGCAAGCACCAAAATGCCCCTCCTCCTCCTCCTCCTCCTCCCCCTCCTATCCAACGCCGCCACCTTCGACATCGTCAACCAATGCAGCTACACCGTCTGGGCCGCGGCAGTCCCGGGCGGCGGCCAACAGCTCAACTCCGGCCAGACCTGGACCATCAACGTCAACCCCGGCACCACCAGCGGTCGCGTCTGGGCCCGAACCGGATGCAGCTTCGACGGATCCGGCCACGGCCACTGCACCACGGGCGACTGCGGCGGCCTCCTCGCGTGCCAGGCCTACGGCACCCCGCCAAACACCCTGGCCGAGTACTCCCTCAACCAATACATGAACCTGGACTTCTACGACATCTCCTTAGTCGACGGGTTCAATGTGCCGATGGACTTCACGCCCACGTCCGGGAACTGCCACGACATCCGGTGCTCAGCCGACGTCGTGGGGCAGTGCCCGGCGCAGCTGAGGACCAGCGGGGGATGCAACAACCCTTGCACTGTGTTTAAGACGGATGAGTACTGCTGCAACTCTGGGAGCTGCGGGCCAACTGATTATTCAAAATATTTCAAGGGTCTTTGCCCTGATGCGTACAGTTACCCTAAGGATGATGCAACCAGCACTTTCACTTGCCCTGGTGGGGCTAACTACAAGGTTACGTTCTGCCCATGAGCTAGCTAGCCAGCTAGCTAGTTTGCTGGGGCAGAATCATCGAGAATATATATATATATATATGTTGAAATAATTAAAATCCTTGTTAAAAGCTCATGATCGAGCTTTTCTAATACAATAATTGGATGAATAAATATTTATTTTACTGTTGTTCTCACTTGTCATCAATCGAGACCGAATATAATAATTTTTGAACTACACTCCAAGAAAAAAGAGCTATAGTTACGGATTATTAGTAACAAGGGTTAAATTCACCTAAAAATTTAGTGATTATTTTTGACAAAAAAAATGTCACAAATTATCAGTTTTCGCTGATGTAGATGAATATTTATCACTAAAACATACTTTTTAGTGACAACAGATAAATAAATATTTATCACTGAAACATAATTTTTGATGAGGAGAACTAAAAATTGTCACTCAAAAATAAATTTAGACTACAAACCGTATAATTATGCGGTTTAACTCAAATAGAAACTGTATCAAATTAGAGAGATGGTCAGTGAGGACCTAAGGCTTACTCTCCTCTCTTCTTATTTCTCTTTTGATTGGCTGTATTTAGTTATTTATTTTCTAAGATCAAATAGAAAGAAAATCTATGGAATTTGATGTTCATGTGGTTAGCTCATTTCTCCACCTGCTCTATGATATATTTTTTATTTTGCTGTCTATAGTCTAGATATTAGTGGAGTGTTCATGACCAACCCCTTGAAAAGATTTTAATTTTGAGTATGGAGATCATGTAGTATGATATTGACACTACATACTAAAAAGCAGCAAACAGCAGGGACGTGGATAAGTCACATAAGCAAATAGTGGGATGCAGATCATATTTGGAACTGTAACCAAGAGTTTTTTTTTTTTTTTTTTTTTTTTCCCTCCCAAAAGTGGGGCATTATATATATATATATATATATATATATATATATATATAAGAAAAATGGCAATGAGCTGACAGCTCACACAAATTAGCTGAGCTGCTGTTCATTATCACTTTCTCCAATAATTTTTTTAAGAAAATTTCTTTGGGATTATGATCTCGACCCCTAGGATTCACTCATATCTAACTTCTTGGGTTTTAGTTTTGATTTGGTCATCCATCAAGCTAACACAAAATTAACAGTTTTCAATGAATAAAACATTTTGTATGCACTTGATGAAAGGGTAAATGAAATCCAAAATTTATGAAATTTAATCCGAAATAAGTTAAAGAGATAGAGATAGTGATTGTTAAAAAAATTGAAGAAAAATCATTGGATCATTACAGTTTTGCTGCTAGCTCACGTAACTTTTCCTGAGCTGGCGGCTCACCTACAGTAATCCATATATATATATATATATATATATATATATATATATATATATAATGGAAATGAGCTTCCATCTCAAATAAGTTGCCTAGGCTGCTGTTCATATTTACTATTTCTAATAATTTTGCTAGCAATTTTTCTTTTTAATTATGATCTCGATCCCTTGGAGTCTACTCATACTCAATTTTTTAAGTTTTACTTTTAATTTAGTCTTCCATCACATAGAAACAAAATTAACGATTTTCAATGAACACAATATTCACTACAAGAAAATAGGGAATTCGTGACTAAGAATTCGTGACAACTATAAACATTGTCACGAAAGAAGGGTATTTTGTGACAATAAAGAAAATTTGTCACAAAAAATGATTTTTTTGTGACGATGATAAATATTCGTCACATAATCCTCGTTTTTAGTGACAACGTATTAAATCTCGTGACTTAATATCTGTTTTTAGCGACGCTAAATATTTGTTGTCACAAAAAAGATCTTTAATGACGATTTTTTTGTGACGAAAGTAAATATTGTCACTAAACTAGAGTATTTTGTGATAACAAATAAATTTTATCACTAAAATTTAGGATTTTTTGTGACGAAGATAATTATTCGTCACTAAACAGGAGTATTTTGTGACAACAAATAAATTATGTCACTAAAATTAAGGATTTTTTATGACAAAATTAATTATTAGTCACGTAATCCTAATTTTTTATAATTAAATATTTGTTTTTAGTGACGATTTTTTTTAATTGTCACAAATTTGTTTTTCATTTGCGAATTTTTTGTGAGAAATGTAAAATTTGTCACTAAAAGAGAGTATTTTGCAATAACAAATAAACTTTGTCACGAAAAAATTCTAATTTTTTAGCTAAGAAATTAAATAGTTGTCACAAAATTCAATTTATATTTTAATATTTGTGATAATTATCTATATAATATTCATTAAAGGGTTTTTGTAATGATAAGAATGTTATATAATTTGGTTTATTTTTAAATTAAATATTGGATATCCTTTTGAGGGAAATTCTAAATTCGCACAACATTTACTAGTGAGCACCACATATACTATATAGTAAATGATTTACAATAGGGGGAAAATTGTGCTCAATACTTAAATATGGTGCGCATTTAGAATTCCCCCTTTGATTATTTTTCCGCACTCAATGATCTCTGGACACTCTACATGGGCACAGTATATTACTAGTGAGCACTTTCGCCTTTGTTGTAAATCACTTTACAATGTAATATGTAGTGCTCACTAGTAAATGCGGTGCGCATTTAGAATTTCCCACGCATCCGAAAATATAACCCGATCGACTGTTCATCTTCCCACATCCGAAAATAGCGACTGCTCCTAGAAAACCCTAACTCTTTTTCTCCCACCACCGCGAGCCCCAACCGCAACCTCCATTGTCATCCTCCGCCACCACATCCGACTGCCCCACACACCGGCGCAACCTCGCAAGCCACGAAGCGAGCCCAAGCTTGATCGCCCTCGCAATCCGCCGGCGATCAAGATTGCCCTAACTCCGGCAGCGAGCCCAGGCGAGATCCGCTCCTCGCTCAAGCCACCAAGAGAGAACCGCTCGCCCTGGCAAGTCGCCGTCGAGAATATCCGACTCCAGCAATTCTCCATTCGGCTGCCACCTGCTCAAGCCACGAAGACAGATTCGATCGCTCTCGCAAGTCGTTGACGAGACTGTCCAACTGCAGTGAGACCAGCCAGGCGAGACCAGCTCCAACTACAGCCGTTCCTTATCCTCTCTCATTGAATCGCCCTAAAGGTAAACTCTAAACCAAATGCAAGCAACTTGTTTTTTTCCATCAAGAAGACTTGTAACTCTGCTGTTATTCTTCCTTTTTCCTTGTTTTATTTTTTATTTTTTTTTATTTCACTTTATTTTAGTTTTTTTCTGCCTCTTTAAATAATAAGTATATACAGACCTAGAAATTAGAATTTAGGTCTTTTAAATAATTGCATATCGATGTATTGCGAAAAAAAAATTGCTCCAAAAAAAAAATATTATGCTGATCTGACATACTTGAAAGCAGTCTCTATTTAGAACTTGATAGATAAGAGATCATAATTTGCATTGCCACCAATCTTATATAACTCTTTTATCTCTTTATTTTACAAACTATTTGTCTGTAACATTCGTCTATCATTGTTAATATATAACCACTCCATCTGCATAGATTTTAATTCTCTTATCAAGTACAAAATCTAAGAATTACTTGTGCTGACGTTCCAGAAACTTTTGTTTGTTTATTTTATTTTATTTTATTTTTTGTCAAAAAAAGTAAGTAAGTGAGTTTGTATGAATTTGTTAGTTACTTGCAAAAATCTTGGATTATCATGTTTGTCTCTATACAAAATGACTCTATCTGACAATACAGCTACTGTTATGCAATAATCTCATTCAATGGAATATGCTAGCAATTTTTTTTTTAAATTTTCTTTTTTAGCATGGGAAGAAGTACCGTGGTTCAAATTTTTCTTACTATCTAATCTATATTATGATATTAAAAATATCTTTAAATAATAAACAGTAGATTATAATATAATGGGGTCCAACAACCATTTAAAAAAAAAATAAAGACCAGTATGTATAATAATAAAAAGTTTCTAAACCCATATGTATTAGGGAAAGAACATTTTCTTCTCTCCATTAACACATGATCTCACTAATCCCAAAATGTTATATGAAGCTAAATCCAGTGAAAACCACACAATATATCTAACAAAAATAACAATCCATCAATAACTGAGAGAGAAAATTGAGGTTTTTAATAATAAGAATCGAGAGTATCATCTGATTACACGATTAACTTTTTCCTTAATTTTGCTCTAAAAGTAAAATAAATCCAATCTCATCATCAAAAAATCAGCTAACAAGTGTAGTATGTCAATATTCTTAATGTATCATTATATTCATGTGGGCAAATTGAAATGAAATTTTGCTAGTAGGGAAGAATCGACAGGTTCAAGAGCTAGCTCTCAACCTATTCTATTTAAAATTTTGAATTTGAAATAATAAAATTTTCTTTTTCAATTTAAAATTATGTATAGAGATGGGCCAATGATAGATTCTTAGAACTGTCTGTTCTCGTCCCTACATATAAAATGTTGAAAAGAAATGTTATTGCGAATATCATAATGTGGCCTCTCCGCACCAATAGTAGCATGACCAATGATAAAACTATGAATGGAAAAAGTGATGAATGGTTTTATACTGTGAGGTGTAAATAAAATGATACAATGGTCATCGTTTTATAAGCGAAGGAGGTGGATATGAATACAAATATGTTGTAGCAGTGATATTCTTTGTTGTTTGTTGTATATTTTGTTGAGCATATGATATTATGTCTATATAGTTGTTGCATTCATTAAAATGAAAATTATTTGTTGAGCAAAGGTTCAATCCTATTCTTGAAAGTTAATGTAATAAATATTGTTGGGCAAAGTTGTGTGTTGTATATTGTTGAGCATATGATATTATGTCTATATAGTTAGTGCAATAAATAAGTTAGTGCAATAAAATGGACATTATAGTTGTTGCATTAACTAAAATGGACATTATTTGATAAGCAAAGTCTCAACCATATTCTTGAAAGTTAGTGCAATAAATATTGTTGATTTGTTTTCCCAATATAGAAATTATAATTGGTTTTATCTTAATTCAGGAGGAACTACAACAGCTTGTTATGCAGCAAACACAGGAGGGTCAGCCACAAATGACTAATGATGAGATTTTGATTAGTGTTTTGGGAGAAAAATCAAGTTATGTCCGTGGAAAAAGAGCTGAGAAAAAACCTCCAACTAAAAGGACAAGACAAGATGTGGAAGAGCATGTACAGAGAACTGTGACTGTGATTCTTGTACTGTGATGTGATTCTTGTACAGACATGATATGAATTAGGTTTTATTATATTAAATGTACTGTGATTCTTGTAAATGTGATGATATTTGTATTTTTGATATATGTTGTAACAGAATATGTATATTTGTGACATATGCCATGTGTTGTCACTAATTAAGACGTTTGTGACAAAATTGTTGTCACTAAAACAGTTTTTAAGTGACAAAATTTATTGTGAGTAAATCTCTTCTTTAATGACAATTTTCTATTATTATCACTAATAATATATATCGTGACGACAAAAATTGTCACTAAAAGGAGTATTTAGTGACAACAACAATTGTCACAACATATGTTTTTAGTGACAACATATATCGCATGTTTCTCACAGAAGAGGGTATCACGTAATAACATGTATATTTTTTGTGACAATAGTAAATCGTCACATAATGTATATTGTGACCACTACTGTTGCCACGAAAGGAAGCATGTTAGTGACAATGAATAATGTCACAGTAGGCACTTTATAGTGACGATATTTACTTGTCACGTATTGTATACAGTGACAATTATCATTGTCACGAAAGGCAGACATTAAGTGACAACAAAAATCGTCACAGTAGAATCTTTCAGTGACAATTAAATGTCGTCACTAAAGATATACTTTTCGTGACGAAATCATTAAGTCGTCACAGATGGCTTTCGTAACGGAGGTATACATAACAATTGAAAGTCGTCACGAAAGTTGTCACTAAAGAGTATTAGTGACGACTTTCATATTTTTAGTGACGATTTTTCTTGTCACAAATTCCATGTTTTCTTGTAGTGATTTTTTTTCCACTTGATGAAGGGCAATTAAACCATAGAACTGTTCATTCTAAGTATGGAAGATAGGCATATTGTAGGTATGAGCTAAAAAAGACTATCTGATCTCCAACAAGAGAAGGGAATCATGCACTTAGGAACTTTTTGGTTAGGAGTTGCAACTCATAAATTGGGCTGCAACTTAAAACGTAGGTTGTAGTTAGAGCTTCTCTAATATTTAGTTGTAGTTGCAGTTACAAAATTTTATAGCTGCACTCGCAACCATTTACTCTCTTGCAACAATTATGCTTACAAAAAAGTAGTGTATATCACGACTTACGATTTTATTGTAATAAAAGTAACAACAATTTCAAAAATTAAAAGCAAATCTAACAAACCCTTCATACATTGCCGCTCTCTAAAGTCTCCAGCATTAAACACCTTGCTTGTCTCATCCCATCCCAAATTCAAAAACCCAACTCTTGAACTCAATCTTTATAACAAAAACACGTAATCTCTTGAACTCAACCGAACAACTCTTCTATATAACAGAACCCTGCAACTCAAGCTCCAAACCAAAACCCTAACCCTTCACCAAAAATGGCCTCAACCTCAACCCTCCTCCTCCTCCTCGCCCTCTCTGCCACCGATGCCGCCACCTTCACCATCACCAACCGCTGCTCTTCAACACTCTGGCCCTCCGCCGTCCCCGGCGGCGGCCGCCAGCTCGACCCCGGCCAGACCTGGACTTTGGACGTCCCCAACGGCACCTACAACGGCCTCATCTGGGCCCGCACCACCTGCACCTTCGACGCCACAGGCCGCAGCACCAGCCAGACCGGCGACTGCAGCGGTCTCCTCAACTGCACCGCCGTCGGCAGCTCCCTGCTAACTATCGCCGTCTACTCCGTCAACCAGTTCAAGAACCTTGAATGGTACGACATCTTCCTCGTCAGGGGGTTCAACGGGCTGATGAAGCTAGCATCAACGTCCGGCAGCTGCCACGACATCAGGTGCGCCGCCGATATCACGGGGCAGTGCCCTGAGGAGGTGAGGGTCCCCGGGGGTGCAACAACCCTTGTACGGTGTTTAAGACCGAGGGGTACTGTCAGGCCCGGTCCTAACGTTTTAGAGGTCCGGGGCGAAATGAGAAAGGGGCCCTAACAAGTCTTCTTAAAATTTTAAATAAATATGATTCTTTCCAAACTTGAATTTTCTTTCTAAAATATTGAGTGATTAATAGATCACACACCTTCTTTTTTCAAGTCCATCTTAATCAAGTACTTTGCGAGCATGTTATTCTCACTGATAATTGTGATGGCTGATTATAAGATTAATCAGAGTGGCAAACTGAACTTGAAATTTAGGGGTTGCGTTGAGTACAAATCAAGTAGGTCAGTTGGATACAGAATCACGTCGGGCTCAGATTCAAATATCAGGTATGCATCTAGGTCTCTCTCCAGCATGACCATCTGAACTGAATAGGCCCCTAAATATTTTTTCATACCAAACCATATGACAGAAACCATCAGCCAAAATATTTTCAAGTGATTCCCATTTTGCACAGCTTTCTTAGGACCTGAAATTCCTTCCTTTTATCCTTTCTAAACATGCTCTGGTTCCAAGAAACTTGTACAAGGAGGTGCAGGCCACCAACTTAGCAAGTTGAAACTTGAGTCTAGCATATATTTACTCTTTATAAGTGTATTTCTTTCAATTTCAGATATCCAACGGTTCTATTTTATATTTCCTTTGAATTTTACTTCTCTATAGTCATAAAAATAATGGGCTAGTTTAATTAAATAAGCTAATAAATTTGTACTTACCAACTAGTGGCTTGTTTACCATGGTCAGCATCAAGAGAGTTTTATTAGAATCAGAATCAATAATCTCTTTTCTAATTAAAATGAAGGTCCATAAAATAAGAACTTCACACACATTTCAATATTAGCATTCTATGTAAGATCTTCCTGCATGGAAAGTTCCCAGCCTCTGGAAACTAGAAACTTGACACAAATCTTTCATCTACACTCTCTGCTCCTTATTCTTCAACATTTTGACCCTATCTACTTTGTTTATGCCATGTGTACCACTAAGCTGAAGTATGATTCATAAAAGTTTACTGAACATGCGCAGTTGATAAAATCATAAATCATTGAAGTGGCTTAAGTAAGAATATAGAAATCCCTCAACTGTTAAGAGCTCAACAGCAATGCAACAGTGTTCAAACTCCAAACAAGTAAGTAAGGCATCTGAATGACTCTAATCCAACTGTTACTCTAACCGAATAAAAGAAGAATATAAAAAAAAAAAAAAACTCTCAACTTAATAAGCTCCAGCCTCCACCCGTAACACCAAGGCATACGTGCATCACACCAAGGCATACGTGCATCATGATCTAACCAAAGATCTCTTTTTTAGCCAAATACTAATATCAATGAAGCGATCTTTCACGTTAAAGACTGATTCAGCATTAAAACCTTAACTTTACAGCTAAAATCTTACAATTTTTTTTTTCTTTGCAAAATTTACTAACCTCTCTTCCGCTTGCGACAGCTGGAAGATGATCCTTGAACGAAATCCTCGGACGCGTACCCATCCGCCATTGCCGTCGCCGCCTCCCCGCCGTGCTCCCCGCCCTCCGCCGGCGAAGCGCCGCCGGAGGCACCAGCTCCCGCATAGTGCGAGAGATTCCCATTGGCGCTCTTCCTGATGGATCCATCAGTCAACTGAGCACCAAAGAGCTTCACTCCTCGATTAGGACAAGTCCTCGAGTTGTGGCCATTGTGGCTGCAATGCGAGCACCTCCTCGTCATCTCTCCACTCCCATAAGCAGCAGCACAAAGCTAGGGTTAGGGTTAGGATTAGGATTAGTGGGCCCCATTTAGATTATGGGCCCTAGGCAGGTGCACAGCCCGCACCTGCCCAGGGCCGGCCCTAAGTACTGTTGCACCACCGGGAGTGGTTGTGGGCCAACGGAATATTCCAGATTCTTCAGGAATCTTTGCCCGGAGGCTTACAGTTACCCTAGGAATGATCAGACTAGTTTATTTACTTGCCCTGGTGGGGGTGATTACAGGGTTGTGTTCTGTCCTTGAGTTGGTACGTTCAGCACGTAACGTACGTTGTCTATGATATAAATAAAGGAAATATTTTGAAATTTCATGAAAGAGAAAAAAAAAAAATTGTTTGATGAGAAGAGGTTTTTAGGATTTTTGATTTTAGATGATGCCAAAACTCATAGATACGGTTTAAGTATTCGAGCATAAACTAAAATTAAAATTGATAAGACGAACGCGATGGATACTACGATACACTAATTTAACAAAACTATAACGAGAATTTTAGAAAGTTGTTCACTAAAAAAATGTAGAGCTCTGAACGGCCACTAGCATATTGAAATGGAGAACCCAACTTTTCTGAACGGCCATTAGCATCTTGAAATGGAGAACCCAATTTTGCTACTCAGAGACTCAGTCATAGTTTCGGATTATTAATTTGAAGCATTATTGGGTACCAAAGGAACGTAGGTGTTTTTCAGCCTTTGATCAGACAATTATCTGACTCGCTGGAGAATGTACTTTCATTGGGAACAATCGTTGCCTAGCATATTGTTAGGGTGTAAAGGGAAAACAAAGAATTGAAAACGGTTTCTGGCCATCTCATATTGGTGATCGATGAAAGAATGCATTTCACAAGTAAGGTACGGAGATTCTTCTAGGCTTCAGATGTCTGTCTTTTAAGCCGCAGAGAGAAGATCAAAGTTTTCACTTGATGGGGCACGGAGAGCGATGCACATTCCCACTGTCTCGATAGTTTATAAGCAGCGCAAGTTTTCAGACTCAGAAGAGTCCTATTGAGCTGCGCAATCGCTCTTCTTTCGCCTTACGTCACCGCATATCCAAATGAATAGATTGAAGGAATCAAGTTGTTTGGTCAAATCTCAATATTTTTAGTTTGAAAATATCACCCTGGAACAACCAAATGGACACAAACGAGAGTATGATGCGATGAGAGGAATGCAAGTGGCTCCGTCCAACATGGAGAGAAGCTGACAATTATCTTACCTTCAAGGGCTCCTCCACCCTCGGCAAATGGATTGGAACATCACCAAAGATCAGGATAGTATAGCCATTTAAAACTTTGGTGTTAACGAACTTTATCAATCTGACTCGGATAGATATGCTACTGGTTTATTGCCAAGAAGAGGGAACAAGAATTACTTAGTTGGCGAGGCATCCTGCTATACTAATACCTTCACCATTCGATTCATGATGGTGAGAGGTCAATATCCTCCCCAAGATTTTAGAACTCTGGAATGCATCCACTCGACCAAGAAGATGTGGCGGAGCAGGATGGTGAGTTATATGCATGATACTTTCGTTGAACTCTTGCAGGATATTGGTTTATACCGAGCCATCGGGAACATTCAATATAGTATTCCTCACAGTTCTCTTCGTCTTTTCAGCATGTTGGAGTTATATAACTAAAACTCCGGGACTTTTTCACTCATGCTAGTGAGTTAGGAGTCGTATTTCACGAAATATTTTTGAAGTCTCAGCACTATCAATGGAAGAAGTTTCTTATAAAGAATATTTACCCATCATTGAGGAGTTTAATATTTTGAATAATAGAGACATGCACGTATGTATATGAGACTTATCAGAAAGTAATATATTATTATCGTATATTCATAAATGCGCAAGCAAGGCTATAGTTTGAATGTCTGGATCCATCCCTGATGACGGCTATGAGGGTGGTGGCTATGTATCGCCAACAGTCACGCTGAAAGAAGTGCTATGGTGAAGGTGACGATGGCGCCACTACCTGTGGCAATGATTATTTGTGAGAAATTTAAACTCTTAAAAGGATTTTCACCAAGTGTATGTAATTTGGGCTTACAAGCCTGCCCAATCCGACGCAACATTGACAAATTTAAAAAACTTTAAAGCCCAAGTCATTACTTCATGAATGACCCAAGGTCCATATAAAACCTAGGATAAATAAGAGGCTCATAGTCACATACAAACCTTATGGGAGTTTCTAAAGGAGCACACCATATTCCTAGTGAGCCCACTTTTCCTAGTGAGCACACTCTCTCCCTCCTCTCACCTCGCTCTGCTCCGCTATCGAGTGCCACGGAAAAATGCCTCTTCCTTTGGGAGTTTCTAAAGATTCAATTTTTTTTTTTTAACTGAACAACTTTGCTGGTTAGAAATAGAGAGAGAAGAAAGGTTGAACATAAAACAGTTGTGTAAAAAAAACAATGATAAACGCATAATATTAACCTACTATTACTATAAAAATGGTGTGCTACTTTAGAAATTCCCGAGCCTTGTACACGTATTTCTCCATGTAAAAAAAATCCAAAATTCGATTACGATAACATGAGAATATTATTCGAAACTAGGAAACACATGATGGTGAAAGATTCGGCCATCCTCAAAGCATATTCGATCTAGGCCGCCATTATTATCACAAGAAAAACTAACTAAATACCAAAAAAAAAAAAAAATCTTTTGGATTTGCTTATAGTAGTCCAACTCTCTCACATGCAAGACAAGAAGAAGACTAATCGATCATTAACAGGTAGCTAGATCTAGCTTAGTTCATGTCATGAGATAAGAGATTCGCTAGAAATTGTACATTTGCGTGTAGGAAAAAGGATTAAATTGATTAATGATTAGTATTAGCTTGGAATTTGGCATCGCATGTTCATCTGGACTCCACCAAGCCATGTTCAACGTTTCTCTTGTTCTAGCAGCCATACAAAAGCTCTCGGCCTATCCTAAATTTTGCTTGTTTTATATTAATTACATTTAAATTAAAGAGTTCGAGTGAGTTGGGTAACTTCTTTTTAACACCCATCTCTATTTATGAGTACACGAGTGAACCAGATCTCTATAAATAATACTAAAATATTATCTGTTTCCATCTTTTAAATCCAAAACCTTCTCTCATATGAACAAAGATAATATTCAGGTGTGGATTATATCCATGTAGGGATGGTAATTAACGTGTTAATTGGTCGATTTTTAGTCCAATATATACAAAATTTTAAAATTAAATTGAAATTTTTATTTTTCTAATTTAAAATATTACACAGAAAGCGCTAAAAATTAGTCTGTAATGACATCCATTATGGAATTTAATATTCAATTAGTCATAAGCATTCAAACCTATCAAAATTAAATTTCGATAATTAATCAGGACCACAAGATATAATACCTAAATGCTTCTTCAAGTTACTTTTTAATATTGAACCAATCAAGTTTTCTAATCTTCGATAATGGATTCGAGTTCAAAAATAAGATTTCGCACCATTCTTTAATTTAAAATTTTAAATAGCAGGGAAGAAACATAAAAAATAACCCTTAGTGTACATTCTTGACTTGCACTGATGTCTACTAAGGCACGTATCCGCTCAAATAACTTCTCAAAATGGGCTGCTCAAGTCCATTGAATCCTATATTTTTCCGCGCACAGCGCAGAAGCAGCGGCCGCCGTTCAAGACCGGGCAATCCCATCCCAACCCTATAAATACCCACCCATACTCCCCCTCTCTCTTCATCACCTCTCAAAACACCACCAATGGCAACCACCAAAATGCCTCTCCTCCTCCTCCTCCTCCTCCCCCTCCCCCTCCTCTCCAACGCCGCCACCTTCGACATCGTCAACCAATGCAGCTACACCGTCTGGGCAGCGGCAGTCCCGGGCGGCGGCCAACAGCTCAACTCCGGCCAGACCTGGACCATCAACGTCAACCCCGGCACCACCAGCGGTCGCGTCTGGGCCCGAACCGGATGCAGCTTCGACGGATCCGGCCACGGCCACTGCACCACGGGCGACTGCGGCGGCCTCCTCGCGTGCCAGGCCTACGGCACCCCGCCAAACACCCTGGCCGAGTACTCCCTCAACCAATACATGAACCTGGACTTCTACGACATCTCCTTAGTCGACGGGTTCAATGTGCCGATGGACTTCACGCCCACGTCCGGGAACTGCCACGACATCCGGTGCTCAGCCGACGTCGTGGGGCAGTGCCCGGCGCAGCTGAGGACCAGCGGGGGATGCAACAACCCTTGCACTGTGTTTAAGACTGATGAGTACTGCTGCAACTCTGGGAGCTGCGGGCCAACTGATTATTCAAGGTATTTCAAGGGTCTTTGCCCTGATGCGTACAGTTACCCTAAGGATGATGCAACCAGCACTTTCACTTGCCCTGGTGGGGCTAACTACAAGGTTACGTTCTGCCCATGACCTAGCTAGTTCAGAATCATGGAGAATATGTATATTGAAATAAAATCCTTGTTAAAAGCTCATGATCGAGCTTTTTAATATAATAAGTGGATGAATAAATATATTCTCATTTGTCATCAATCAAGACCGAATATAATAATTTTTTAACTCCACTGCAAGCAACAAGGGATATAGTACAGTGACGAGGATTAAATTCGCCACAAATGTCTTGAATTAGCAAATGACAAGCGTAAAAGTATGGAATGTTGTCATTTGCTAATTCAAGACATTTGTTTGCTGGATAATTACTTTCTTGAAATTCATATTCTTCATATGCATAGAAAGAGAAAAAGCAATATTTTCACTGATTTTACAGCAAGTAAGAGTACTAAATAGAATGTTAAGGTTGTTTGGCAGGAGATTTCTATTGTTTCGCCGCTGAACTCATATTTTAGGGGGAAAAAAATAATTAAAATAAAATAGTTACATGGTAATAAAATCAATTGTATTTGAACTTATTACGATCTACCTAATTGACCCATTATGCAGTATAACTAATTGAAATACAATATCTAACTGAATAAAGCTATATTGGTCCATTTACGCTGTAACTGATTCAATTAGGGGGGATTCTAAATCTTGACTTAGTGAGCACCACATGAGCACCACGGGGAAAATGGTGCTAACTAAGTCAAGTGTGGTGTCCATTTAGAATTTCTCTTCAATTAGCTAAATTTTCTTTGGCAAGGATATTGGATTATTTTATTTATTGTCAGCATCATAATTCATACAAGGTACAATAATTGGAGGGAAAAAAGGAATACAATTAAATTAATTTTCATTGTCAGCATCACTCTCCATCATCATAATAAAGATTCTCTTCGGTACAACATAAACAGCGAGAGAATTCGTTTACTTCGTATCTAGCCAAGCCATTCATAAATAATTGGATTAATTACATTCAGACCCCTGTATCTAACCAAGCCATTCATAAATAATTGGATTAATTACACTCAGACCCCATGTAGTATGAGGCATGTAACACTTAGACCTCCTGAAGTTTAAAACTCTCACTTAGACTTCCTGAAGTATCTAAATCACCGTGTTTTAATTACATTCAGACCCCCCGGTCCAGAGAGTCTAAGTGAGAGTTTTAAACTTCAGGGGATCTAAGTGTTACATGTCGCATACTACAGAGGATCTGAGTGTAATTAACCCTAAATACTCTATGGGCACAAAAAAAATACATGCATCAAAAGCAGTGCATGCATAATCACAAGCAAATCCCTTTGATCAAGGCTCACACGTAAAATGGTAGCAAATTCCTCAAAAACAGGAAAGCAAATTGGCCATCCCCAGCCAGCCAGCCTCTACAAATACCCCAGCCAGTCCCAATTCATCTCCACAAGAGTGAGAGAGAGAGAGAGCTCCGTGCTGATGTTTTCATCAGGATTCTTGCAAAGGCTGTAAATGACAAGATGGCGAAGGGGAACTGCATGACCATAGCTACATCCCAGTGTTTGGTTCTTGGGGAAGCAAGTGAGCCATTGCGAGGATAATAAAAAAATTCCCCGTGTTGAAGTCAAGACTCAAGACCAAGGACTGTGAAGAGATGCCATGGATAAAGTCAGCTCTTAATTTAGTCCACTCCTACAACACTGCTACTATATAAATATGTATGGGAATGGTATAACTAAGGCGGTGCAATAGGAGAGTTGTTTATGAAAAAACCTTAAATCTTAATATAGAAAGTGTATATAAACAATCCATATTGTTGATTAGAATTTTCATGATATGACATATAAAAAATCATGTAATTTAGACATTTATTTATCATCGATCAACAGACTTTATTTATTCTATTATTGAAAAACCGTTTATTTTGTACATCCAATATATGGTCAAAATGTACTTAAAATGCATGATTCTTTATATATCATCATTTTTTAATGTGAAGATCACAATCAACGGTTTGGATCTTTTACAAATACTATCCAAAATGAGATTTAGAGCAACTCCCCTACGACGTCACTTTAGGTATACTTTTTCACACACACATATATAGAGAGAGAGAGAACGGGAAATTCACCAGCGGTGAAGCGAGTTCCTTCACGTGGCCCAATAAAATTATGACACGTGGCGTCACTTAAAGTAACAAATAAAAGAATTCTCTTAACCACTCTTTGAGTGGCGCTATGTGTAATAATTTTATTGGACCATCTAAGCGGCGGTGAAGGAACTCCCTTCACCACCGTTGAATTTCCCATTTCCTCATATATATATATATATATATATATATATATATATATATATATATATATATATATAGAGAGAGAGAGAGAGAGAGAGAGAGAGAGAGATAAAAATGAGCTGACAGCTCACGCAAGTTACCTGAGTTGCAGTTCATTTCCACTATATCCAATAAAAAAAATTTTAAAAAATTCTTTTGGATTATGATCTCGACCCTTTAGGTTCACTCATACCCAATTTCTTGAGTTTTAGTTTTGATTTGGTCCTCCATCAAGTTAACACAAAATTAATGGTTTTCAATAAATAAAACATTTTGTATGCACTTGATGAAAGGGTAAATAAACTCTAAAATTTATAAAATTTAATTCAAAAGAAGTTAAGAAGGTAGAGATAGTAATTGTAAAAAAAATTGAAGAAAAATCATTGGATCATTATAGTTTTGCCGCTAGCTCATGTAACTTTTCCTGGTCTGGCAGCTCACCTACAATAATCTCATATATATATATATATATATATATATATATATATATATATATATATATATATATATATATATAGAGAGAGAGAGAGAGAGAGAGAGAGCAAGGAGTTTCTTCACCACCGCTTAGGTGTTCTAATAAAATTACTACACGTGGCGCCACTCAAAGAGTGATTACGAAAGTTCTTTTATTTATTACCTTAAGTGACGCCACGTGTAGTAATTTTATTGGAACACCTAAGCGGCGGTGAAGGAACTCCCTTCACCACCGGTGTATTTCCCGTTTTCTCATATATATATATATATATATATATATATATATATATATATATATATAAAAGCTAACTGTCTCCTTGATCACTTCTTAGTTTTGCTAGACATAGTAGGAAGCATGGGAAAAGACATGGAAGTCTATGATGGAAGGGAAGAATGAGGCCACTGATGATGATGATAATGGAAACTTAGGATGGGAAAGTGGATGGGATTGATAAATATGAGATGTTCCCCAAAGGAAAAGCAATTTCTACAACATACAGTATCATATGTTGTGGCCTCATCAGAATGATGACAAGTTGGCTGAGAGGCACTTGGATTGGATAAGGAAATTCTATCATCTCGTAAGTCCTTATGTCTCTAAGAATCTTAAAGCTGCTTACATCAACTACAGAGATCTGGACTTGGGCTGGAGCAATGGAGGGAGGGCAAACTACTCAAAAGCCAGGGTTTGGGGGAACAAGTACTTTCTAAACAACCATGTCAAGGGAAAAGTTGATCCTAATAACAAATTTTGGGATGAGCACAGCATTCTAAGCATTAGAAAGGATGCTTCATTTTCTTAACAAGTGCTAGTTGGAATTTCATGTTGACTAATGTGTGAAGTGAAATTAGCTTCATGTTAGATATTGACAGCTGATTCATGTTGACTATTATGCGAATTAAATTTAGTTTAAAGTTGGTATATCTAGCTAAGATTATGGCCAAATCTGTAACTCCACAACCAAGTGACCGTAGCTAGCTCATGCTCCATGTAGTATGCAATTTGGTGTGAATTAGGTTGGTTTCTTTGATTTTCACATATATAACGTATAAAAAAAAATCTGAAACACTTTAAATAATAAATCCAAGCAAATTATGAAATAAAATGGAATGTAAAAGGCATATGAATATTAAAAAAAAAAATCTCAAAATACTCAAGGTCACCTTGTTGGAGACCAAGGGATCGGTCGGAGAGCAAGAAGACGTTGATTTTCACATATATCGAGTATAAACAGTCTATAATACCATGCACAACAAATATAAGCAAAACAAGGGGGAAAAAAAAGGGGTAACGTAATAGGCATATGAATATAACAAAATGATGAGGTTACCTTATTGGAAAACAAGGGATCACATGGCGTGCAAGAAGGCAAGATGGAGAGCACAACTAATTATATATAGGGCCATATCTTCAATTAAAGAATAGCATATACTTTCTCCGAGTCACAGGAAATCTAAAGACAGTAAGAAGGATTATACATTCTCAATCAGTGAAAACAGTCATTCTTACAACCATTATAATGTGCATTTGCACGTGCCCGAATATCTAGTACTACCGACTGTCAGAAAATTTACAGTTACCTTATTGGAATTCAGAGCACATCTTCGTCTGCTGGAGAGCAAGATGAGGTGCACGACAAGGACCATATCTCCAAATGAAAAAGAAATGGTATATTCATTTTTCAAATCGCAGAAAGCTTAAGGGGAGATTAAGGATTCTAAATTCTCAACAATAATAGCCGCTAACCATTATCTAACTTAAGCATAAATTCTAGTTGCAAGCATATAAGAAAACTTTGAAGTACAGCAAAAAGTGACTGTTAAGATTATTATATAACTGAAGAAGAAATATATAGATCTTTTCAGATTTACCTGGAATAACAAGAGAGATGCCAGGAAGTAAAATAGAAAATGACGGAGAAAAATAACTGCTTGTAGCATAGGATCAACAACGAGTTGATTAAACTGGAACATAAGGCTTGTTAACAGCATGATTCAATGCAAAAGTTCTCATACAATTTAAGACGTGATAAACAACATTTCACTATGCATTCATCCTTTCAAGGCAAGAAAATAACAAGATTATTTAATTGATGGCTGAAGTGTCAAGAGCATCACACATCAAAATGGACATATGACTGACCACCACTAAAGACTGATCAAAGTTGCAACAAATCCAGCTTGAACATAGACGTCATCACTTCCAACATCTATAATATATACCTTGATAGCCAAAATTCAAGGAATAAATTAAAAGTTCCTGCTGAATCCCTGGTTATGGAAAGTATGAAAGTCAACGCAGCAACCGAAAGCCTTCCATGAAGCTGTGGCCATATAGATAACCCAATCATGCTAATCTCCAGGCAACATCATCTTCAAGTAATAACATCTGAGAGGCCCATTAACGCACAACAGATATCATTAGGTGAGATGCTTTCATGCCAAATTTGATGAAACAGCGGCCAACTTCAACTCACAAGTTAAAAACAGGTGGGAGGCTGACATCACCTTCAAGGCAAAATTGATGCCAAGATTGACTCTCAACTCCCATTTGAACTCCACTTCAGGATACCAGAGAGTTAAAGTGCTCCCCCACGCAGAAATCTGAATTTTCATGCATAACTTCAATTTTCTAGAACCACAAAACCCAGTGATGGCAATGACCTCACCCAAATGCAAGTGAAGTGAACAAGCGTTTAAGACAAAAGTGACTAGTCCCCTTCACAGATATCAAAGATTAAATGCCTCGTATTGACTCACGTGACTTTTTTGAAAATTAATTTGTCAAAACAAATTGAGAGACAGGGATTGTTGCTGCTTGGTCAGCTTGGAAAACCACTCCCTTATCAGTTTCGCATGGATAGGCTGAGTTGTATCTAGTGCAAGTTCCTCATATTGACCAATGATATCCCTTAAACTTAATGGAAGAAGATTTAACAAAGTGCCAATAGCAGCCAATTGAGTTGGAAAACTAATTTTCCTCTCCATGCTTGTATCAACAAACATAGAAATATTGCATATTAATTCAGCAATTCCTTTTGCCTGAGGACCACCAACACCAATGCCAAAGCTGCCAGAAGGATAAATGAACAGAGATGAGTGTAAATCATACGTGCAAAAGAAAACATGGTCAAAAGAATATAAAAGTGGAAGAAACTACTTTCTTTTCATAGATTATCTTATTCGATGAGTAAAAAACAATAAAATGACAACTACCCTCCAAATAGGTAGATAATAAAGTTAGTGTAATATAACCATGCACAATAGTAGGAGAATATTTAATTTTAAAACGAGAATAATGGGAAGAGTGAAGAGAAAAATGTGCCATTATTGCGTCAAGAATTTTGCGTGGAGGCCTAAATAAAGATAAGCCTCTATGCAGATACAACAAGGAGGGTGGGTGCTGTGAAGGAAGATATCAAAACATATTCTGCCACAGCTACATCCTGAAGGTTGATGTGAAGGGAGATACCAGAACATTTTCTGCCACAGCAAGATCCTGCTGGTTGCCTGCAAACTGTTAACTTGCATTGAACACTGAGAACAGCAGAAGAATTTTTATCCAATTATCTGGCATCAGCTACATGAATAGTTTTTTCTTCATTTCTCTTCCGTAAAGGCCATCACCTTGTTACATTAACAATAAACTTATCCTTTACTACTGCCTCAAGCCATGTCTATATCCCTAGTCTTGCTTCATTAACTAGGCAATTACTTATCCTATCAGGTATCAGGTCCTACATAACACACGAACTGGTCTCTGCTGGACACGAACAAATTAGCTCATTTGATCCTCTATATCCTTGATTTGAATCTACCGTTAACTTCCCACAGACGCAGTCAATTTCTCCCATTCTTCTAGTGTAATAACACTCATCTTATTCAACCTAATCAATTCAACTGTGTCCGATTGTTGGACATGTGTGTAATACCCAAAATTCTGGCCCATAAACCATGATGGTTGTATAACCATCTAATAAAATTTGTAAAGATCCATTCAGTTTTAAGCTGGCCATTGACTACTAACAAAAGCCCCCTTCTAGTGGCTGGAACATGCAGTGAAATTAAGACAAGCACGCACAGCATCATAATGCTGGTTGAACCCACTTGGATTGAAAAAGTAAAACAAGAGTTAAAACAAGCTACATAGACGCTGTGCACAGAATAGGTGTCAGCTGTACTTGAACAAACAATCTCGTCAATCCACAAAAACCTTGATTTAAAGCTACCTATAATATGCACTCAAATTCTCCATTCTTTTAGCATAACGCCACTCATCCACCTTAACAATAATTTCGGCAGCAAACAATTGTTAGACATGTTTCTTAATGCCTAAATTTCTGAGCCATGAATATGGGTGGTTCTATAACTATCTTATAAAATTTGTAAAGATGGTACGAAGATGGGTACAGGTATGAACACGGGGATAGGTACGGACACGAGGATAGGTGCAGACAGGGATACTGCTATAACTATGCGAAGAAATGTGACATCTAAATATTACAATTTTTAAATGCATAACCTAGACAGAATCATCAAATTTTATCCACCTGCATCAAGGTTGTCCTGCTATACTAAATAACTTTGAGTATAAACAAAACTAAACATAACTTAAAATTATAAAGTAGGCAAAAAATGTGTGAGAAATGTCAAGTCCAGGAAGTGTCCGACAAGTATATTAACTTGAGAATATATAATAATGTTAAAGGCAAGGTTTTCAACATGTACGAGGAATGTTGAGTCAGACGTGAACAGTAAGGGTATAGTTAATTTTAGAAGTATATGTGCTACATAGAAGGACTATCAAAGTGATCGATCCGGCGTGATTCTTTTTTGGTTCATGTAGCCTACCCCAAATACTTGGGATAAAAGACTTAGTTGTTGTTGTTGTTGTATGGCTACATAGAATCTGACCTAGTTTTAAGCTGGTCATTGACTACCATTGACTACCTAACACAACCCCCTTTATATTGGTTTAGGACAGGCAGTGGTTTAAGACAACATACACAGCATCAAAGAGCTGGTTGAACCCACTAGCATCTATAAAGCAAAACCAAAAGTCAAAACAAGCTACATAGACGCAAACCCGCCCCATATGTGTACTGTTGATGTATTTGATACATGATTCAAGACTTTTGAACCCAAGTCAATCATGAAATAACTAGCCCTCACCACAGGTATACTGTACTTGGCATCTGATCCAAAACCTATGACCCTAAAATAAATAACTAATAAGCTAGCCTTTGAAAAGTCGTTGAATGTTCATAGTAAGATGGGAAATGGTTTAATCAGTAACTCCACTGATATATTTGAATCCAGTATCACTCTTTTAGAGAGATACAGAACAATCAGTGCAGACCACTTACCAATAGTAGCATTGTTGCTAAAATCCTGTACCTTACACTGCCCATCTCCCCCCTTCAGTGATGTACTGCCCCTCTCTATCCATATAACCAGTGCAGACCACTTACCAATAGTAGCATTGTTGCTAAAATCCTGTACCTCACACTGTCCATCTCCCCCCTTCAGTGATGTACTGCCCCTCTCTATCCATATAACCAAACAGATGGAAACAATAGCTGCTACCACAAACAGCAAATAACAAACAGATTTTTTCTCCGATAAATGAGACACAAGCGCAAACCAATGATGATAGGTTTAGCAGTTGCAACTCAATTGAATGTCCAAAAATGACAGTTTATAAGAGCATAATATTACTTGGTCAGAAAATAAATTCTCAAGTTAAAGAGAAGCATACCTCCCAAGCTGACCAATGAGAACGAACAAAGCAGCAGAAAACTCCTCAATTTTGCATGATTCCAGCATCTTTGTAAGATGAGGTATAATATTGTTGTATGTCCATTCCCAGCTCTACAAGAATAGTCATCACAGAATATTATATGAAAATTGTGATAGCTCTAAAATATTTATAACAAAGAACAATTAACCAATTTGAAGCTGAAACTGAAAGCACGAAAGAATTTGTAATCACTGATAGATTAGAAGTGCATATGAAAAGTTTCGGAAACTAGGGATCCTCAACAAGTTGGTACTGATGGCACAAAACTAACCATTTTAGACTGAGCAGCCACATCAAACTTTATGCAACTAATTACAATATCCTAATGACGCAACTATCAGGATTTGGGACTATGCTATTAAATAAACCAATCCGTAAATAGGGCACCAAAAAACATTCTGCAATTTATATTAACTGATGCATACAGGTCAAAAAGAACAATGCAACTATTCCAGACCAGAATGATCAAACAAATGGGTGTTGAGAGGCTGGGTGAACATTTTTCAAGTGGAAAATGTGAAAAATTCAACAAACCAGTAGGTCAGACTGGAATTTTCATTTCCTCAGAGCAGACATCCACTGAAGACATAAGAAGAAGCATCTTTATGAGAACATGTGTTATGGGTTTGCACATTTATGACCAAACAAAAAGTCAAATTCAAGACCCAAGAAAAAATAGATTAACACTTAATGCATTAGGTAAAGGTTCAAGTGTGTGAATTAAGTATTTTTGTACTATTTAGCATAAATGACATTTTATATCGAAAGACAAAGATAAGAAAAAATTCCTGATAAACTCAGATGAGAGATCTATACCATGTAGCACCCAACCAGCTCCACCAGGGAAACAATGTCATTGAAGTGACAAAAAGCCTTCTCAGGAAAATACTCAGGCAAATCAGCAGCATGCTTCCGAAATCTGAATAAGCAGCAGGATGCCAGGGAGGCCTTCGTCTGGCCATCAAGCTCACTTTTGTTACCCCTGCCTTCTTCATTTCTCTGTGTGCACGATGGGACAATATAGACTGAAAAATTAACTGCATTGTTTACATATGGATGTCCATCACTGGTCAGAATATAATACCGTAGCACATCCAGCAGCAAATTTATTAGTTTGTCCATACAAACTGCACCTGTCGCAAATGGACATTCACTGCTAGAAGGAAAACTAGACTCCCCCTCAGATACTGGACAAACGAGAGATGACAAAGAAGAGACAGATTGCTGTCCTCTCTCAAGTGATACAACCACCGATCTTAAGGCAATTATAAGAAAACCATATTCCTCGACATTAAAAAATTCCTTCCCGCAAACAGAAGCAAATACATGCAGTGCTAAGAGAATCCATGATACATCATTTCTGCATGTTCGAAGAATTCTATAGGAAGACTCGAGAAGAAAACCAATCCGCTCAGCTGCAGCAGAAATAGATGCCAATATAATGCACCCTGCCACAAAATGATCAACTGTGGCAACTCTAGAGCATACATAGGCCCCATTCCACTGAAAAAGTTTAGAAGACAAATCATTACATTCATTGAGTCTATCACCACACACAATGAGTTTCCTCTCAATCAGAAAATCTTCAGCAAGACTACTGAGAACATCTAACTGACATATGTCTTTGAACAATGATTTGGTCTCGGCATCAGATAGCACTGCAAACAGTAAAAGATTCAGTTGTTAGATTCTATTATTAACAACAAGACAGCAAAGATTAAGCAGCATGTGTATTTGCAAATTTGGGAATCCATTCTGAAAGACATAACTATTGTCTTTTCGACTTTTGACTTTGAGCTCTTGATTTGAAGCAGGGTGATCTTCCTATTAATATAAAATTATTGGAAACTAGGTCTTTAATTAATTGAGAATAAGTCTTCAACTTTTCATGGCTACACCTAAAAAGATCACCCACCCCTACTCTGACATGAGAGGTTCTCTAGGACAGCAATCATTTGCCAACTTTTTCCAGATAATAGTTCGAGCCTTGAGGGGTGACTTAGACCTGCATATGATATATGATGCAGGTGTATATCTCTATTATGACATGTTACAAAACTTCTTTTTATTTATTCATTATGCTGTGATCCTTATCAGACAAGATTCCACATCAATCTTACAATGTTGACTTCTTTCATTCCAATGATTTCAGTCTACAATTAACAAGTCGAACATAGAAGAAATCTATGGCGTAAATGAAGAGTTAAGTGTGAGAAAATATTACAGAAAGAAGTAGCAGTAAAAAATCTTTGCAACCACAAGGCCTCAGTAACGAATGGTTGAAGAAATGCAATCTGGGAGGGGAAGCAGTAGAGTGTATCCTTACAATGACGTGCCAGAATCAATTGAAGAAGCAATAAAAGCCCAGAAGAATAAATTTATTGCAATGCATCCTAAAAGACCAACGATAAATTACACTCGAAACAAATAAAACAGGGGAGATACCTTTATTTATTTCTGCTGCAAATGATGTGACACATGGTAACAGATGTTCGCTCATGGTGCCCTTGAAATTTGCTGACATCCTGCTGGATATATTGCATAGTAACAATGAAAAGAATACACTCCCCTTCTCCCTAAGAAAGCAACAAGCCAAAAAAATTGTCAATGCACTTTTACATAAAAAATAAAATAAGATTGACCAAGTAGTAAACTAATAAGACACAACAGGAAGTATTTTAATAGACTTCAACAATTAAAAACACAAAAACCAGTAAGGCAATTATCACATACTCAGGTAGGAGGACTGTGTCCATTGCCAAGGCACTGTGTGCTTGCACAACCACATGGTCAGTCTGAGAAACCATAAAACTTTGACATGAAAAAGAATTTCTACACTGAAGAATCCTTGATATGCTGGCCCTGTCTTTGTTATTTGAGAACAAAACACAGTGTACAGGAGTTCTCCCAACTTCATCATTGGGAATTGTTCTGGATGAGTCTTCAACGTTGCAACTGGTTGATAAAACTGTCTGTCTTGAAGCTTCTGAAAGCTGGTGAATGCTGCCTTGCTTAGCTATGTCAGAATTAAAAATATCTTTATCTGTATATTTTAGGCAACACAAAAATACCTCAGTATAAGTGGCCATGACACATCATATATACATATACAAAAAAGAACACTAAAAGAAACATTGAACTTACTGCTCTTTGTACATTTATTTATTTCAGCAGTCAGCACTTGGTTTTTTCTTGAATAAAATATTGTGCCATCAGGTGCACCTTCTTTTCCATCAATCTGGTTCTCAACCAAACCTGGATTTCTGGTACCAAAACATCCACTTGCTTTATTTTGTATATTCACAGCTGGAGATGCATTACTGATGAAATTATCTATCTTCCCAGTTGAGCTTTGCAAGCACCCATCATCATGTAAGCTATAAGAACCAGAAATATGACTAGACAACAGCAGTTTGTCAATGACATCAGAAACTGGTTTTCTGCTGGTGTTTGGATTGGGAAATGTATCATGCTTTACTAAAAACGGTAGCATAATAGTATCAGTGTCACCGGAGTTCCCATAAGTACACATCTGCTCACCATCTTGAGGCCCATGATTACAAGAGAGTGAAGGACCATCTTCAACACTGTCTAGCCTGCCATGTTGACTGACGCAAGTCTGTAGTTTGATCGCACAAGTTTTTCCAGGATCCTTTGTTAGGTGAAGAGAATCCTGAACTTTGCATGAAGGTAAATCCAAAGCAGCATTGGAGACTCCGACCTCCGTAGACATTACATCAACCGGTTGAAACGATACTGGTTTGTCTATCTCCATCACATACTGAGCATTATTTTCATCACATAATTGGTGGTTAGGGAGCTCAATATCAGGCAATGTCGGTGAGAGAGGCATTTGAACTGCCATTTTGTACCTTTCTTCATCAGCATCATTGTCCAAATCAAGTAACTTGAGACAATTACCATGTATCATGTTCTCAAAACTAATAAAATCAGCTCGTTCATTGCTAAGAACATTACAATCTTGCTCAATGTAACTGTTTCCTCTTAATGCGTGAGAAGATAGTGGGACCTTCGCAACATTTGGATCCCTGCTCCTTTGACCTTCAAAGTTACCACACTGTTTCTGAATGTCATTCTGACAAAAAGTCTGTAAAACAGGTAACTGCTGTTTACTTGCCCTTGTGCTACTACTTTGATTGATTTTCCTTCTACATGATTCATTATTCTCTTCAGTAAAACAACCAATTTCATTGTGAAACTTCTGGGAGATATCATCGCCTTGGGAGCAATTTACTGCAGTCATACCACCCGCTACGTTCAAGATATCCTTAAATCCAGATAATTTACCTCCTATTTTGCAATGGGTAGATACGCTTACAACAGGCTCCATAGTGTGATGTACCTTCCTTCTTTTAGATCTACCATCAAATTCCCCATCCACAACTTCCAGTTCACCGTGCATGGATGCAGTCAAGCATGCATTTCTGGCTTCTCTTTGACCATAAGTCTCATCAACAGTGTTTGCCATGACACCAAGTCCCTTGATTTTCCCAGATTTGGTCATTTCACTAGACAGTTCCGTAATAGTTGGTCCCTTATTTGAAGGCTTCTTCGTTAATTTTGCTGATGTAGTAACAGCAAAAGAACCTCTTTCCTGTGAGCCCATGGATCTTTTATCAGAATAAGATGTATAGGAACATTGTGACTTGTTTCGATCAGAACCTCCAGTAGGAGATTCCAATTCAGAGATAATACCTGTGGTTGATCTCGTACAGCTGCCTCTAGCTAAAGGGAGGCCAACAAATTCTCTTGTTGGATCTGTGTAGTTGAATGAACCCGTACAACAAGTTTCTTTGATTCCGCAATCAATCCTTGAGCAATCTTTGTCTCTGTTAGAACCCAATAGGTTGTTTTGCAATTTGAAGCCATGAACCTCTGAAGGCTTTTCAGTCTGCACAGGAAGCATAGCTTATTCGTTAGTGCTTATAATAACACGAGGGGAAAAGGACAACAATGTAGGTTACACTGAAAAAGATAAAGACTCATATAACAATTTCAGAGTTTCAAAAAATGAAGAAGAAATGCATAAATCAACTTGAGAATTCAGATATCCATTTGAAAATGGCTTTAAATGTATGAATAAGATGCATACAGAATGTCCCAAGATGTTTTTTTTTTTTTTTTGGCAGTAAAGGATATTCTAGCCATTTTGAAAAATAGACGATCCTCAATTTCAACAAAGCATATGAGTCATCCTCTCATTAGTTCCCCTCGTGACATTCATCATGCCAAACTCCAAAAGCTCAGTATTAAATTACCATAATTAACTCAGTCAAGTAGAATCAAGGTTTGTACTTTATAAATGGAACGACTAATAACAATGTAATAGAATTCTAAAACAAGCTACAATAATGTTAGTTTAAGTTAGAGGCGAAATTTCAAGCAATCACATACAAGCACCATCGATAACTACAGACTAAACAAGCCCAGATAAACATACTTGTGTAAGGTCTCAGGTGGAAATAATTCACAAAGTATTTATGTGATAAAAAATTCCTAGGAACCTTAACTAATAGATTATTCTTGCTCATTCATGTCTCACACCCTGTAACCTACTGTCTGAACCTGCAAGCTGAAGTTATCTGCTACCATTAACTAACTGCATGGATCAGCTGTATAAAATACTGAGGGATGAAGTATAAAACACCTTAATTATGTAAGTGTATCTAGAAGCGTTGAGGGAAAAAAAAAAATAAGCAATACAAAATTCTCCAAGAAAATAAATAACAACACCACCGAGTTGCGGAAAAGACATGAAAAAAGTGGACACAAACCTTTGGCACAGCATCAGTACCTTCAATGCTGTGAGCGAGCCAATCATCAAGCATGTTGAAGCGAGACAGGATCTGCATGAAGCTCTGCTTTAAGATATGAAGTTCTTTCATTATATAGCTCTTTTCTGCCTTCTCCAACTGAGCCATTCTTTTAGCATACTTTGCTTTCTTCTTTTCCAATTTCAATTGTTTTCTTAAAACCTTCATATTAGCATTCATAATACTAGCATCGCCATTATGTTTCTCCTCTCCATTACATGAATCACATCTCCCTGCTGGGTTAGGTACAGTCTCCTCCATCTTTTTCTGTATTTCTTCTCTCCTCTGCTTCTCCTCCTCCAACAATTGGGACATGTGGTCTGCACGGACTTTTTCATCATTTGCCCTTTTCTTTTCAGCTTCCATGAGCCTTTTCTGTTCGTCTGCTTTAATGACCAGTGAATCGGCTCGTGCTTTTTCCATATTTGCTTTCTGCTTCGCTTCTTCAACTCTTTTCCTTGCATTGTCTACTTTAGAAAGCTCCGCACTAAGTTTTGCTTTCACTTCCTTAGCTTCTGTCTTTGCTTTTTCCAAGCAAAGTTTATACTCTTCAGTTTTCTTCCTCTCAATTTCCACATGCTTTCTTCCTTCTTCTACCTTATTCTTCTCTATTTTTACCATCTTCCATGCTTCTGCAGCTTTTTTCTTCTCCGATTCAGATTTCTTCATCTCAGAGTCAGATTTCTTCTTTTCTTTCTCAAGAAAATCCTTGAGTCCTTTTATTTCATCCTCCCTTTCTAAAATATGAGCTTTGAGCAGCTGCATTTCGTCTTTGTTTACATTTATCAAACACTGATTTTTCTGATATGAAGATATCTGTCCTTGCAAATAATGAATCTCTCTCTCCAACTTCTGCCTCATACTGAAGTCTACCTCTTCACTTTTCTCTTGCTTTCCTCGACGTTGCAACTCCTCATTAGCTGGACAAAAACAATCGTTTCAGTTCATGAGAATCTAGGACGAATAGCATGAAAAACAAATCACAAAACTGAATTAGAAATCAAGTTCCAAATGAATTGATTAATATTGCTAGTGAAAAAGTGAACAATATATGCAAACATATAAGTTCCAAAGGATAAATGTCAAAGGACAGCATGCAAATGATGTCTCTGATACTTCGCCTGTATTAATTAATATTGCTAGTTAAAAAGTGAACAATATATGGAAACATGTAAATTCCAAAGTAAACATGTCAATTGGCAGCTTGCAAATGATGCCCCTGATACTTCACCTGTATTAATTAATATTGCTAGTTAAAAAGTGAACAATATATGCAAACATTTAAGTTCCTAAGAAAACATGTCAATGGGCAGCTTGCAAAAGATGTCCCTGATACTTCGCCATATACCATGATTGCATCTTCTATATTCATATGTAATACAAATGGCATGTCAAAAGCCACCCTATTTTTTTATTATACTCAGCAAGGGTCTACTTCCAAACTAAACCTAAAGAACATCATAAGTTCAAGGGAAAGAAAATGTCAACCCCAAGATGTAAACTCTAGAACCTTATGTCATAACTTCTAAAATAATTTTGGGAGATCCCTTTTCTTTTTCTTTTGAAATTTGTGATGTAAATTCTACGGTTGTGTCATGGACATAAATGACCAATCAAGCTCAGTGCACACAGGCGCAGCAACTGAGGAATTTGATCGAGCACGGGAGGAATAGGAGTCCGATACACTGATACAGAAATGACAGTTATTCTGCACTTCCGGTAGTTAAGAAGTTGGATTACGGGTTGTAGATATTGGGTATGAAATCAACATATCCAATTGTATAGAATGAACGACTGAGATTGTATTGAGACTAATTGTATCCAACGGCTCAGATTAAATATAAAGTTGAGTTCCTGTATAAATAGGTGTGAGAATATAAGAAGATCATTAAATGAAACCGATTCCACTCCTAAATTTCTTCTGATTCTTTGTTATTCTTTGTTCCTCTATCTGTTCTTCATTTCCTTCCTCTGACCTTCGTCTTCTGCTCATCCATTTCCACCGGTAACAAGTGCTGAAGAGAGTCGTGCTGCATTCTCCAAGAATGGCTAGCATCAATGGTATCAAAGCGCAATCCGTTCTTAGTACGATACCCGAAGTCTCCAATGAATCCTCATCTACAATCGAAACCTTGGTTGAAGAATTACAAGCCAGTCGACAACTCTTTAATCAACAAGCTTCTCAAATGGAGGTCTTAACAACCAGCCTTCAATCCTTCACCAAAGAGATGAGGCGCCTGCAGACCAATCAAATCAATGATAAAAAAGAAGTACGATCTATGTTCAGCAATTTGAAGCCAAATCAAGAAAGCCCAACTGCAACTGTTAGCTCAGCTATGTCAACATCGGTACTAGGAATCTTGGGTCCTCATCCAAGAACTGATCAACCATGGAGTCCAGGTCCAATCTACAGCTCTTCACCTCATCAACAAAGCAATTCCCTTCTCTTGTTTGGTCAGTTTGAACCTCCTAAAACTCATGAAGGAAGACCTATCTTCAATCTTCATCAACCTCAACAAACACCAAAACTTCATCAGTTTAAAGCAGTTGGAGTAGGATCCATGTTCGAGCAACATTACCCCCTCAAGAAGTTGGAAGAAAGTTACCTACTGGACGCAGGTCCTGAGTTTGACCAGCACCAAGAATCCAAGATACCTGATGGGAATCCAATCTTTGGTCAGTATCCGACATTTTCATCTCCAGAAGCAAGACCTGTATTTAATTACCATCAAGAAGGTACTTACCAAAGACCTAATTTTCCTATCTTTAAGGGTAAAGATGCGTAGGGTTGGGTGCATAGAGTAGAACAATTGTTAGATTATTTCAATATTGAAGTAGAACAAAGGGTGAGAATGGCTGCTTTATATTTGGAGGATGGACTTTTAGTTTGGTACAGATGGATGGTTGGGTCAATTGGAAGGCCGTTAAGTTGGTGCGAGTTTGTATATGGGCTTGATGCTATGTATGGCAAATCTGCAACTGTCGATTATTTTGCAGAACTTACCAATTTGAAGCAAGAAGGTTATGCATTTGATCAATATTAAAATAAATTTATGAGATTACCTCACCATGTTAGGGGATTAACAGGAGGGTATCTGACCAGTTTGTTCATTAGGGGCTTAAGAGAACCAGTTAAGCTAGAGATAATGTCCTGAGATCCAAGATCAGTGCTTGAAGCAATGAGGTTGGCTAGACTTGAGGAGGAGAAAGTTTCAGCTTTAAGGAAGAATAAATCCAATAATAATAAAGGATTCATTATGGGAAACTCTACACCTACTCCTACTGTAGGAAGTGTTGAACATAAATCAGTCAAAATAATACCTCTACAACAGCAACTACTACCGAGAAATTAACACCACAAGAAATTAGAGAAAGGCGAGACGAAGGACTGTCTCCATTGTGAAGAGAAATATATCTCTGGCCGCAGGTGTAAAAATCAAAAGGCTCTGAGGTTGGAGATATTGCCTAAAGAAGGGACTACTACAGACCCAGAAGAATCCTTAAATGAAGAAGAACAGAGAGAGGAGCAAGAAATAGCAAAGAATCAGAAGAAATTTAGGAGTGAAATCAATTTCATTCAATGATCGCCTTCTTACATCCTCACTCCTACTTATATAGAAACACAACTTCACATTTAATCCGAGCCGTTGGATATAACTAGTCCCAGTCCAATCTTAACCGTCCATTATATACAATTAGGCAAGTTGATTTCACACTGATATCCACAACCCGTAATCCAACTTCTTAACTGTCGGAAGTGATAGTTGTAACAGAATAACTGTCACTTCCGTATCAGTGTATCTGATTCATCTTCCTTCCGTGCTCAATTAAATTCCTCAATTGTTGCACCTGTGCTCACTGAGCTCGATTGGCAGTTTATGTCCATGACAGGTTGATTTGAAAACGATATCATGTGTAATTATTAATTAACAATAGGAATTCGTATTCATGTATCATAGTCACTTATTAATTGAAAAAAAACCATAATTCCTTATTTCTTGGGGAAATTTGATTTTAATCTTCCAAGGTTGATGACAGAACTCTGCAAGTATTATGCACTATCTGTCCCAAGCCAGGATAAAGGAGGAGAGTTATAGTAGGCCAGTGACAGCCAACGTAAAATATTGTCACATATTATGACATGAGCCAAAATATGAATTTCGTTGGGACGTTCTCTACTAAGCGACGCGCTACATCAGAGCCCCGATATAGTGAAAAATGTGTGAGGGTTGCTAAGTCGTCGCCCAGAAGCGATGCGCCACGTCGGCACCCGAATGTGATATCAAATATAAGAGGGTTCCCACATCTTAATGAGCGGATAGGGATAAGCACCCGAATGTGATGTCAAATATAAGAGGGTTCCCACATCTTAATGAGCGGATAGGGATAAAAAAGTTAGCTCATAAACATACATTTCGGTTGGCATCATAGAATATAGGTTCCCTTACAGGTATATTAGCAGAATTAATTGATGCTATGATTAGAAAGAGAGTTAATATTTTGTGCGTGTAGAAAACTAAGTGGGCAGGTGAGAAAGGTAAAGTCATAGAGTTTTGAGGTTATAAACTTTTGTATACGGGTAGAGATAGAAATCGTAATGGGATAGGTGTGATTATAGATAAGTAATTACTTGGAGATATAGTGAAGGTTAGGAGGAAGGGTGATAGAATTTTATTATTTAAATTTATTTTAGATTGAGAGATTTTTAATGTCATTAACGTCTATGCACCACAAGTAGGATTTGATGAATCCAGTAAACATCAATTTTGGGAGGATCTAGATGAGATAGTATAAAGAATACCCGCTAGAGAAAAACTATTTATTGGTGGTAATTTCAATGGGCATGTAAGAACTAGTCGTAATGGGTTTGATAATGTACATGGAGGATTTAGTTTTGGAGAAAGAAATGAAGCGGGTAACTCAATTTTAGATTTTGCTTTACCTTATGATTTAATTTTAGCAAATACTTGATTTAAAAGAGAGTTTCTCACTTAGTTACTTTTAAAAATGGATCAAATGCAAACCAAATAGATTTCTTTTTAATTAGGAAGGTAGATAGAACTAGTTGTATCGATTGTAAGGTAATACTAGATGAGAGTATAGTTACCCAACATAGACTCTTAATTTTAGATATTCAGATTAGACAGAAACTTAGAAAGTTTAATTGTAAGTTAGATCTTAAAATTAAGTGGTGGCGATTAGAAAGTAATCAAAAAAATTTTGTAGATAGAGTAGTACAAGAAGCAGATTGGAAGGACCATGATGATCCTAATGTAACATGAAACAAAATGCCTAGCTGCATTAAAAGGATAGCTAAAAATATATTCGGTGAGTCGAGAGACGGTGCTCCACCATGTAAGGATACATCATAGTGAAATGAAGAGCTAAAAAATACTATTAAGATCAAGTGAGACCTTAATATAGATTAGAAGAAGAATAATAATAATAATGGAATAAGTTTTAAGAAGTATAAACTATCAAAAAAGGAGGCTAAAAAAACTGTTCAGGATGTAAAAACTAAATTATATAAAATGAGAAATTGGATAATAAAGAGGTAGAAAAGAATGTATATAGAATTGCTCGAATAAGAGAGAGAAAGTCTAAAAACTTATGTACTGTAAAGTGTATTAAAGATGAGAATCAAACGGTTCTAATTTGAGACGAAGAGATTAAAGAAAGATGGAAAATTTATTTTGATAGATTATATAATGGTAATTTTACTCAAGATTTGAGAGATCTTACTATTCAATTTGAGGATATGAATCGTAGTTTTATGCGCAGAATTAAAGAGTCTGAAGTAAAAGAGACTTTCAAGATGATAAAATCAAGAAAAGATGTTGGTCCAGATGAGATTCCTATAGAGATATGGAGATACTTAGGAGAGATTGGTGTGAGATGGCTAACAGATCTTTTTAATAAAATTTGGCAAACTAAGAAAATGCCAAATGAATGGAGGAAAAATACCCTAGTATCTCTGTATAAGAACAAGAGCGACATTCAGAGTTGTTCTAACTATCGGAGAATAAAACTCATGTGTCACACTATGAAACTTTGGGAAAGGTTAATTGAACATAAATTGCGATAAACTATTAAAATATCGGAGAACCAGTTTAGATTTATGTCGGAACGATCGACAACAGAAACTATTCATTTATTTCGTCAACTTATAGAGTGATTCCGAGAGAGAAATAGAGATTTGCATATGGTATTTATTGACTTAAAGAAAACCTATGATAAGATTCCACGAGAGATACTTTGGTGGACACTGATCAAATATATCAACATAATTAAAGATATGTATGATGGAGTAGTAACCAATATCAGAACATGTGGTGGTTTAACAATTGATTTTTCTATCACAATTGGATTGCATCAAGGATCTGCATTGAGCCCATTCATATTTGCTATAGTGATGAATAAGCTTACTAAAACCATTCAGGATGAGATAGCTTGGTGTATGCTATTTGCCGATGATATTGTCTTAGTTGATAAGACAAGAACAGAGGTAAATGTCAAGTTAGAGTTATGGAGGTATACATTAGAATCTAAAGGTTTTTAATTGAATAGGTCTAAAACTGAGTATATGAAGTATAAATTTAGTAAACGATGGACCATAGACTATAATGCTGTAAAACTAAACAGGCAAGAGATAAAAATGAACAGTCGATTTCGATATTTGGATTCTATTATTCAGAATGATGGAGAAATCGATAATAATATTAACCATAGGATACAAACTGGCTGGTTGAAATGGAGAACGCCAACGGGAGTTTTATGCGACCGTAACATTTTGTTAAGATTGAAAGGAAATTTCATAGGACTGCTATTAGACCAGCCTTATTATATGGCATGGAATGTTGGGCTATAAGAAAATATTATTCACAGAAGATAACTGTAGTAGAGATGCGCATGCTCCGTTGGATGTGCGGCAACATTAGGAAAGATAAAGTGAGAAATGAAAATATTCGTACTAAGATAGGTGTGACTCCTATCGATGAGAAAATGCGAGAAAATTGCTTACGATAGTTTGGTCATGTGCAACGTAGGCCTACAAGTATACCAGTTCGAAAAGGAAAGTTTATCAATGTAGGACAAGTTAAAATAACTAAGAGAAGACCGAAGAAAACATGGATGGAGGTCATACGCAAAGATATGAAGTCTAGAGGTTTAAATAAGGAGATATTACTTGATAGAAATGAATAGAGAAGGAATATCAAAGTGATCAATCCGGCATGATTCTTTTTTTGGTTCATGTAGCCTACCCCAAATACTTGGGATAAAAAGCTTAGTTGTTGTTGTTGTTATTGTTGTTGTTAAGGTTGATGACAGAAGAAACAATTTTGTTATTGTTTGTGGATTCATTGAAATGGGCGTGAATTCATTAAAAATGGGTGTGGATTCAGCTGGGTGCTGAGGCCCAAACTTTAATTTATTCTTCATCCACCAAAATCCCCAAATTCCACCACTGAAACCCTAATTTCCCCTTCCGTGGGTCCTACCATGCATGTAGTTGACAAAAGAAACAATTTAACGTGCTCTCAATGAAATGAAGACAAGAAGAAAATGACCGATTAGTACGAATGAAAATAATCAAGAGTGCAGTGTGTAAAAGCCCTAAATTGATTTTTCCGCTTCACAAGATTGATCACGAACTACAACACAGTAAAATTTTACAAATTATTTTAAAAAAAAATAGCTCATTGGTAGCCTTACCTTTCTTTAGCTGCAAATTATCTTCAACTAGTCGCTCAAATTTGACCTTTATTTCCTTAAACCCTTTGATCAGATCACTCTTTTGGCTTTTCACCTTCAAATACTTCTCCACAAGCTGCAAAAAACAACTCTTACATCAAAAAAAAAAAAAAAACTCTAATTACAGTGAAGGAGAAAAACAAGGAAAAAGGGATCTGACCTCAGCGCAGCAAGGATTCGAGGGATTCGAGGGATTGGAATCTAGTAACACGTCGGCGGCCATTGAAGGAGGCGTCAGATCCGACGGAGCAATCGTATGTTGGGGTTAGGGTTTTTATGGTTCGATGCGGCGAATTCGAGAGGGAAAAGGAAGCGAGGTTTGGGGAGTGGGAGGGAGAGCTACAACCGCCTAAAACCCTAACTTGATCCGAAATTTGGGGCGGTTAGGCGCGGGCTTCTCAATTGAGCCGTTCTTCAGGCCCAAAAATGAGTGGGCTTTTAATGGGCTACATAAGATAATTCCAAGTTCTAGACATTCGTTCAGTCGTAGAGATGGACCGCAGGCAGCTAATATCTCAAGCATGTAGTAAGCAGCACGTAAATCAGAGTTGCCCATCGGCCTTTGCGATTTTCCAAAAGCAAAAATTGTTTAAAAAGCTATTTTTTAATTTTATATCTTAAATAAAGACCCAAAAGTTATTTCACTCATCAACAAAACTTGCTGGAGAAATTAAAACAAAACTTTACGAGACCCGGTGTTGGCATTCCAAAGGTAAGTTTCCAAAAGGAGCACACCATTTTTTCCAGTGAGTCCAATTTTATAGTGAACCCACACTCTCCTTTTAAAAAAGAAGGTTTTAATAGAGTGCACATCCAATATTCCAATATTACCCTCACTCTCTTTCTCTCACTTTTCCCTCTCTTCTCCTCCTTCTCTATTATTCTCTCCCCCACCTCTCTAACGGAATCCAAAAATCCTAACTCCTCTCTTCTCTCTCTCTTCCATCTCTCCTAATTATTCATCTTCCTCTTCCCTTTCCCTATTTCCTCCTCCTTCCAATTTTTTTCTCTCTCTTTGATTTGCCTGTCGTCGCCGCCGGTGATCTAGCCCACGCCCGCCGTCGCTTCTTGGATCGAGGTAAGTGAGATTTTCTTCTCATTTAGCAATTTTTTTGAGTAAAGAATGGGAGTTTTTTAGATTTTGTGGTCTTGTTGGATTGGAGAGAAGGAATAGGGGGGAGGAGGAGGAGGAAGTGGAGGTGGAGGGGTTTTGATAATAAAATTGAGAATAGAATATTGAGATTTTGGAGGTGGAGGTTTTTTTTATCATAGATGAATTTTTTTTTATATAAGTTTAACTCACAATTCATACTTTTTATAAGTGTACCTCACAATTTATACTTTAATTATAATTAATGAAAAATTAAAATATTGTAATGCTAGTTGTAAAAAATATGCAAAATTCCATTAATTTTCCAATCGTGGACGGTAATGATAAATTTTAATATGTCTTAAAATTTCTAGTATTGTCGTAATGGTTGATTAATTAGCAAAGGAAGGTTTGAGTGCATTTATACATATATTTTACATTATACTGCAGTATCAAAATTAGAGAAAATTTGATATTTGTACCAAATTTAACTCTGTAACTACTTACTTACACGTAGAGAAGTCATTGTTCTGATAACTATCATTTATGAATGAAATATCTTTGTATTCCATAGATGGATCTGGCAGAATCATCTCATGCACGACCAGCCTCCTTGTTAAGGAGGAAGAAAGCAAAATTTTATATACCATCTAATTAAAAGCTTGTGTTCGGATTGTTAGTGAAAGGGTTAAGGCATCGATATTAACAAAGTCTGTTGTTGCTGTAGAATTTTACGGAAAAACAAATATTGATGAACCAGACTCAGAAGAAGGAATAGAGTGCAACCAATTAGTGGAGGACCGGTTGAATTAACATTTCTCAAAAGTTTCAAAACCTGGAGACGTTAGAGTTAATTATTTTTTGTTTTGAAATGTAATTTAAAAGGACTGTACTCTAAAGCAATATAGTTTTAGACGGTTGTTCGAAAACTGTTCTATGCAAATGATACTTTGTATATATTTTTTTTATGTAATGTTGTTTCTAATTATGGGCTAATTTATTCATGATTGTCATTATGTGAATTTATATTATTGTTTAAATTTGAGTTTCGTATTTATGTGTTATTGATGAAATTTCCAGTTTGAAAGAGATAAAATTTGTGTACAAATTTAAGAAATGAATGAATTCTTTATGTTTTTTTGCATAATCAGTTTTTGGATGCAATTATATTTTGATTTCCTCATCTAATAAGTTTCTATGACAAAAGGGACTTCAAGAAGCGGCATGGGGTGTTGTTTAATACTCTTGTGAATATTAAAGTTGTATAACATGTTATGGATATATTATAGACTTTTTTGATAGACTTCTTTTGTATTTGCTTTATTATGAATATTATTATGAATTTTTGTGTCTTATGTTGTTCGAGTACTATATTTGCATAATATGTATCTAATAATTTCTCTAGTTTTAGACTAATGTGAATTTTTTAAATATTGTATTGTTGATTCTATTATCCACTTTTACTTTTTTGGCTTCCAATTGGTTTCTCCAGTGATGGTTAGATTGCTAATGTTAGATGATTAACCTATCATTATGTGTTTCATCTAATTTATCTTTGAATTAGAATGAAATAGTGACTGCAAATTGCAATCTGTAGATATGTCACATATTTTCTTCAAAGTTTCTTATAGATAACTATTTAATGTGGAATTTCTTCAAAATTTCTTGTAGATAACTATTTAATGTGGAATGCTAAGGAAAAAAATTTGAGTCGGGAATTTAATTAGATCATAATACTTGCACAAGAAAAAAATTTTATTTGGGAAAATAAAATAAAGTAAAGAGGGATTTACTGTTGGCGGGAATTAAACCTAAGGCACTCTCATGAGCAGTGGGAATACTCACCATTATACTACAGTGACTTCATGGATAATATATCGAAAAAATACTTATTTATAGTGGCCATTATCTCTTGTCCGGGGTAGACACCCCAGACAAAAATTTCCGGACAGTGGGCTTTTGTCCAGACTTCCAATCCGGACGAAATTTTCTTCGTCCGGACTGGAAGTCCGAACAAAAACCCACTGTCCGGACTTTAAGTTTTTTTTGTTCAAAAATTTTATCAATCTGAAATATTTCTAGGGTTTTTGAGTGAGTAAATACCTGATAAAATCAATTTTAGAATTTAATTTGTGTGATAATTTAATATAGGAAAAGATTTAATGGGATAGTAGTGGGTTTTAAGTTTTTTTTTCGGTTAACTGAACTGAATTTGAGAAGAGGAGAAAGAGGTTGAAGAAATGGATATTCCAGTCTAAAAAAATCGATGTCAAATTTGTAATATGAAAGAAGTTTTTAAGTGGTCACACTAAGAAAAATAATGTGCCCCTCTAGAAACTCCCAATCCAAAGCCTTGAAAACCCTAAATTTAGAAATTCTCGGGTTTGTCACCCGCATAGACCCACATTGGGGGAGTTTCTAAAAGGGCACACCATTTTTCCTAATGAGCCCACTTTAAAGTTTTCCCTTTATAACATAACTATATTGACCCTAAAAATTTTGGACAATTTTTCCCTCTCCTTCAACCTCATGTTTTCTCTCTCTCTCCCGCGCGAATAGGTGCAGGTTTTTAGTTTTTTTTTAAGATTCAATCCAGTTCAATTTACTTGATCTCCTCCTCTAGTAGATCCTCTCGTGTTTTGAAATCAAAAATTTGTTTCATTTTCGTATATTACTTCCTAAGAAATCATACAAAAAAGGATTTTTTGGATTTGTGTCACACTCAACAAAATTGAAGAATACAAACATATCATTGTTTATATTCGATAACGATGGATAAATCACTTCTTAATGGGAAAAATCTATAACGGAGTGTAATTTTCGGAAGAAAAACAATGTATAAATCACTTCTTGAAGGGGACATTGAAACTTGATATGTCCAGGGTTGTGGCCACTTGTCCAGATAAATAATATTTCATCTGGACTGGAAGTCCAGATAGTAGACCGTAATCCGGATTTCCAGTCTAGATAAATAGTATCTCATCCCGACTGGAAGGCCAGTAGAAATTTTATTCATCTGGACTGGAAGTCTGGACAATGGGCTATCACTCAGACTTCCATTCCAGATAAATGTCATGTTATCCGAACTGTCACCGTCACTTCAATGCTACATGATCGAACTAGTTCCCCCAATGTACAGTGCTCCCTTCCTTTTAGACGCGGCGAAGAAAAGATCATTTTTTTTTTGTACGGCTCAATTTTCTCCATCCTTTTCTTTTGTTATATTAGAAAGAATAAAAGAAAATATTTTTTAATTAAAATTGACAAGTTTTTTATAAGTTCGCAATTCTAACTAAACTGATTCATATCATCCGGACTTCCAGTCTAGATAAATGTCATGTTATCTAGACTTACAGTTCGGATAACAATCCACTTTCCGGACTGACAGTCCTGACATGTTCAACTTTGTCTGGAGTGTACACCCGAGACAGTAGATTGTACACAGTGCAACAGTTATTATTGAAAACAAAAACCATTATCATGCCATACTAAAACATAATAAGCTATTCAATACAAAATAACTATAAATCTTACTAAAATAACTTCAAGTCATACTAAAACCTTTAAGTCACATCAATAATATAACAGAGTGAAGGAGATATTTTCCTTAATTAAACTTTCGAGTCATAATAAAAAAAAAAAACTCCATATTTTTACTTGTACATTTTCAATGAAAATCATATTTCTCATTATCCCCACACATATATGATAGATTCAATAAAATTATTTGCTCATAGACATCCTCCAGATAGATCGAATAGAAACCCATCTTCAAACTTACTTACTTGAATTTTTTTAACCAGAATTATAAATGAAAGAGGAAGTAACAAAATGAAGACAAGAATCAGTGTTGATTGATTGTCCATCTTAAATTTAAAAATTGATTCTATGCTATCTATTATTATGTTGGCTTAATTTGATTTGACTACTTAAAGCACCATCATAATCCTTTATAAGGTTCAATCAATCTTCCTAAACTTCCAATGTCCTACTTTCAATCTACTATGTTAGTGGCATGTATGATATGTAAGTAATTACTATTTATAGCTAAGTTGTTGTTAGTGCATGCAGCTTGTTCATTGAAAAATGAACCTGAAGTTAGCTTTTAAGTGACTGCATTATCTAAATATAGCATAAAAATCAAACTAAAAAAATTAATCAGCTCTGCCTCACAATGAATATTCCAGGAACGTATCACCTGCAATATTCAGAAGGCAATCTTGTTGGATATTGAAGCTAACGGTATCAGATACTGTAAGCTGTGCAGACAGTTTTTTACTAAAGTAAATTTAAAAAAACGAGTTCTCAGCTCCTAATTAGAAATGTTTAACAGAGTCGCAAGTTGTAATCCCATGTAAACCGCCAAGTTTATAATCTCTGTAAACCACATTAAAATTTCAATCTTAAAGAAAATGAAAATCTAAAAACCTACCATGGTCATTATAATGCCCAAAAAAAAAGAGAGAAAAAAAACTTACAAAATTAATTGGCCCTTTGCTGCGGATACCAAGCGGTGTGGGTGGCCGGATTGGACTCGAGCGGGGGCTGGCGACTTGAGTGGACTCCAACGGCGGCATGCTTTACAGCGTGTTGGGGAAAATATGTGGCCGACCATAGAGAGGAGAGAAAATTTTAGGATAGTGGAAGGAGTTGGGTTTTAGGGAAAGTATGGAAGAAAATGAAAGGAGATATTTTGGTCATTTTTGGTGTGCTCACTAGGAAAAACTATCTTTTTTCAGAAGAGATGATAGTCCCTAGGAAAAATGGTGTGCCCCTCTAGAAACTCCCCGGATTGGCAACCCCGCATTCCAATTGGCGTCAGGCACCTACGACCCGACCCGACCCGACCCGACGCGAGCCGGCCTTCTCATTTGAAATTAGGGTGCACATATTCAATAATGTGGAGGACTCATTTGCAAATATTCCCAACTAGGATAAGCAAAAACAGAAAAGGTAAGGAGCTAGGTGCAAGTTTCAGAAAATTGCAAAACATTCACACCTGGCCGACGGGAGTTTCCAAAGTAACACACCATGTTTTTTGAGCCTACTTTCCAACTGAAAGCCCGAACGAAAAAAGTGGGCTCAGCAGAAAAATTAGTGTGCTCATTTGAAAACTCCCCTGGCCGACTCGCTCTCGCTTTCTCTCTCCATTGCCAACAATTAGACCTCAAAAGGACTAGCAGAAAAGGAAAAAAAAAAAAAAAAAAAAAAACCAAAAAAAAAAAAGGAAAAAAAGAAAATGGAGGAGGGCAGAAACTACAGCAAGCTGGAATTAGCTCTCGAGATCAAATCTCTCCGCCGAATCATCAGCACCTACCTCAAGTAAACCCTAAACCCCTAAACCCTAGTTATTTCCTTAGCTGCTCATTTATAGGGCTCCAGTTGTTTTTTTTTTTTTTTGGGGAAAATAATTAAAATGGATTTCTAGCGCTGAACCGGCGACTTGTATCCCTTTAGCTGCTGTTATCTCGATAAATTTCTTCGATCATCACGCAGTTTTCTTAACTAATTATTTTGATGGATGAAACCCTAATTGTTTAGTTACTCGGATGCTGCTGAGGAGGATGTTAGGAGATACGAGAGGTCGTATAATAAGCTCTCGCCTGAGCATAAGGTTAGGGTTCTTTCTTGGTTAATGTGAAACGTTTAAATTTTTTAATTGATTTTATTGATAATTTGATGAGAGATAATTACTTTTATTCAATGCATGCGCAGGCCATTCTCTCTCACCTTCCTTTAAAATATGAAAGACTTCGGCGGTATGTTAGTTCTGGAACTCTATGTGGTGATCCAATTCAAATTGTCATTATGAATTTATTTATTTATTTAATAAAAATTATGGGTCCTGTGTAGAGACTACTCACATTTACAAAGTCTCTGGATAGGGATTATCTAAAAATTGATATCCAACTGTGAAAGAAATATCTGAAGGATTCACTTAACATTAAGTGCTGACCTGATAATGACCCTTTAGGAATTCACAGCCAAAAAAATCATGGGAGTCAGAAGCTTTGTAGGACCTAGTGAAGCGTATGTGCCAGCGGAAGAGCAATTTAAAAAGAAAAACACCTTTTGGTTGGGGACCCATTTGGTTATGGAGATAGGTTTGGGTAACTGGAGCTTGGACTTTATAACTGTCTTGCATATCTTGAAAATGGAAAGATACCAAAGTGGATCCTCGTATATAAGAGAGCTATAATTATCAAAGGTTACTCCTTGGTACCTAAGCTACATGATGCACAATCCGGAGCAAATAGCTGATATTTTGGATCTTTGATTTCTAGGTCTTTTGCTTTCACAAGTAACATTTAAGGTCATGGAGGTCATGTCTTTTGTATTATTGTCTTGATTAACATAGTATGTACTTTTTCAATGTATCCTAGCCATTTGCATTTTTGAACAAAGTTTTTTGGCCCATAATATCCTCCCCACTTTGGTAGATAAACTAAGCTCCCTTCTGGACTTAGAAACCTCTATTCTTGTGAGTATAGAAAGTGTTACTAGTAGGGAAGAACATGGAAAGATAAACCCGTTCAAGCTCACTACAAATAACAATTTCAAGTTCAAGGACCAAAATAATAAGCTCCTAGAATATATGTAGATCCCAAAAGACATGATTTCTCTTGACGAGTTTGGATAGTCATTACCAAGTCAGCTTCCGTACACATACATACACACCTTTACATAGTGGGTTGAGTTCCATGGATGGTCAAGTTCATTGAGCAACTGTGCGTGGCTCATTACTAGCTTGCTTATACTTACTACATGGGTACATATACTCGTTTATATAACCATATTATATTCTAATTGTGTTGTCATATTATATTATGATTGCATTGAGATGGGTTGGAAAAAATGTATCGTTTTACATATTGGGACAAGTAATGGGAATATGGATAGTTAAGCTACCTGTTAGGGGCCACCATTAGGTTGAACTCTAATACATACTAAGAATAAAAGCAACGTGTGACCAATATTTTCGTCTTGCTTCCATAATATGTAGGCATGGGTAGACTTGGGGGATGACAAGGGTTGCAAACCCCCACTAAGGTGGAAAGTCTTGTTAATGATATCCGTAATGCCTATTAGTGAGAATAATATGTTCGTGATATATCCCCTGAAATAGGGGAAAAAATCGTTTAATTGAGTTGTCGAAGCTAACATTTAAAATATTACCTTCTTAAAACCGGCTAAAATGTCATAACGTAATAAATATATTCCCAAAGAGGTTTTGCTCGATAAATGCTAATGGTTTCATGTAAAGTGATAACCATGAACGAAAATGACTACTTAATGTATAGATAAATTAACAACTATATGTATTCCACTGCACCCCCTTCAAAAAATCAACCTGAATCCAGATTGGGTCATACTTTATAGAGTGCAGTGTACAGTATTAGATTGCTAGATTGGAACTCTCAGGAATATGAAGATCCACTTCCTGGGTCTTAAACTATGCAAGCTCTAAAACATGTTCATGCAGAAGATCCTAGAAACTGTGTATAATATATGTAATTAATAAACATTTCTTGATCAGACATAAATGATTTAAGCAGAATGTTGAGAGGATTAATAGGATATCATTCAAGTTATCAAACGTCGTTCTTGTTATACCACTTGGCATGCACTTCCTCTGACCAGAGGAGCTTATGGTTAATAGTGTAGAAAATAAAGAGTTGATTATTTGATGAGGTATAATTGTTTCGGATATTACCCTAATGAAAAAGAAGGAAAAAAATCGGCTTTAGGTGCAGAATTTAAGAATCCCAAGTAAAATTAATAGAGAATTGCTGAAAGTGGTAGTTATTCTCGAGTTTCTCTGAGCCTTTAAGATAAAAAATGTGAAACCTTTATGCTTCTCACATGTGTTCAGTTGCATGAAAAGTAGCATTCTTAATGGGATATATGTTTATAAGTTTAGGATTTTTAATCTGCAGTCAATATCATTTATTTTGATTTAAACTCAAATGTGAGCTTCTTATTAAGGAACGAGTTACTTTAGTAAACACCAATATTGACAGCAGATTCGGCTATAATTTGCAGGTGTATATCTGTGAATACATTTTTCATCATGAGCATGCTTCAGGTCAAAATGATTAACCCTTATTCTATTTCAGTAATTTCTAAGTCTTTAGCTGTGAACTGCTTTCCTCTTGTTTATGTCTAAGATTTAATGCTTATCGTGGCTTGCTTCTCATAGGAAAACGAGACATGGAATTCCAGTCCAGTATATACTTTCCTCATCTTTCTTGAAAAAGAAGAGGCATATCTTTGGCTTAATGATTACATTAAACTTCTGCAGGCATTTGAACCTCCTATTGACATGAGCCAGGATCTGGATATCAATGAACATGAAAATCTAGAAAATTTCCATGATGGTCATCTACAAACACAAACTGCTGACAACTCTCAAGGAAGTAGCACTTCCTCGGGGCAGCCAATCAATGGAAGCAGTGTATCTGGACCTGAATCCAGTTACCAAGGATTAAGCAATTTGGTTTGTGAGCCTTTTGGAAGAAGTAATGCAATAGAGGTGTAAATCCTTTAACTGTAAGAGTGTTCCATATATTCTGAACTAACAAATTACAGATATAAAGTGATGTCTGGACCTTCTACGTCTTTTCATTTAGGAATTTGACTTATGTAGATAAAAACAGGAGATGCATGTTGGACAATTTTGCAAGTCTAATTTGTGCAAGGATGGAACTTCCACATGTCACAGTGAGTCATGTAATGATATTGGAGATGCCAATAAGGTAATTGCTGATCTGTCTTCCAATTCTATTTCTAATGGAAACATAACCAGTCCTTATTAATCTGATCAGGTGTTTTGATATTTAGTTTATCCCTTTCATGTATGAGATAGTGGTTGCTTCATTTGCTTTTGCTTTTACATCAACATTTTAATTCTTATCGAATGGATTGTGCTTTTATCTTTCTTGGAGTTCTTTGTTTACCATTTCTGTTAGGGGACTTTCTAGGTTTCAAACTTTAGTTGTACCAATTCAAACCAAATGCGTTCTGGAACATACTGTTTATAAAGCTCTTATGCTTTTAATCATTGGAATCATGTTTATGAAACAATATCTGGTCAAGGAAGTTGTCATGGTGTTATGCTTTCTGCATGCATTCATATACTGCCTAACACAGCCAGATTCCAAAAAGCATAATCAGGTTGTATGCCATTTAGACAGAAAGATTTTTTTTTTTTTTTTTAAAAGATGCTGATGTATTAAAAGAAAATTCTATGAACATAGAAATTTCTAATTATAAAACCTAAATAACTAATATTAGCATTAGTTAATGTGTCGAGATAACAAGTAACAACGTAACAAGTAAAAATAATAATTGACAATGAGCTTCTTAAAACTCTTATAAGTAACAAGAATCTTAATAAGCTCTTAAAAAAGTAACAAGTAAGAATCTAATAAGGTAATTACAATAGATAACTACAAATGAATAAGTACAATTTGAGAACAAATAAATATTATCTAGGTTTGCCAAAGACACATAATTTTTCGATTTAAAGGGCTACATGGCTTTATGCTCCTACGCATATGAAATCCCGTACGATTTACCTTGTACTATGTTCCACACATTGAATTGCAGGATGGTTGACCTGCGAGCTTATTGTACTTTATAGCCCTATTTGATACGGCTATAGGCTGCGTGTGATTTTCTTGTCACATAATAAGGTTTCTCTGACACCTATGAAGCACATATAACAAGTAATAATATAGTAACATATACAAACACAATATGGGACACTTCAAATTTGTAAAATATATGATACACGAACACAAAAAAGTGGCATCTGAGACTACGAGCTTAAAATTCATAAATCAAGGTGAGAGCACCCTTGTTTTTTTCATTCACTAGTTTCAATATTATACCGTTATATAGTAAATAGCATTGATATATAATAAAACTAAACACGTAACTCAAACTTGTAAATTAAACAATAAAGTGTGTGAGAAATGTGCATATGTCCAAGAAGTGTCCGATAATTACCTTAACGTGTATATATGTCTGTGTATTACAAAATTGAAGGCATCTGAAAGAAGTGTTTAGCACATGCCTAGGGATTATCCAAGAAGTGCTGGTTTCGGACACGTATCTGATACAGACATGGCTAATTTTAGAAGTACTTGTGTTACATAATCCAATACTAATAGCCAGCTATATTTACTTCTCCTTACATGAAATTTTTCTGTTTATACAGGTGATTAAGATATTTATATTCAGATTTGTTATTTTGCTTTGTTGAGGAAAGCTATCATAATCATGTTTATGCATTTTAGGTAACTTCTCCACGTGATTGGTTGGATCCGTCATTACAGTTGCATGTTCCCCTACTTGATGTTGACAAGGTATGATTTCTAGTTGTTGACTTGTTTTAATTCTTGTAATGGCACTATCATCATTGAAGCCACTTTTCCGCCAAATTGGGGAGCTGTAGAGAGCACAATTCTAACACAAGGCTATTCAACTTTTAGTCTGGTAGTCAACATTGTGCCAAACTTGCCAGCCGACTTGATAATGGGAGATTGCCTTGCCATAAAATTCTTGAATGACAGTTATAGATAAAAGGTTCTAACCCTTCCAAAAAGGTGATTATAATGTGAAGAGGAAAGCTTGATAAGGTTTGGTATAGGAAATAGTGAAATTAGCCCATGGCAGTCTTTGAGCTAAGCCAAAGAGTCTGACCTGGTTGATATATTTTATATTCCTGTTGGGTTGGCATTTTTATTTCTCTTAGTTTTCTCACGTACATGCTATTGTAGAAATGCTTGTATGCATTTATCTTTACTGTTACTTCTTGTTTGAAGTTTTCAATGGTTAGCAACCTCCTCAAAACAGCCCCTCCACCTGCTGTGCACCTTCACCATGATTCCAAAGAAACATCCAATTCCACATGGACATCCTTTTCTTTCTTCTATTTTCTCATCTGATGAAAGAATTACTGTTTATCATGCAAACATTTACTCGTAAGATGCACTGAGCGCTAGTGCATTCACTATTCACTAGATCCAACATATGTTTACTCTTGTAAAAGAGTCAGATTCTTTGGGTATCAAGAACACTGTGAGTATAAACATTGTATAAAAAAGGGTGAACTCTCAGCCAAACTATTTATGAATTTTCACATTAGCATTTGTTAGTGCAGTAATGATGCTTTTGTCTCTTGGAAGCCATCAAACAACAACAACTATGCCCTTTATCCCAAGTACTTGGGATAGGCTACATGAACCAAAAGAGAATCACGCCGGATCGATCACGTTGATAACTCTTCTCCATTCATTCCTGTCGAGTAATATGTCCTCATTTAAATCTCTAGAATCCATAATTTGTTTTATCACCTCCATCCACATTTTCTTCGGTCTCTCCACCACTCTTTCAACTTATCCTACGTTGATAAGCTCTCTTCGTTAAATTGGTGCATTTGTAGGTCTACGCTGAACATAACCAAACCATCGTAAGCAGTTTTCTCGCATCTTCTCTTCTATAGAAGTTACATTTACTTTAGCACGAATATTTTCATTTCTCACAATCTCTTCTAGTGTTGATGCACATCCAGTGAGGCACGCACATTTCTATTATGCTTATTTTCTGTGAATAACGTTTCGTTATATCTAACATTCTATGCCATATAATAAAATTCGCCTAATAGCATTCCTGACTATAAAATTTTCCTTTCAGCCTTAATAAAAAGTTACGGTCGCATAAAACTTTCATTGGACACTTCCATTTCAACTAGGCAGTTTGGATCCCATGACTCTCTAACATTCTGAATAATAGAGCCCAAATATTTAAATTGACTGTTCATTTATATCTCTTATCTGTCCAGCATCACTACACTATAGTTTATGGTCCGTTGTTTACTAAATTTACACTCCATATTCTCTGTTTTTGACCTACTCAATTTAAAACCTCTATATTCTAATATTTGCCTGTATAACTCTAACTTGGTATTCACCCCTGCACTTGTCCTATCAACTAAAAAAATATCACCAGCAAATTAGAATGTCCAATGTTGCCTTGTCCAGGACCATATCAAATCTATAATTTTGGTTTCATTTCCTTTTCTTTCATGTCAGGTAAGATGCATTATAAGGAACATAGTGAGAGACTGGGCACCGGAGGTACTCATGCTTCTTTAATGGCTTTAGAAATGCTTTGCGTCTTTTCCAACAGTAATTATCCTTTCATTCTACTTCCAGTTCCTAAATTCATATATATGATTAACTATTTCTGTAGGGCCAGAAGGAACGTGATCAGTGCTACAAACCTATCCTTGAGGAGCTCAACTGCCTATTCCCTGATAGAAACAGGGAAAGGTACTTTTTTCACCTAGTATTTCCTGTCACCTTTTGTAGTTAAGGAAGATATTTTTCCCAATAAAAAAAATCCTCAACATTAGAATTACACAAATTTGTGCTACTTGCATATGCAAAGATGTCTACAGGCAAAAAGAAAAGAAATTGTAATTTTTTCTGCCAAAAATGAACATAATAAAGAGAAATTTGCAAACAAGTTGCTTTCCAGAACTCTACTGAACTAGTTTGCTAAGTTTTTTTTACCTTTAATATGCTATAACAAATAAAGAAACAAGTTTAAAGTGGAAATGGTCTTCAAATCACCACCGCTGGATCATACAGGTCTGAGAATAAGAAAATTCCAACTTTCAAGGTACTGAGTAGAGCATACTCCAATGAAACAATAGGGGGGTAAAATGCATTGGAATAATACCTATTTAGCCTTCACTTCTGCATAATATTACTGGACTTTAGTTGCACGATAACAAAGGTTATCAGGAACCGTTGAGTTTTGTTGCTTTCTGATGATATGCATAGTTTTTGCTTGGTTGATGATACACTATCTCTATAATGCTAAAATAAATGGATAGGAGCTTGGACAGACTGGAGGTAACATCCCCTTTTGAAAGTGGGATTGAATACCAAAAATTCCAATATCTTGTTTTTGCTCGCTTTACTGGGTGGAGGTTGGCCTTTTCTTTTTGGTTTCATTAGTTGTTCGTGAGCTTATTTTGACTACATTAAGTTTGGCCAGTTTGAAGGTTATTAGTGACTAGAAACTTGGCTACGATGTTCCCTACCATGGAGTTGACTAGCCGAAGTGCTATCAGCCATGGGATCGGATTAAGATCAAGTTTGGTAATTTTATGGTGTAGAACCAAACTTGCTAAAATAATGTACAAATTTTGGTCTACTAGTGTTTCTGCTTTATGAAATTTATTTTTTTGTAAAATCATCAATTTCTACTAACAGCTTTTTATTCTTATTAAAATTTCTTTATCAATACTGTTATACAGTAGTATACAAGATCATCTGAAATCACCTGCCTTTTCTGTTAATTAAACTGCTATTTTAATTCTTACACTTTAGGCCTCCATGTTGTTTAGTTCCTGGTGCTGGACTTGGGAGGCTAACATTGGAGATTTCCTCACTTGGTATGCAGTCATAGAGCATTGTAATTTTCTTTGTTTTAGTGCTGGGCATTTATCTCACACATAATAATATACTGAACAGGTTTTCTTAGTCAAGGAAATGAGTTTTCCTATTACATGATGATCTGCTCAAGTTTTATTCTTAATCAGTAAGCTATTGTTATTTTCTTTTCTTTTCATATTCTCCTCATCTCTTTTTCCTGCAGAATTTAATAAGTCTGGATTTCACATTTGATTGCTTTCATGTTCTCACGAAAATTCAATTTCTGCAAATTGTATGCTTATATCAGCACTCGTGTTGCTGGTGAATGGACAATTTATCCGTGGATCCATAGCAATTGCAATTCTTTGTCCGACGACGATCAACTTCGGCCCGTCTCATTTCCGGATATTCATCCCGCAAGGTATTTGGTATTTTAAGAGTGTACATACATTATTGAAGGCATCGGTTTACAGTTATATCTCTTCATGATAAAAATATCCTCTTCCACCACTATAGTCTTGTGCTTTATTTATTAGAATTCTTGTGTATATAAACGTTCTTTGATTAAGGTCTTACAATTGCACTTCAAAATTTAATTTGCCAGATTGTAGAGTTTCCTCATGGGTTTAAAATTACCGTGGTCTTGGCAATTCTATCATGTCGTAGCCATAACTATAATTATAAAGCAATCACATGTCTGTCCCTCAAGTTAGTTAGGAGCTAACAATCTTTACATCTGTTGGCTCTTTCCATGTGTGAAACCTTGAATCAGGAAAGTTATTTTTGGATCAATTTTCACACATTCACCATATTTTGTTTTTCCAATACCCTAATGAATTGACTACATGTGCAAATCAGTCTCATTGCGTGGCCTTAAAGTTTGAGTTGGTCTTTCATTGTATTCTTTGCAGGTGTAACTCACATGTTTCTCATAACTCCTATCTATCTTCATGTCCAGATTTATTTCTGAAACTCTTGATTCTTGTAGACCACATATTACCAGGATAAAATATTATTACCCCACAACCCCCAAACACCCGCGCCCCTACATGCCCATCCCTCTACCCACACACTCCAAGTCCAAGCTAACAAGGGTACCCAAGCTCTTAGATGCTGGTAATTGTTTTCAATACTTATGGAATTAATGCCTACCTGTTTATTGATGTCTTTTTATTTTGGAGCGCATCCAAATATCGCATGAGAAGTGTTCAATTTAGGATGTTGAGATTTGAATCCTTTCCCTATCCTTGTGAATGGTCTTACTTAGGCACTTTAATATGAAGCACGCTCCAGCATGTGAACCATCAGAAGAACTATGATATGTTACCTTCTGGTCAAAGTTCATTTTGATCCTCTCTTACACTATGAAAAGATGGTTCCCTTGGAAGTTTATCAACCTTAAGATACCATAACCCTTTTTCATAAATTTTTTTCGGCCATCACAAATTTATCCCTTGATAACCTTCAGAGACCTTAACCCTCTTCCTTAGTTTTCAACCATCATACCACTTGATAACTATAGCATTAAGAATCAAATATTCAATAAACCATTAGAAGAAGGATGTTATCTGAAAGTAAAATCAACTCTTAGCTTCTTCACATATGGTATAAAATTACTTCTTAAGTGGAAATTGTTAGTTGAGAGGAATGCCAGCTATTTATTAGCCGGATATGTGTTGTAAATTTATAACAACTAAATTCCAAGGAGAGGTAAGTAGGAATGCTCATTCCCATCTTTCAAGTCAAGAACCTTCATTCATAATAACTTTCGAAAGAAATAAAGGAGGCTTTTACTACCATCTCGACTACGTTTTTAAATATAGGTCAATTTGTTGTTCTAGGAGGTAGCGGGAAATCATTTTGTGGTCATGTTGGCTGATATTTGTATTATTGCCCGATATATTATCTCGATGCATCATATGATATGGTTCACTCTTTTTCAATTGGGTTTTTAACTTGTAAACAGGGTTAAACTCAAGCTTCATGCCTAAACCAGTGTATACATATCCCGCTATTGCTGTCGCCGTTATTGTTATTTCCATGTCTTTTCATCTAGTTAAGCTGTTATCCCTTAACCTTAATTCTTTCTGTAGTTTAGGTTATGAATTTCTAATTGAATATGCCATGAATAATTTTATTGTTTTGCACTTTAATGAACGTATATATTGTTCTTAATTTCCATTACGTGCATGATATGTTATGTTTATTAGCAAGATGATACTTAGGATGTGAGAGCCACCTTTAAGTTAATAATCATATTTCAAAATGACCGGTGCCACCAAGGCCTGGATCAATTGTAAAGTGGGAAGTTGGTTCTGGGAGGTCCTAGGTTGAGGGCATATCATGAGTGCATCTGTAATAACCCTTCATCTTTTATAGTTATAAATAAATAAAAAAATAAACAAATAATAAATATAACATTTTATTTTTTTCTTTAACTCTTACACCTTTCAATTTCTTTAACCTCCTAAACCTTTCATCTTCTCCAACCTCCAACCTCTTCATTTTCTTCATTATTTCAAAAAAAAAAAAAATGAAACTCCCATCTTTAATTCTCAAAATTAAACTCCCTAATTAAACTAAAACTTTTCATATCCTAAACCCTCCAAATTAATCTAAAACCTTTCAAATTCCATAACTCCTCAAACTCTTGAAATTCCATAACACCTCAAACCCTTTAAATTCTATAACTCCCAAAACCCTTCAAATTCTATAACTCCTAAATCCAACACTATATAAACCTAACATCTTTTATAAATTCAATCTACACTCATTCTCTAAAATTTTTCTCTTCCTCTCATCACGCCAAAGGAGCCGCCACCAGAGACGCCACCGTCGAAGCCACCACTTTGCCCGAGATGAACACATTTCTCCTCATCTTTCCACATCTTGAATTCCCACCGTTTTGTCATAAAGGTTAGTAATAAACTCTTTTGTTTCTTATTGGGTTAAACTATTGGGTCTTAGGACTAATTGACCCATTATTTAATAACCCTAATGACTTGAGAATAATATCCATCATCTTATAAGCCCAATAAAATGGAGCCAAATCTATTTCCTAATTTCAGACCCACTTAATACTAAAATCAATTTTGAATATGTTATAAATATTAGAAAAATCCCTAAAAAATCATCTAAATTTATATTAATCTGTTTTTAATATTCTTAGAATATTTTTAATTTGTAGATTACTCCATTGAGCGACATCGGGAAACAAAATCCAGATGAGTTCATTTTTGGACTCACTAATCATGCTATTTTATATACATGTTTCAATCATGCTATTTATTTTGTGTAAATTGATTTGTTATTTTGTAAGAATTTATCAATTACTTATTATGTTTTTTGTCATCAAAAATCTATTGCCAATTGTCATTAAATTTAAATTATATAGTATAGTTAGATTTTAGAATAATCATACGTACAAATTTGATAAATCACATAAAAGTTATATTCACGAAAAAATACTGTTTGTGATATCGTTTTGTATCGGTGTCTAGAAAAGTTATTTTATATGCTGGTTCTCTAATTAAGTAACGTGTAACGCATGGAAAACCTCTCAGCATCCATATAATTGCCTGGCCGATATCTCTATGATGTCTCGAATCAGTGACTCTTAAATATAACTAATTGTGATTTATTGAATAAAGTATAAACTGAATGGACTTTATAAATTATGTTGTTAATAAATTAAGAAAATTCTAATTAAAATATTGTACCTGATATAATCAATATACTGTACTATACATAAATGACACTGGGTTGGGGGAGAAACTGAATGATGGAAATATACTTTATTTCGGTTGTAAACTTGTTAAGTTGTACAACTGAATATTTCGCACACCATGGGTGCGTGATGATTTGCTGGATCATACCTGACTATAATTCCTGTTTGCCTGACGGCAGGTCCGACTCAGCACCGGACAATCCTGTGACCATTTCCTGGTTCTGTACAGGAAACAATCGAAACAGTGGTATCCCATCAATTAGCTTTTCCAATTACATGACATCCTAAACAAAAATACCTCTATTATAAAGTTGACTTCGTTAAAATGACATTAAGATGACCTAAATTAATTGACATCATTATTACAGACATCTCATTCTATATTTTCTAAAACTTGTGTTATTATTATGTTTGGATATAACTGCTATATTTTATATTCTTTCTGCGTTTTTATTTTGGTCGCAATATGACGATCTGGGTGTGCATGTCCAGATTTACCGATGGACACGCCAAAACTGACGCAGGATCTGGTGTAGTTTAAACATCATATTGAAGCTCCATAACGGATTAGAGATTCCCTTATTCCTTTTGTTTAATTTTATTATATTTTGTTTCAATTGTATATAAACTTCATTCCAATAAATGAAAAGTCAAATTTTTGTTGAATTTTTCTATCGTAATTACTGAGTATTATTGTGGCAAATTTATTGAGGTTTTAACATATTCAAACTGAATATGTTGCCGGTACCTGTTACACGTGCTCGTATACCGTATATTGGGAGCGGGGCGTGACAGCATCGCAAAAACCAGTAGTAAAATTTTAGTTCCTTTTCTTTCCTTGGAAGATCGGCATAGAAACAATCCTTGATAGTTAAGGGCATGACATATGACATTAGAGTATTGGAATGAAGGAAAATTCCAAATGAGCCCATCTTTTTTTGCAGGCTCACTTTTCTAATTCATTATCATTACAAGTTTGCCATTTTAAATTTTGGAGTAAATTGCATTCTTCTTCTGCATTGTATTCTATTCCTACATAACCTAATCCATTAACCCTAATGTGAAAAACCTTCCTCTCTTCTCCTCTGTCTCAACCTTAACTATCAAACTCAAAAAATAGTTTCCTTTATTTCTCCCAAATCTATTCCCAAACCCTAATATAAATACAATTCTCATTGGAGTTTAGAAGTGTGTAGGAGAACTCGAAGAGATCTGAAGAGAGAAGAGAGAGAAACAAAGAGAAAAAAGAACAAGGGCAAATTGGGAATATTGGGGGTAAACTTAGTAAACACCCTTGTTTTAAAACTTTGGTGTGGGCATACTTAAAAAGTTGGCATCGTTACAAAAAAGATGGGCTCATTTAGAATTTCCCCTTTATGAAGAGATGTATTCAATTGATGATTTTACCGAAGAGGATATAAATGAGCTGATAAACGTAACAAGTTTAAGTAAGCTCCCTTTAGTTTGATCACCAGAGATCTCCCTCCTTTTCTCTATTCCATCTTTTTTCTAACAAGAAAGTAGTCATGTATAATGATAAAATAATTTGAGTTGGTACGATTAAGCACCCTGGAAGAGTTTTTGTACCTTTGCATGACATAACCTGGTTCGTGCTACTGTATTGACTTGCCTTGGGGCCTACTAGGTAGTTAGACTTAGGAGGGGAACATAATGAAAAACAATAAAATTGGGTGTTTGGCTTTTGCTTTTAGTTAGAAAGAAATTTAAAACAGTAATTCCATTGGCAGAGCTCATTAAAGCAAGTGCTAGGTTTGGACCAACTGCCAGCCATAAACTCCAGCTATGTTTAAGATGTTGAAGCTGCTGAATCAAATCTCTCCACTGCATCAAAACCTATCATTTTATGATATTTATTACCACTTATATAACATAAATATATTGACAATCCTAATAAAATGATATGTGATCAATAGAGTACATGTGCTTGTTTAACATTTCTGGAAAGACTACCTATTTTTTTGTTTACCAGGTCCGACATGAAACCACGAATAATTTCTACCAAGGATTTCCAAGCATTCTTGTATGGACTACTGCAGTTAGCCCGACGGAACTTTCTCAAAAACTATCCACCTATCCCAACCAATTTAGGCCCGAAGATTCATCCAGAATTGAAATTTTTAGGAATGAGCAAAGAAGATTGAAAATAGACTGGTACTTTATAAAAGGGCGAAGGTGCTTTTGAGACAGGTGTTTTTTTTTGTGGGGGAAAACGATGAGTCTATTTGTTAGACTAGAATGGAACACCTTGGCAGTTGGAAAGTGGAAGAAACAAATTTGAATGACTCCTCTATGCTGGCAAATGCCGGAAAGGGAGCCTTCGAGCTTTCAAGTGAGAAAGTTTGCTAGTGCTAATAAAATGACAGTGGTTTCATGAATTTACTTGATATAGTGGTTTCAGGATTAATCTTTTCCAGACCTAAAAACCATTGGTTTTTGACATGGTACAACCTTCCATTCTGTTTCCATTGACTCACTAGCAGCTTTTAGAACACTCGTGAAAATTGGAGGGGAAGGAGAAGCATTCTTTGGTAGATGTTTTTGCTTTCATTTATAAATTATACAGTGAAATAATTGATGCATCTGTATTTCGAACATTTGACGACTGTCACCTTGGAGTTTGTCGCTTGTCAGCATATTTTAGTTTTCCTGATTTCAGTAATTTGCAATTCTCTTGTTTGTTCATTTAACTTTTATGTCTTAGGTATTATTATCAAGTATTTAGAATTCATCAGTTCATTATTGTGAACAAATCTTTAAAAATAAATGGCATATCGATGTTGTTAATTTGGCTGTTTACTACAAATAGTGCAGGAATTACTGCAGGATTTTCTATGTGTGGTGGTGACTTTGTTGAGGTCTACAGCGATAAAAGTCTACGAGGTACATATATATACCGAAGCAAAAATTAATCACAACAGAAAAAATATTAGTTCTTATTTACTGTTTGAGCTATAACAGCTTCTGATTTGATAAGGAAATCAATCTTTCTTTGATGTATCCTACTGCTATTTTCAAAATTCAAAGACTCAGTTTATAACATCCATGCTGGTAGGGTATAGTCGATTTTTTGACTTGATGAGGGACAGCTTGTCCAGATAGAAGACTGAAATCAATTTTAATGGCTACTCACTGAGCTATGAATTTTAATTCCAAGTGGTAAGAGGATACATGTGGAATTATTATGAGATTCTCAGTGGGCAATCTTAATAGACAGATCTGGCTTCAAATATATGCTCATCTTTAGTAGAAGGGCTTCTTTGCAGTACAACAGGCTCATTAGTCATTAGAGAGTGTGTGCACACAACTAATAATCATATTTTGTGTTGTGTGGTTGGGTGTGGGTAGGTGGGTAGGTGGGTGGGTGGGTGGGTGCGTGTGGACATGGACGGGCATGCGGGCATGGGCACGTGGGTGCATGTGTGTGTAAACTTAGTTGAGATGAGGAACTGATTGGAGTTCATAAACCGTAGTGGAAATCAAATTGTAGTTTCTCAACCTATTGGAGAAAGATCTTACACTATAGGGCAAGCAAAAAGTTAAATGAGTACCATGATTTGATTCAGGGTGATTTAAATTGGTGTTTGAATCATGGTGATGCCAAGGATTTTTGTAGAAGTGAGGAATAGTGATAGAGGAGGAAATAAAAGAACTATTGAATTTCAATTTGACGGGTCTGCTGTTCAATTGAAAGCTATGAAACAAGTCTGCGGGAATTGGTACAATATCTTGAAGTGGCCGCCTTCGCTCCATTTGGCTTAGACTTTACCTTGAGAAGATGATCAAGGAATTAAAATGAACCCTTGGGAATATAATTGTCGAAAGATGCTGCTTGGATTTTATTAATGAAAGAAAGAATCTACGTTGTGAGTTCTTATATGGGTATCATGGAGGAACTAATAAATGAAGATTGCAACAGACATGTAATGGATCTAGAGGAGATAAAAAATGTGTTGGAGCAATCATCATGGATTTTTCTTAAGTTAGAAGAAAATTGAAGGTTGAACCTTGGTCTAATTTCTCGAAGAAAATGCTGTTCGGACTTGCAGACGAGGCAGGAAAACCAGCTTTCGGTGGCGTTTACCATGATTTTTTGCTGACCTATGCTGTATGATGCTTGTAGGGCAACTTCGGAGTGATTATTAGTTAGCTATTAGCCTGTTACTTTTAGGAGAAGTTGGATAACTTCTGAGTGATTATATTTTAGCTATTAGCCTCTTACTCTTGGGAGGGGTTGCAGGGATGGGATTATATGTATTGGAGCCGTGGGCTGTTGTTTTTATGGTCTCCTATGAAACCTTATTGACTTAGAACTCATGCTCAACGTGAACTAGGGGTTGTTGCGGTGGCATCAGTCAAGAATAATGTAGCGAGCTACCTTGTGAGGGTGAGTAGGATCAGGAGTAATATGTGAAAATGGGGAGACATTGAGAAGTAATTTGTGAAATATAGATGTTAGTTGGTGATAAAGATTGAAATAATCTTCATAATATTGTTATGTTAGGTTTACAAAGAAATAAATAAATGGAATGCTACAGCAAGGAGGCATGTATATTGACACTGCACAAAGATATAATGATAGACAATTGAATAATAGATCCATAATTCCCTTTGACTTCTAGACGTACTTGTATAATCTTTTGTTTTTCTTTATGAAGAAATTCTGATTGCTTTGTAACCATATAACCTGGAAATGTTTTGTATTTTTGAATTTTCATGTTAAGAGAATAATTATGGTCTGCAAATACGTACTACTTGTAAGAGGTTATAGCAGTAACTTGCACACATATAATTTTCATTGTTACTGTATCCTTAAGATATCCTTATCCAGTTATCCTTGATCTTGAGGATTTTCTGTAGATGTACCCATTTTTATATCATTTCTGCATCTGGCATATGTACTCATGCAGCCTGGCATATGTGGATCGCTTCATACTGCTGCTTTTACCTTGATACATCTTTACATTCATCCATTATTTTTCGATTTATCGTGGGATTATACCTTGGTATCACTCAGACAAAATAGGTGTTGCATTCATATTTTCTAAAATGATGTTTTAGACAGTCCTACAAGTCAAACATGTGAAGAAGGGCCATGTAATACATATACAGCACACACATGGATGAAAATAATTTGCTCTCCTGTTATAACTTCCCCAGCTTGTCACGTTATTACTTACCTAGTGGACAACCCTGTTTATGTACATTTCTAGGATTGCTATCAGAACAGCATACAGGATAATAGCTAATAGTTCCAAAATTCAGTTATATTGATCACTATAATTTTTAGGGTCACTTCAATAACCTTAATAGTGGTGGTATCTTTTCCATTTCTCTTTAGGATCATGTATAACCATGTCCTTTACGCAATTTGTATTCTTAGACACATGTATTATGATGCCAAGCTCTTGGTGAAATGAGAGATCTGTTCTGCAGTTGCCTCGTGTGGATTTTATCTAGACAGGTTCTGTACTTCTGTTCGACTATTATGTAGTTTTATGGGCCAAGTTTGGGTTGCTTACAGGTTATACCGTTAGCATTTAAACTCCTCATCACTAGTCCGCCATACCAGTGAATCAGCTATTGGGGACAGCATTACTTCATCCCTGTGGGAATCCATACGGATAATGTGTTCATTTAGAAATGCTCAAACAAATACAAGTACTAGATTAATGTTTGCTCAAAAATTGAATCTTTCCTTCCATTGTAAAATTATTTGATTACAACGAGAAAATTGAGATTTACAAAAATTTGAAGAATTACAAGAACGGAAATATTGATTGATTTCCTTTTTTATGTGGGTTCGGGTGGCGGTGGAGCCTCGCTAATGCACTCCGCTGACTGTCTGACTGGGAAGGGGATGGCTCTGCTCCGCTCTTCAATTTCATGAGCTCGCTCTAAATCGTCCAAAAGTCCTTTCTCTGGCCTCAATTCCTGTCTTTTATAAACCGAATCAGCTCAAAATCCGGCTCGAATCCTTCCTGAAAAATCGATCACGGGATATCAGCGAAATAAACAAACGGAAATAAACGGAAACAACCCGCGGATTGGCACCTGCGGAAGCACTCCTGCGGGTGCCCACCGGCGGGAGCTCTTCCGCGGGTGCCACCCGCGGGAGCTCTCCCGCGGGAGGAATTCCCGTGGGTTGGCACCTGCGGGAACCCTCCCGCGGGTGGCAACCGGCGGGAGCCTCCCGCGGGAGGAACTCCCGCAAGTGCCCCCCACGGGATTCCTCTCGCGGGTGGGCACCCGCAGGAGGAATTCCCGCGGGATTTTTTCCAATTTTTTTTAGGTGTACATAATCACCTCCAAAGTTTTCGAAGTTCTGTATTTAGTCGTACTGAATTTCGAAACACTTTGGATTCTTTGATTTTGGCTATCAGCCGTTTAAAGGATTTGGTAGACAGAGATAATTGTTAACATATTTCATGGGATATGGGAGGAGATATGGCGTTAATATGCTTATTCAATAATAAACAGAGATATGATTTTAACGTACTCATTGGGTGACAAGCAGATGTATGATGTTAACGTACTCGTTGGATGACAAGTAGAGGTATGATGTTAACATGCTTATTTTAGGTCAAGCAGAGCTATCACGTTAACGTGGTCATTAGAATCCTAACCGTTCAGTGACATCTAGTATGACGGATCAGGGAAAGACAGAGGTGACATTAAACGTGTCTCGGAGCTCAATCTATTCAGAAGATCTGGTCGTGATAGGAAAAAGCTGACTAAACAGAGATGACGGTTAACGTATTTAGCCTTAGAATCGGACTATCAGAGGTAACTGTTAACTTGATAGGGAGATGATTTTCGTTAGAGATAATTTTTAACTTAACGATATCAAAAACAAGTTCATCAGAAACTGTAATATTGGACTTGATGAAGTATGAGTTTTCTTTTCTGTCAGATATGAAACCTTAACATGATAGAAAATTTAATCGGATTATATCTCATTTGATTTTGAATTATGATGTCAGAGATATGATTTTAACTTGACAAATATTTTAGAGTGTCACTTGCTCTGCTGGAGAAAAATGACGAGAAAAGTTTTGTTGTCAGAGGTGCAATTTTAACGTGACAAGAGATTTATCTGATTAGGGTTTTTAGCAAACTCTCAGTTATCAACGGATTTGATTAGTCTTTACCAACTACCGTTTGAGTTGGGCTAACCATGCTATTCCCCTCAACATGGTGAGTTATCGAGAGTTTTATTTGGGCTTAAATGCCAAACTTTTCCTCTTCCCTTTACTTTAGCAGTTTTGGACAGTGATGTATCCTTATATTCGGATAAGGATACTGTTGTGACAGATTTGTCATAGGATTTTTAGCAAACCCTCAGTTATTAACGGATTTGATTTGTTTTTACCAACTACCGTTTGAGTTGGGTTAGCCATACTATTTCCCTCAGTATGGTGAGTTGTCGAGAGTTTCGTTTGGGCTTAAATGCTAAATTTTTCCTCTTTGCTTTGCCTTGACGGCATTGGGCAATTCATACTTTTATCTCCAGTATGATGGGGTTGGCGAGAAATTTATTATCTTCCCGTTGGCGAGAAATTTATTCTTTTTCCGTTGCCTTGATGGCATTGGGTAGTTCATGCTTTTTACCCCCAGCATGATAGGGTTGGCGAGAAATTTATTCTTTTTTCGTTGCCTTGATGGCGTTGGGTAGTTCATGCTTTTTACCCCAAGTATGGTGGGGTTGGCGAGAAATTTGTTTGGACTTACATGCCAGATTTCTCTCTATCCTTAGTCATAGAGACGTAGGTTTTTTTTTTTTTTAAGGTCTGGATGCACCCTTACGACCCCCTGCATCTCTGTTGCAAAAGAGACTAACGCTTTCTTCTGTAGATTATGGGGGGTCTAAATTAACCGCCCTGAGCTCGTTTTGGAATTGTTGGGAGCCTTAGTGGTACCTTTAGACCATCAACATTAAATATATTCGAGTTAGCTCTAACTCTTTTTTTGTTCAACTTTGAGCTGAACTGCTCTAGCGTCAATCAACGCTTGAATTTTGTCTTTTAGAATGAAACAATTCTTTGTAGGGTGACCTACAATCCGGTGGTACAGGCAGTAATTCAGATTGTTAGTCTTCCCGACTTCTTCATGCTTTTTGCTCTCTGGCAACTTGAGCATTATGCGCTTGCTGAGCAGATTGAACATAGTAGCAGTATGTTCATCCTTAAACGAATACTGCTTTTGATGCCTAGGTGACTTTGTTGTGTTGCTTATAATTGGCCATTCTTTCTGTTTCGGTGTGTTCTCTACCGCCATTGCCATTATGTCTTTTCCTTTAGAACGGGAGAAATGGAATGGAGGTTCATTTGTACTGCCTCCGATTGCAAACTGCTGCTTTTCGAGGCGTCGAAGTATATCTTCGGACTGTTCACCCTGCTTAAGCAGATTTTTTTCATGATTTGGGTTCGACCGAACCCATCTTATCTAGAACGTTGGTCAACATGTTGTGTCTGCAGGTTTCCACAAGAGTGTTCTACGTCATGCCATGTGGGTATCGAACAGAAAGTTCTCGGAAGCGCTCGATATAAGCTTTGACCGTCTTACCTTCCTCTTGCTTGGCTGCTAGCAAGGATAGTATATAGACTTCAGTATCATCTTCAAAGAATCGGGCTAAGAACTCACGTTCTATATCGGCTCATGATTTAATTGTTCCCTGGGGTAGCTGCATGAACCCAGGTAAATGTGGGCCCTCGTAAAGTGCTCGCAAATATCTTAGTCAGAATCGGATCATTCCCCATGAGGTGTCCTGTCTGGGACAAAAAGTAGATGTGTTGTTGCGGCGAACCTTTACCGTCGAATGACTGAAGGTTAAACGGTTTATTTTTTGCAGGATAAGGTACAATTTTCCATTCTATGGGATAGGAACGTACTACCCCTACCTCTTGCAGTTTTTTGCGATGAAGAAGAGCTTGTAGTTGGTTCTCCATCTTCTTTATTTTCTCTACGTGAGGGTTGATGATAACCTTCACTTTCTCTCCCTCTCTTGAATGAGGAGATATTTCTTCTTTCTCGTCCTCGCTGTCTTCATTTATTTGGACAGGTCGTTTTCCTTCCTGCCGATCAGAAATGGATGACGAGGATTGGCTCTTTCTAGTTTGATTTAACAACTCAATTAAAATTTGTTTTATTTATTCTATTGTCTCCTCTTACTGTTCGAGACGTTTTTCTTGTCTCTCAAGCCTTCCAGAGATTTCTTCTAGACGCACGCCTTCTGGCTCAATAGAAACTCTTTTTAACCCTGAAGTGATTTCATTATCTGAAGGGTTATTTCCGACCACTTTTTTGCCTTTATTAACCATATGTAAGGCGGCAGGTAGATCGGTTGCAGAACACACTTTTTTTTACTGTCGTTATTCTTTTAGGTTCGGTGATCCGCTCAAAAACGGACCATTTTGAGTTGTATTTACAGTTTGATAGAACATTTGAGATCAACTGTTCGCATTGACAGTGAGGAATATTTTGTGAGGAGTTCTTCCAATTGAGTTACTCTCTCAAATCTTGAGGTACGTTCTCATCTTTATTTGCATCTTGACGCCTCTTGCGTCGCAAATTTGGTTTATAATATTGGAGAGTTTGCAATATCTCAGGACTGGGCTCTTTTCCAGTATCAGATTGTTCTCCACCCTTCTGCGAATTTTTCTGGAGTGCACACTGGCCTGAGTAGTTGTGTGGGCTCCTCGTGCCTCTGATAGAGATATTAAAACACTTGATGTATGTTGCGTGCTCACCACAGGCGTGCTCGAAGAGACATGAGAGTTGTATTCATTGAGCGTAACCCATAGTTGCTTTCGCGAAGTATAACCTACGGGATGCAACCCGCAGTTGCATCTGCGGGATGCAATCCGCAGTTGCAACTGCGGGTTTGCACCCGTAGGTTTGTTCCCGCAGGGTGCAGCCCGCGGTTGCACCTGCGAGTTTGCACCCGCAGTGGCAATCCGCGCTTGCACCCGTAGTTGCAACCCGCACTTGCACTCGCGGTTGCAAGCTGCGGAATGCCACCCGCAGTTGCAAGCCGCGGGTTTGCACCCGTGAGGTTGCTTCCGCAGGATACAATCCGTGGCTGCATCTGTGGGTTTGCTCCGAAATTCTTCGTTGTCCCGGAGTTTTTTTCAACCCTTCCTGTATGATTGAGACGTGTTCGTTGAGTTTTACGCCTTAGATTTCTTTTTTGGGAGCGGATTAGGATCTGGTTTGATTTTTGGCTTGACTTTAGAACGGGCGATAACGCCGTGTTTTTGACAGACGATGACGTCTTGTCAGTTTCAACGGGCAATGACGCCTCGTAGGTATTGAATGGCGATAACGCCTTTTCAATTTTGGCGGACGATGACGCCTCGCCTTGTTTAATCGTCGCCCGGCAATGATGCCTGGACTCCGAATCCGAGGATGATAGGAACTCGTATTTTTGCTTCAACCTCCACGACCAGCGTCTCAACCATTGAGCCGATTCGCACCCGGTCGGACTGTGCCACCAAGTTCTCTGTGGTAAATAGAGGGGCTCCCACTGTGGTCGCCAGTTCTTGTTTGCTCAAAAATTGAATCTTTCCTTCCATTGTAAAATTATTTGATTACAACGAGAAAATTGAGATTTACAAAAATTTGAGGAATTACAAAAATGGGAATATTGATTGATTCCCTTTTTGATGTGAGTTCGGGTGGCGGTGGAGCCTCGCTAATTTACTTTGTTGACCGTCTGACTGGGAAGGGGATGACTTTGTTCCGCTCTTCAATTTCACGAGCTCGCTCCAAATCGTCCAAAAGTTCTTTCTCTGGTCTCAATTCCTACCTTTTATGGATCGAATCAGCTCAAAATCCGGCTCGAATCCTTTATGAAAAATCGGATTACGGGATATCAGCGAAATAAACAAACGGAAATAGATGGAAAACAACCCGCGGATTGGCACCTGCGGAAGCGCTCCTACGGGTGCCCACCTGCGGGATCGCTCATGCGGGTGGCACCCGCGGGAGCTCTCCCGCGGGTGCCACCTGCAGGAGGAAGTTGGCACCCGCGGGAGGAACTCCTGCGGGTGTCCCACGGGAATTCCTCCCGCAGGTGGCCCCGCAGGAATTTTCCCAATTTTTTTGTTTTTGTTTTTTTAGGTGTCTACAACTAATCGCTCAACCCCTCTCCTCCTTGAGGTTCTATACCCATTCTAGTCACGGAATTGAATTGTTGGTTCTTATTAAGAAAAAGATACAGTATCTATGAGTGTTCAAGACTTATAGGTTGCAAGGGGATCAATGATGATTCTTGATTTGAAATGCTCCCTAGAGAATTTTTCAGTATTTGTGCAATTGAATAATATCATCAAGTTACATGGGGACACAGTGGAAGTAGTCATTTTTTTCTCCTGATTATTCAATTGCGCTCATGTCATTTTAATGCTGCAGGTCACAGTTAATAGAGGATTGTTAATTTGGATATATTCGTGGGCAATCTGCTGTGCTAAGATTTGGGGTTCTCACTTTAATATGGTTATGAATGTTTCAGTCTATTGTGTCCCTAAACAAATATTGAAAATATGCAGTAACATTAACTTTGTTTACCAGTTCCTAGTGAGCTCTTTAAGTTGACTTTTTAGCTGATCATTATGGTACAGTACTATCATTGCTCAAATTTATTATCACAACACTTGTGTCTTGCAGCATCTTGGGATGCAGTTGTGACTTGCTTCTTCCTGGATACAGCCCATAACGTTGTTGAATACATTGAAACAATATCGAATATTCTTAAAGATGGAGGAGTAAGTTGTCTCATACTTCATTAGAAGAAATTATAGCACTTCTTCTTATTTCTTTTTACGAAGAAAAACCAATACTCAAATATGTGGGTGCTAGAATTTAAAGCTCAGGTCTCTAAGGCCACAGCGTAGAAGAGTTATTCTAGGTAATAGGGGTTGTTTTCTCAAGCATCTTTTTTTACCATTATTGTTAATCGTTTTTTTAGCACCTTTTTTATCATTTTTAAAATTATCGAGGATTAATAAGTTTGTTTATCATATTTTTCTGTTGTTACCATGCAATTGTTTCTGTACGGCTAAGTTCTGTTTTGTTCTGTTGATGAGTCTATCTATCTTTCTACACTTAGGTCTGGATAAATCTGGGTCCCCTACTTTATCATTTTGCAGACGCTTACGGAACGGAAGATGTATGTATACATTGTTACTGATAATTTGATCACCTGATACCACATAGTGAGTAAAGCTACCCTCTTTTCCTTTCCTCATTTGTTTTAACTTTTTGCTCCTACTTTCAGGAGATGTCTATTGAACTCAGTTTGGAAGATGTTAAAAAGATAGCTTTCCATTATGGATTTGAATTGGAGGTAATTTTGATCAATTTTTGTATCATCCTTGTTATATTAAGTGCTGTTTTTTATCTTTTGTGGCGTCTTGCTTTTATTTGATCCAACAGAAGGAGACGGTCATTGAAACAACTTACACCGCTAATCCTCGAGCAATGATGCAAGTAAGTTGCTATCTGTGCAATTTTTTAGTGCTGTGTACTCTCCAGTTGTGAAACACATGCACAGTTTGTGCTAGAACAACTTCAAATTAGAAACTGTTCAATCTGCATTACAGCCATATCTAATATTGCCGAGTTAGTTATCATAGCAAACAGCAGCAGTTGCTTTTGCCTCCCTTGAGGCAAGCATATATTATGGCGAAGCTATTTGTATCCTGAATTTACCCAAGCAAGTTTTTATATATTCTTCATTTTTAGAGGGACAAATTTTTTTTCCATCGCTTTTGCATTGCAGAACCGTTATTTTGCAGCCTTTTGGACAATGAAGAAGAAACCAAGAACGTGATATTTTTCGTCCCAGGCTTCCAGCATTCCATAGGCATTCTTTATCAGGTCAAGGCAGGTGCTATATAAATAGTCATGTTGTATCAGCTGGCAAGGTGGTTTTACCATTATTGCAACCAAAACCCAATTAAATTAATCAGAGCAGTGGATATGAGTTACCGAATGAGATACTAATGTCACAAGATTCTATTGAATTGGTCACTCTGTTCATTTTTCCCAAAAGAATCCGGCTGCTGTCTCCTAAGACTATTTGGACTGAACATTGAAATGTATTGGAAAACTATTCGGGTTCCTCTACTTGCACCGCTTATCTGATATGAAACTTTCAAAGAACCCTGTTGATGTTGTTGTAATGCTGCTTATAGATGATTCCTCTATGTTTTTTCAGTGGTTGATGCAGAATCTCGGGTAATGCAGATGTATCCCTTTTTACACTGGGCAGTTGCAGATTGTTTCTCGGATTTTGATGTTGCAAGTCTGCTGTATTCCCTGAAACCAATTCCAAAAATCTCTGCAGTAAAGCAGGATCCTATAGCTTTGCATTGTGAGCTGCTCTACTGTAGAATGACTCGTACGACAGTATGCTGAATGTTGTATCCATGCCTTGCAAATTCCAGGTTTTCGTAATGTAGTATGACATATACATGCTACAGCAATGACATTGTGTTTGTGAATTCATGGTTAGCGTAGTTGTATATATACTACCCGGTTAATGTAGTTGTATATATACCGCAGAGCATTGTGATTTCAAGTTCTCTGATAACATAGTTGTATATAAACTGCATCATAGTACTAGTAGTAGTACCCATCTCACCTGTTAGGAGCAGTACCGTAAACTGATGGAGCTCATTATATTGGAATACAAGTGCACTAAGCTAGTAGGAAGTAGAAGAGAGCTATGTGAATATAGTCTGATGTCAAGTCAAGCTTGCTGAAGTACCTTGCACCGGGTCCAGTCAAAGAAGTCTGTTGTGATCTGCCCTTTCTCCTGTGCTATAGTTCATGCACTTCCAGAGGGGAACTCTATGTTTAGGGATAAGAATAAGTGGGTTCAACACCCAGTTTTTGTCTAATTTTATTCAAAATTTCGAATTAAACATAAAAATTTTTATTTTTTTAATTCAAAATTATGAACAAGATAGGCTAAGAGTTGGCTCTTAGATTCTTTCATTCTTATTCCTATCTATGCATTCTTATTCCTATCTGTGTTGTTTATGGATACACAAGGCCAGGCCAAGGAAACAAATGAATTCACTCCTTGCTCTCTACTAGCCAAAATAATGATAAAAGAAGGAAGTTAAAATGGATTAAACTCAAAGTTTAATGCCTTCAAGTTTCAGTTGCTTTATTTTTCTTGACCATTATTATAAATCTATGTATTTTGTCTAACATCTGGTAAGATAGTTAACTTAATACCCAGAACCTGCATTGCTAGCTCATGAGACTGCTCCCATACACAAGGAAGAATAACCCAATTGTGATACAGATTGCATTCCCACAAAAAGGATTTAGCAAAGAATTGCAATGGGGAAAATGTAAGCTACACAAATCTCTCCCATACCAACAAAATTACACCACCATGACCATTGATACAATTACAACCCCAAGATAGTTCAGATGATTCAAGCTAGGTGCAAGGGCAGAAGAAGCCGTCAGCTGCTCTTCTCTGAGGTTTTTCTCCTGGATGATGGCGGCAGAGTTCCAAACACGCTGTCCCATAAGGAAGACGTTATTCCAAAGCCCAAGGTCTGAAGTCTGAAGTGATGGTTCAGATGATACCGCTATAGACAACCAAGGCGAACGTTATTTGCATGTCGCTCTAGAAACTGTTACTAGCTTTGAGCTTGCTGATATTTTCTTCTTACCTTGAGTCTTTTAGCAGGATCTTTGGATGGTTGTCCATGATGCAGGTAATAGTGAGTGCAATCATACATCACATAACCGAGTAAGCCACCTCCGAAGAATGCAGGAGCAATGGAATCAGTTGCCATGAGCCTAATCAGGTTGTAGAACTAGAACAAGGTTGGAAAAAGTCAGCAATGGCTGTATCAGTAGCTTTAAAATGATTGCACCGTGTAACCATTGAGACGACAACTACATTTAGCACGAGATTTTGCACATAAAACAAAATAGTTGACTGCAGAGTTTCAGATCGGACACCAGATTAGGATAATGATGCCCTTTCAGTCTTAAAGCTCTTGCTTATCCAGAAAAAATTGTACAGAAACATACTTCCTTTTTCTCGGGTACAAAGGAAAGTGAAGCAAGCAATAGACTGCTCTTGTTTACCATAACAAAGCAATAGGAAAGAGCGGATAATTTATACATTTATGTTTGTTTACCTACTTCGAAGGGATTGGCAAAGTGTGTCATTACTAGAAATAGACCAGCTCAATTGTAGGAGTGATCAAAGTAAATGGCACACTTTGTTTAAGCTAGTGGGTTCAACCAATATAGATTTAATATATGCATACATACATATCTATCTACATTTTGATTCTAGTATTTATAAGAGTTTTTATTAGAAGGAAGTAATAATAAGAAGTAATCGTACTTCTTTTCTTCTATGTTTACTTTAAAGTCCACTTCTTTCACAAAACACAATGGTATGGGCCAAACTAAATTCAAGAAAGTAGTATCTCCGCTTAAGAAGAGAGATGGGATGTGACAAACGTACCGGCACACAAAGAATAGCTGTTGCAGTAGGGGGGAAAACGAGGCGAAGACTATCCATAGGATGCTTGTGATGACATCCATGAAGAAGATAGTGAGCTGTATTTGCCCTGCAGCACGAGTTTCATTTATTATAACACCTCAATTGAAAAATAAGATGGTCGGAAAGAAGTAAATCAGACCGATCAAAGCAAAGATAATTTGATGGATAAGGAAAAGCACTTACCAGTAAGATTTTGTTTCAATGTGGAAAAGGAAACGGTGCAAAGAATACTCGAGCAATGTCCACAAAAGTATCCCCATAGCTACCATTACAGCCACTTCGGGTAGTGTATGCCCCTTGTGGATGGACATACTCACGAAAAAGAACACAACTGGCAGCCAAATGGTCGGAACAGCCCACCATACGGTCCGTGTTAAGAACTGGTAAATTGAAATATAAGCTTGTCGGAACAAACTATTGACGATGAAGAAACAGACATGCATGACATGAAAATTACCTCCAAAATGTTATTTTGGAAAAACCGCGGACCTTCCTTGCTCACAATAGGTTGGTGAACCCATTCTTGGTAAGCTTCTCCAAGATGACCAACCTGAACAAGGGTTTCATGATCACATTCAAGATCCACAACTTAACTAAACAAAAAAGATGTCTCTTTATGTGAGCTAATTATGCAATCAGATGTCAAGAGTACAAATTATGAATAAACACAACATTAGATTTTCAAGCTAATCAGCATGATTATACATCACAACATAGCTAAAAAACAAACACACAAGAAAGTGCTCATGAGTTTCTACCTGGAAAACAAGAGGCTTATTCAAGTCCACAGTAAACTCCTCCTGTGCAGCCATCTTGGTGCCTAGCAATAAACTGGAAGCATTCATCAATGACAATTTCATGTTAAAAAAATTATTTATAAAACAAACATGTTGTGAATCTCACAAACCTGAGTAGCAATTGTTGAAAATAACGAACAAGAATTCACATGAACACAAAGATTTACATGGTACGTTCCAAATTGAACTACGTTCACGGCAGCTAGAGAGTTTTCTTCACTATTTGATAATATAGTCATAAGTACTGGATGAGAATATATGTATAGATATAGTTGGGGTTGGGTGTACACTTCTTTCAGGCTCTGCAGAACTCAACAAAGCATAAAGGCTTCTATAAATTAAAAAAGATTTTTTTGGTAAAAGATAAGCTTAAGCAGCCATTTACGTGCTTTGGTAGACAAATTATTTAAAAAAATCTTTCTTTAAGAAAGGCCAGCCCTCAGACAGTTCAGCATTGCATCCATCACCATTTTCAGCTGTCAACTATCCCAATTTCAAGCAACAACAACATCTTTCATCTCAAATCTTCATGGTCAACTATATGAACCCTTTATACCCATTCGACTATGTTTAGGGGCACGCCATCGAGTAGATTAGCAATTAACATGTCCTTCATTGTACCTCAATCCTATTCATCCTTCTAAACTAATCGCTTATAGCTATCCATGCGTAAACAATCCAATTGGTTTTCTTTCGTTTATTCTCAATGTGGACACATTCACTTGTTATCAAATCATGCAGCTTGACACTCATTTCATGAATCGTGATTTCTCAGCTGCCCAACATACTGATCAATAGGACAGGGCTAGATGCATAATTTTTTATAATTTTCAAATAATAAAATTAAACCTTTTTTTTTTATAACAAAGCAGTATAAGCATATGAAAGATATACTACAGATCATTTTGTTTAAGCTGGCCTTTTTGCCTACATGATTGCAATTAAACACTACAATCACCAGGAGCCGATCCCAAACTAAGCACTTAGGTTCAAAATTATGAGAAAGGGTTCTAAAATTCTTTTATTTGCTAAAGCAATGAAAATGGTACAATGCCAATATCTAGCATGTAAATTAAAAAAAAAAAAAAAAAGAGATCCTTTTAGCTTTTAATTGATACAAGCACGGAAAAATCATAACTTTAATGAAAATGAATGCAATTAAAGAAAAAAAATCCAAACTTTAACGAAAATGAAGGCAATTGAAGATCAATGCAGCTGACCCAAAAGCTTAAACTATCAAAATCAATAGAAACCAACAATGCACAACTCAAAACCTACGCCTTCAGCTTAAAAAACAACAGAAAAAGTCGTAGATCTAAGAATCCACAGTCAGAGAAGGGGAAAAGGGTCTCACCTTTGACGTTCGGGAACGGTTCTAGAAACCCTAGTGAAGCGCCGGAGCCGATTGCCTGCTATTCAATCTTCTTCGTCTTCTTCTTCTCCGACGGCGATCGGAGAAGAAGAGAGGGCGAGAGAGAGCGAGAGAAGAACGAACAAATAGATTTTGTTGATTTTTCGTTTTTTTTTTTTTTTTCCTCCCTCTCTTATATATAATATCTTTTTATATTCATTTTTGTGGGCATTTGCCATATTTAATTTGGCTCCGTTAATTTCTCTGGTTTGTATTGGGCGCCGTTTGTGAGGATGGGAATCAACGCCGTCAATCCAAACGGAATTTTCGCAGCGATGCCAGCTCAGGCACCGTTGGATCTTTCCATTTCCGATGCACACGCAGCTCCTCTTAAAAAAAATGGCAATGAAGTTTTTTTTTTTTTCTTTATTTGGCAAAAAAAAGAGAGAGAAATTTCTAACAAATAAAAACTCTCTTAACTATCTTTTAGTAGCGTTATATGTAATAATTTTATTGGATATCTAAGTGATAATAAAAAGACTCTTTTTACTGTTGCTAAATTTATCGTTTCGTCGTGTATATATATATATATATATATATATATATATATATATATATATATATATATATATATATATATATATATATATATATATATATAATTTTCGTTCAGATTTATGACACTGCACTCCTAATGTACATGTCTACTTCATAGTATATATAAATATAATAACAGAATTACATATTTTTTAATAATTTTTTATGCAATTTAGGAACAGTGGAATAAATAATTTATTTTTTAACCAAAAAGTGAAACAAATGTGTGCATAAACTTCGGTGCTTGAGGAATTTGTATATTTTTTAATAGTTCGACACTCAAGGGCTAAACTTTGCCATTGTTTTTGCTACTCAAAATAAAATAGAAAAATATTTTATTCAGTACAAAGGGACAAGATATCTTAAGCAATTATTATCATTTATTTTTTATAATAATAACAATTTTCATAATAAAAAAAATTATGAATTTAAGAAAGCAGAGTTATAAGATTTGAATAATTGAATCTTTGATGGATGTGGACTGAGAAGCCAAACTGACAAAGTTAACGAGTCATATGTCGGTTGTTTTGATTCGACACAAACAAAAACCTAAGACACAATGTGGCCATGGATCCTTGCTTGGGGAGTGTCCAAAAGAGCACACCATTTTTCTTAATGAACCCACTTCTCAATTTTCAGCTTGATTGAAATTGGTGTGCTCCTTTGGAAACTCCCCTTGCTTGCATGTGTGATCATGTGCGAGGGGTCCAACCTGTCTCGAGGGGGTCATGGATCCTTGCTTGGGGAGTGTCCAAAGGAGCACACCATTTTTCCTAATGAGCCCACTTCTCAATTTTCAGCTTGATTAAAATTGGTGTGCTCCTTTGGAAACTCCCTTGCTTGCATGCATGTGTGATCATGTGCGAGGGGTCCAACCTGTCTCCATTGATGGTAGCTTGTCAGGTCGCAATCAGATCCTTTTGCACTTGATCATGTTTTTTCCTTTTTTTTTTTTTTTTTTTTTTTGAATTTTCTAAAATTTGGTCTTCAAAATTTTTAATTGCTCAGAAATGATATTCTTGCACTATTAATATCGTAGTTTGGATAGTTAGCTTGATGATGATGATGCTGCATCTGTGTCTTGTTGATGATAGGGTTGCCACTTGCTAGTGGCATTGGAGCAAGTTGTGCTGTAAAAGGAGAAAAATATTAGGGAAATTTGATTTTTAATTTTGAATTAGACGCTTTGACCAAACTGATTCACCCACAGACACACACACACAAAAAAAACTTTATATGCGGTCGTATTTGGTCTGGGGTGTGAGTAGAATTTAGAGGTGAGCAAAGTTATGCTAAACTAAAGTATCAGATCGAAAGCTATCTGAAATCTAACTAAACTGAAAAAAATTCAAATGATTTTTAGTTTCTTGTTGTTTTTAGTTTTGGGTTTTAAAAAGCAAATCTGAACCGAACCATCCAAATTATTTGAAAATTATATATATATACAAACATATATACAATACTAACCAGGAAAAACCTTCAAAAAATATGTTTACTAAATTATTTGAAAATTATATATATACAAACATATATACAATACTAACCGGGAAAAACCTTCAAAACATATGTTTACTAAAACTAAATGCGCAGTTTCACTTCTCATTTTTAACGTTTGACTTTGTCATTTGACTTTGTCAAAACTGACAAAACCAACCAATGCTCACCTAATGAATGAATTTGTGCACCGATGGAGGAAACAAAACATACAACAGATGGTGAAGGTTTTGAGAATGTTCCCTAAGATATACACTCCTTGACTTCTAGGGGGAAGTTCTAAGTGAACACACCACTGATTTTAGTGAGCACACCTTTCCGAAGGGATTAGTCCCCAAAACGGTTTGGGAACTTAACATCTTTCGATCGGAAACTGATTCCCAACCAGGACAAAAGACAAGGTCACAAAAAAAATTGACAAACTTAAAATTTTTTACAACTTCCTAAAATTGGCTCACTAAGACCAGTTGTGTGCTCATTTAGAAATTCTCATTCTACAAGGCCACAGGACTACATGAAATCCAACATTACTGAACACATCGACAACAACATCACAAGTATTTGGCGCAGGCTACATAAACCAAAAGAGAAATTACGCCAGAGAAACATGTACATATCGTCAAGAAGAACAAATGAAACCCTTTTGCTTCAAGAGATTCCGTTGAGACAACAAACATACGTTCTCAGTAGAGATGAGAATAGGCAGGTCTAAAAATTAATTTTTGACCCACGCTATACAAAATTATGAATATAATGAGTTTGGACCCGTCCATTCTCATCCCTAGTTCTTGGGAGAATCTATCCTCTCCAGTCCGCACACAGCACTCCCTTGGATTCTTTTTACACCGTTGGTTGGAATTGTTACTGAGGATCCAGCCTTTTGCTATCATTAAGAAATGCAAGAAACTCGAGAAAATTGAAACAGGTCAACAAATGCCAGCTTAAGTGAGGCAAAGTGTAGAGAGCAAGAAGAGACACCCACCTCAATAATTCCCATTGCAACCACAGCTTCTTTGCTTGAGACACAACATCATAGCTTGCAAGCTTGTCCTGCTCCCTTTGAAAGTATCTAAAGTCTTTTTCATTGCAGGACCACTACATGATATCTCTCTGTACTGAAAGTTTTTCGACTGATCTACATATATAAAACATGAAGTTAGAAGATTCAATATTATTATGTCACAAGAAATCGAATTCAATATACTGAAATGTATGTACGATTAACTCATAATGAAAGACTTACATTCAAGGAAATATGAACAAGCTCGTAGCGAAAGAGGTAACATCTTACACCAGAAAGAATTCAAATAAGCGAGATATCCAAATCCTGAATGTCCAAGCTATTGCAAGTAAATGTGTACGAGATAAATTTGAAAATTGGATATTTTACATGTATATACCAAAAAAAAATGCCATCCAAATGATCGTATTAGCTAATTTACCCTCCCTCATATGGTGGCTTATGATTCTACCCATGTAGTTAGTTGTAAAATAAGCATTATATCTTCCCCTTATACTTCAAGCCAAACCCGATAAAATCCAAAGGCTCTCAACCGACCCAATTCCTGATAATCAAAATAGACCAGCAGATGATCTACATAAAATATAACCAAAAGCAGATTTGAAAAGCTTCGCATTGCCCAAAACTTAATGGATTCAGAAATATTAAGCTTCTTCGTTGCACAAAAGCAAATAGAGCAGGAACCTGATTCGGACACCAAACCCCCTTCTCCATTGCAAGTTTTTATTATGATTTTTTTTTTTTTCCCTTTTCTTTTTTGCTCTGTTTCCTTTCTCCTTTTCTTGTTTGGTGTGTGTTTGTTCCATGCACGGGTGCTGGGGGGCTCATAGCGTTTAAGAATGGAATTCTCTCTTTTATTTATCAAGTAATGGAAGGGGAATGCAATTGTTAGACCCCATCCGCTTGGGGGTTAAATTGTCAAAATACAGTGAACAGCATTTTCCAAACTATTTAAGATACTGAGCGGTAATACATGTGCAGAATCCTTGAAAATTAACTCTTAATGCCTGCACTGATACTGAGCTCATTACGTTAAGTTTTGGGGTTTTGGCTCCGTGGAAGTATTTTCCTGTATAAATAACTTTGATTGTTAATAAAATAGGAGAAACTGCTTCGATAGATTTAAGACGCTAACATTTTTTAATGTTTAACAAGATAAAAGAGATGGAGATATCGTTATGTGGGTCTAAAAGGTTTGTCCGCTAAAGCATGGGTCAATTAACAATGTCCGGCAAGTGCAGCGAGTAGGGTACGAGTCGAGCCTAACATAACCTAATTCACTCTACCAACTTTGAATTGTGATCCAGTTTGTTTTAATTCATAGATCTTTCATGATCCAAAGAGAATTAGGTACACAGATCTAGTAACCATTTCTTACTAGATTTATTTTTATTTCAGGACTTCTATGATTTTAGAATTGGAGCTTGACCTTTATTAGGATATAAGAATTTTAATCATAAATTTTTTAATTAAGTAGTTTTCTTTCTATTTTTATTAAATATCAGATAAGAACTTGCTTTATGGACGCTTGAAATGAAAATTTATATTATTGTTACATGTCTCTAGATTTATCGTAACTTAATTCACTCCGCCACACTGATAATACATGCATAATTATTAAAATAACCTAGCGAATTCTTGCAAATATATCATTATCTTGAAGATACCTATCCAATTAAACCTAGCTCCTTCATAGTGGTTGTACTGCAAGCTAAAGAGTATTTACTCTTCACAGAAGCATATCTATAAGCAAATTTTATGAAAACCCACCACATTGATTATTTATTTATTGATTTTTACCAAGAAAGCATCATCTATAAAACAATTAGACCAAAGGTGTACCGTTACTGCTTTTAAAAAATTTCAAAAAAAATTAGGACCTTGGTCATGCGAGATGAATTCAACAAATAGAAATATTTTTCTTCCTATTCTATGATTCAACCCTATTATGTCTAAATTAAAAATAATATTTTCTCTTCTTCGATGTCTTCTCTGACACCTATATTATTTGTTCCCTTCTCCTTTCATGGCTAAAACTTTCCCATGACCTGAATCTATCCATTTCATCCTCTCTCGGAAAACAATTCACATAAGACCCATTCTATGAGAACCCTCTCAACTAAAAGGTTAAAACCATTCCCCGAGAATGAATTCAAATGATCTCTCTACTGATTCTATGAAATCCATTTCAGAAAGATCAGAAGATGGATTTAACAGGATTAAAAGAGTACTGGTTTAGAAAGGGATTAAAATGTAGCAAAATTATAGGGATTAAGATGAGAATAAGGATAATAAATGTTTTGAATTTGCGATAATTTTCAAAGCTTAATTACCATTTTTAAGGGCCACAATATTTCCTGATATATTGGAATTATTTTGTTCAGAAAAATAAATAAATTGGATCTTTCAAAAGTGGGGTGTATGTAGTTTTTTCTTTACATAATTTCTTTTAGTAATTTACCCTTTTAGAATAAAACATGAGATAACTTAGCATGTGAATCATGATGAATTTTACTGGATTAGATAGATATCTACCATACCCTGTCTGAACTAACTTAATGAGTTACTTTGTTGGCTATTGAATTTTCTGGATTGGTTTGGTTTAAGTCACAGGGATGTAGAGTTTTGATAAAATAGTAGATACAGGTGACGTCTGGTTTTGATAAATAAAGTGATTCTTATTAGGTAAAGAGACACAGTTATTAGAAAAGGATATAAAGGTACAAGACCGGTAATTAAACCTAGATTTTAGGACCGAATTCAGCCTTGATATCAACCTTAAGTTTGTACTTTAACTATATTCGGGAGAGGAAGTGTAGGGTTCGGAAGGACTTGGATGTGTTGAGGTCAATATATCAATTAGCACTGTGCTTTGGAATTTATGTGTTTGTGGGGACTGGATGCAAGCCCTAACCAAACTTTGAAGGTAGCTGTGGTTGCCCCTTTTAAATAAGTAGTGGATAAAACACAAACTTAGAAAATGTCAACAACCGATTGTTGGTAAAGTTAAGTTTAAAGTTTAAGCATGTCCTTGGAAATGAACAAGAGAGCATAAGATTAAACACGAGAATATTGGCATGTTCAGTCACCTTGGAGAGAAATATGCACCATTAGGCATTATAATAACAGGTTGATAATGTTGACTCTAATCATGGGGTCCTTGTATCCCTTCTTCTAGAACTATTCTCCTAGTACGGACTATTAGTTTTTATGTTTCCAAATAATCCCAAGACACTATAATTTTATCCTTTTAAGCAAAGAAATCCTTGAAACGGGTGCTTATCGGGACAGAGACTTGTATATCTCCACAAGAAAAACTCAAGACGACTTCCCACACACCATAAGCTGAAGTGCATTGAAATTCATGTTTAAGTGGATACACATGGAAAGCATGAATCATTTTAAAGATCGTAGTATGAATATACATAGTTCATATGACATAAATACAATGCCATTGAACGGACAGTTTTTAGTTGAGGTATGATTTGGACATGGGATGAGATTGGCGGAGGAAATGGGGGCTCAATGGGTATCAGTTGACACCCCCAGCCACTGCCACTCTCCTTAGAATTTGAAAACAATGTGCATAGGAACTACAATTTTGCCCCACCTAATAGTGAGTTTAATCTTCCTATAACTGAGATGAATGCACTTAAGGACAAGTCATGGTGCATGTAGTTATGAAGAGTAAAATTTATTGGGATAAATATAATTTATAGAGTACAGGATAAAAGAGAGGTACTGTTGTAACTGTTCAACTTATCCACCTTTCCGTTGAAAACTCGTGCAGTTTAACCATCTTATGATGGACAAGATATTGACTTGTTTAAATAAAAAAAAGAAACAAAATAACACCGTTAGGAATGAAGAAGTTAATTAAAGGAAAAACAAAGAGAGAAAAAGAATAGGAGATGGATAATCAAAGAAAAGGAACAACAAATGCCAAATCATCTTTGTGCTTTGGAATCCCCAACTGATGTGTGATAGAGCTATTCCATTGGTAACATTGCTAGCATTCAAAGGAAGGTTCGAAGTTCAATCCTCGCAGATGTCAATAGGAGAATTCAATTTAGATAATTAATCAAGTTATGCCTTAAAATTAAAAAAAAATTAAAAACTCCAAATGATGTATGCATGAAGTTTTCACATGTCGGGAAGAAAAAGGATTTTTAAGTCATTTCCTAGGAAGAAGTAGATAGGGTCCACCAAAATAATACTTGATGGAATATCTTATTTTTCACATCAAAAACTCGGTTTTAAATATAAACCATTTAACAAAACATCAGTAAAAGTTAAAAAAAAAAATTTCGAATACTCATGCATTTGCATGTGCCCAAAACGTGTAACGCTAATGTACAATCTTATGTGACCCCTCTAAAAAAATTTCTGGCTCTGCCTTCAAGCACAAAGATTTTATCCTAAATGACTAGTCTAAAGGTTGGCAAAGAAGCCACTAAGCAGTTTACTTGTACACAATTATTTGGGCTGCAAACATCAAAGCATTTATAGAAGGAGTTGAGGTGTCATATTCCAACTGCAAGCAAATAGCCCCCACATGAGATGCACGCTAACAAGATGTAAATATCAAAGCTCCCGTCAATTCAAGAATAAATCCTAGCTAGAACTTTTGAGATCTATGCATCTCGCCTCTGACCTGTGCCGGACAAAGTGCAATGCCACAAGAGTTCACCTCCAGAATGCTACATTGCATCAGATGTTCATCTGACACTGAAACTTATCAGCTTAAACCTCCAGAAAAGCCCTCCCTTGGTGTTATATTAAGTCATTATAATATGTTCCATTGCACATGTATACATGTTCTTGATCATGTTTGCTCAACAACAACAAGAACAACAACTAAGCCTTTTATCCCAAGTACTTGGGGTAGGCTACATGAACTAAAAAAGAATCACACTGGATCGATCACGTTGATAGTCCTTTTCAATTCATTTCTATCAAGTAATATCTCATCATTTAGAGCTCTAGAATCCATATCTTTTCGTATCACCTCTATTCATGTTTTCTTCGGTGTTACCTTCGTTCTTTTAACTTATCCTATATTGATAAACTTCCCTTATCGAGCTGGTGCATTTTTAGACATACGTTGCATATGACCAAACCATCGTAAGCGATTTTCTCGTATTTTCTCATCGATGGGAGTTACACCTAACTTATCATGAATATCTCCATTTCTCACTTCATCTCTCCTAGTATTACCGCATAACCAGCGGAGCATGCACATCTTTGTTACTATCTTTTGTGAATGACGTTTCTTTAAAGCCTAATATTTTGTGCCATATAATAAAACTGACCTTCTATAAAAATTTTCCTTCAATCTTAACGGAATATTACGGTCGCATAAAACTCCCGTTGCATTCCTCCATTTCAACTAGCCAGCTTATATCCTATGGTTAATATCATTATCAATCTCTCCATCATTCTGAATAATAAAACCCAAATATCTAAACTGACTGCTCATTTGTATCTCTTGCCCGTCCAGTATTACAATATTATAGTCTACGGTCCGTCGTTTACTAAAATACTCCATATACTCTGTTTTAAACCTACTCAATCTAAAACCTCTATATTCTAATGTGTACCTCCATAACTCTAACTTAGCATTCACCCCTGCTCTTGTCTCATCAACTAAGATAATATCATCTGCAAATAGCATACACCAACGACGTAGCTCATCCTGAATAGCTTTACTAAGTTCATCCATCACTATAGGAAATAAGAACGGACTCAATGCAGATTCTTAATGCAATCCAATTGTAATAGAAAAATCACTTGTTAGACCATCACAAGTTCTGACATTGGCCACTACTCTATCATTCATGTCCTTAATTATATCAATATACTTGATAGGGACTCTTTTCTTCATCAATATCCACCAAAGTATATCTCGTAATATCTTATCATAGGCTTTCTCCAGGTCAATAAATACCACATGCAAATCTTTATCTCTCTCGGAATTGCTCTATAAGTTGACGAAATAAACAAATAGTTTTTGTCGTCGATCGCCCCAGCATAGATCCAAACTGGTTCTCCGATATTTTAACAGTTTGCCTCAATCTATATTCAATTATCATTTCCAAAAGTTTCATAGTGTGACACATGAGTTTTATTACACGATAATTAGAACAACTCTGAATATCACTCTTATTCTTATACCGAGAGACTAGGATACTCTTCCTCCATTCATTTGGTACTTTCTTACTGTACCAAATTTTATTAAAAAGATCTGTCAGACACCTCACACTAATCCCTCCTAAGTATCTCCATACTTTTATAGAAATCACATCTAAACCAACAGCTTTTCTTAATTTTATCCTCTTCAAAGGCTCTTTTACTTCAGATTCTTTAATTCTTGATCATGTTTGCTCATCAAATATAAATTACTCGACACATATCATCCCCAATTTTAACTGCTAAATCTTGATAGAAAACATAAAGGATCGAACCACCACATTCTTGCGGGCATAATTTTAAGGAAACTGCATGAGCTAAAACAAATCCTATTTCATTCATATACATTATAGGAGTTATAAAGATCCAACTAAAATTGGGAAAGAGAGATATCTGCCTCATAGTTTACTCCAATGCAAATAAAGAAACACAAAATCATGCAGCATACAGATGCATAGGCTCTATCACAAATAAGATAATCATATATTGTGATATATTCAGTAAATTTGACATCAATCCAGAAAACTAAAGGAGACTGACATCCTTCTATTTAGTAACCAATTAGCAATAAAACAAATGAAGGCAGATCGACTATACAATGCCACAAAAACAACCAACAAAGAGGAGACAAACCAAGCAGACTTGTATAGACACCGGTATAAATTTTCTTTTATCTTTTGCACACATACCTTAAAATTTCATTCTGAGAACACATTGAAGCCCAAAATGACAAGAACTCATGCTACACGTAAAATGCTCCATCATTCAGGAGCCATGGAGAACTCTCCCAAAACAAGCAAAAGTATCACACGAGATCAATCTATTTACTGCATCTTTCGTATCATCCACACTGTTCCAGTGCATCCAGAGAGGAGATACAAGCCCACAGTCAAGAGACTCAAGACCAATGCCAAGCTTTTCCCTCCCAAAAGACCCAAGAGAACGAAAACGAAAAATACCAAGTTTCTCCACTTCCCCAATCTAATGTTGGCCCTATTGTCTCGAATTTCCTCAGAGTTGATTTCTGTAACTTCAGTGTCATGATTATCATCACCTTCAAAGCTCAGAAACTCATCATCCCTAACGTCCTTAACCTCATCAACATTACCACTTCCCTCTTCAGCTTCTGTAAGCACTTCTTCAGGTCTAACTCTAATGTCATCTAATGATGAACTTGATTTTTTCTGGCGCTTTTTCCTCTTGAAAAGATTTCTAAACAGCTTCTTCCTCCTTAAAGACTCCTGCGAATTGCCCAAACCAGAATTCTCCGAACCATCTGATTGTGATCGCAGAGAAATTTGATGACTCTCGTATTCAATCTCTCTTATTGGAGAAATCAACTCCAGTCCTCTCAAACCATTCCTTTCAATCGATCTCACCATCGATATTTTTGCATCAAAATCCCTCCTTTCCAACAAAAATCCACTTTTTGAATCCAAGTTATCGGAATTCCAACGACTCTCGGATTCAATCTCTCTTATTGGAGAAACCAACTCCCTTGATCTCACCGTCGATATTTTTGCATCAAAATCTCCCCTTTCCAACAGAATTTCACTTTTCGAGTCCAAGTCATCGGAATTTGGACGAACATCAACTTCGCGAATCGGACAAACCAATCCCCTGCCACCCAAATCAAATCGTTCATCAATCGCATTCCTCTCCTTCGGCCACCCCAGCCTCAACAATCCAGCAACCTCAAGAACCAATAGCCCAAAGGTCAAAACCGTAATTCCGACCACAACCCGCTTCCTCCCAACCGCCAAAACCACCAAAACTGCCACCTTTACCAACAAAAACTCTAACCCTAGCCCTCCCCCTCTCCTCACAGCGACCGGAGCAGCCTCAATCGCACCATCAATCCGATCGGGGCTCTCGGCCGCCGCGGCCCGCCGCTCTCCGGCGCCGTCGGAATCCGATCGGGACGTGGCAGAGGCGGCCGAATCGAGATCGAACGATTGCGATAGCGAGGGCTTCCTCCGCCTCTTAAACTTGGCGCGGTTTTTGACGACTAGGTCGGCTAAGGAGGTCGGAAAGCCGGTCTGGACGACGAGGGACGAACCGGAGGTTTGCTTGGACCGGAGGCGTAAAATGAACCGAGCAAGCCGCTCCCGCTTCGATGGGGGTGGGGTCGGGTTCGGCATCGGCCGGCGGCGGAGATCATAGAAGGTGGGGTGAGGGGGTAGGGGTCGGTTTTTTCTTAATGGGTTTTTGGATTTTGGACCGGTTCGTTTTGGAAAGGTGAAGCTGAAGCGACGGAGTTATAGAGGGGAAATTCTAAATGCGCACCACCACATCCCATAGAAAAGCAATCAGCACCATAGGAGAGAAAATAGTGCTCATTAAGAGGAAAGTGGTGCGCATTTAGAATTTCTCTTAATAGAGTGGGGTTTTGTAATTAATATGTTTGGTGGACGTCTTCGGTTTGGTACGATAAAGTTGGCTAAAATTATCAAAAAGAATTTCTAAATTCACCCCTCAAATTTATAAATACCCTAATTTTCTAAATACACGTCCATAGAGTTAAAATAAATAAATAAATAAGGATTTTTTCCATTACAACTTATTATATTTACAAGTTACTCTTTTTTTTTTATCTTTTATCCCTCTTTCTCTTTTGCATGTTGCCACCTCTTTCCTACTCGTCCGATTCAGTTATTGTTGACACCTCTTCTCTACTCGTCCGATTCAGTCATTATCGTTGTTTCTCTCTCAATGACCCGACTCCGCTGTCAATATCCCCTAGTAGCTCAATTGTCATCTCAAAATCTTTAAAAAATAATTCTTTTAGCTACTTCTAATTTAATTTTTGAATTCTATTTATTTTTTATTATTAAAAGAATTCTTTATATTTTTTAAGTATTGAGAATTATTAGAGTTTGTTGTTTTTTTTTAGAGTATTGAAAATTATCTAAATTTGAAATCTTTATATTTTTAGAGTGCTGAGAATTATTAGGATTTTAAAATAAGAAAAATTAAGAAAGAAGAATGGGAGGAAAAGATAAACTCGTAATCAACTTCAAGAAAATGATAATACGAATTATAATGCCAAAATTGTAATAAGTTAAACTTTTCGATCAGATACTTAGAAAAATAGTGAGTGTATTTAAAATTTACCATAATCAAATTGTGTGACCTTGCCTTTTATGTAAATCTCTAAAGAAAATTGTGTAACCTTGCCTTTTATGTAAATCCCTAAAGCAAATGAACAAATTACTCATCGTATAAACTCTCTGGATCTACTTTTATTTTGGTCTAATGCACCCTCTCATCTTAAACACCAAAAATGTCCAAGAGGCAAACACTGAGTTTTATTTTAAAGAAGGGCTTTAAATCTCATTTTTTAAGATTTTGTAAACTTTTGATATTAAAGGAGGTATCCTAATTAATTATTAAAATTAAATTCTTTGACTGACAGTAGGAGTCGAACATAGAACCACCCTCTAACTTTTATAAAATTTATGAGAAATATAAAATCAGAGTTTTTAATTTACTTAAAACGTAACAAAATTTAGTCACTAGTCTAGATAAATAATTGCATATAACAAAATTTTAATGAGTTAAAATATTACCTGATTTATTAAAGCATCATACTTATTTTTATAATTAATTAATTTTTTAATTTAGTTAAGTAATTTTAAATTTATTTTTATTCATTTCATATCTAAAAATAACAAGACAATGGGTTTAATTAGCATTAAAGAGACACTTTCGTCTTAAGAAAGATAATCGAAAGCCTAAAACGAAATCTTTTTATATCTGAAAGGCCTCTTTAGCAAATTATTTGGTAAAGCATTTCTTCCAAAATCAAAATCAAATAAAGAGCCCAAGCAAAATTCTTCCTAATTCAGCACATGCAAGGATAGATATAATATTTGTATTTCTGTTATATATTCATTGAAATGTGAATGTATACCACGTGCACTCAGTGAAAATCGAAAAAGCTACAAAACAAATGTAATATCTTAATTAAAAATAACAGGAGATCTTAAGAGAAAAACACAAGGAATAAGATAATTAAAATTTAATTAGTAAATATACTGTAATATACAAAGTAGACACCGTACAGAAGTTATTCAAAGAATGGCATCAAATTCGCAGCAACTGCAACAAGACGCAAGTGGATAAAAAAATAATGTAAGACTACTTAACTTGGAAAGCAAACAGAGGCCATTCCACAAATAAGCATTAAAAAACGAACGCAATCTAACAGATAAAAATGAATCACCAACTTTTCACAAGGTGGTGTATAAGTTACCAGCCACCATAGAATGATGGATATCACAAACATCTAAAGCTCACTCTTCAAACAACAAACGTTACATTCATACAGGCATGCATCGCATATAACGTGGTCTTCGACATAAAGAATACTTCACAAACCATCTCAAAGCAAACCTGAAAACGGAAAAGGCCCAGATAGAAAACCTTAAGCACCTTCCGCCTCCTCCTCTTCTTCATCCTCGTACTCTTCATCAGCTGTAGCATCCTGGTATTGCTGGTACTCGGCCACCAGGTCATTCATGTTGCTCTCAGCTTCGGTGAACTCCATCTCGTCCATTCCCTCGCCTGTGTACCAGTGGAGGAAAGCTTTCCTCCTGAACATAGCTGTGAATTGTTCGCTGACCCTCCTGAACATTTCCTGAATGGAAGTCGAGTTTCCAATGAATGTGGATGCCATCTTCAGACCCTTTGGTGGAATGTCACACACGCTGGACTTGACATTGTTTGGAATCCACTCCACGAAGTAGGAAGAATTCTTGTTCTGGACGTTGATCATCTGCTCATCCACTTCCTTTGTACTCATCTTCCCACGGAACATGGCAGAGGCAGTGAGGTATCGCCCGTGCCTTGGGTCAGCAGCACACATCATGTTCTTGGAGTCCCACATCTGCTGGGTTAGCTCTGGGACAGTAAGAGCGCGGTACTGTTGTGATCCCCTTGAGGTCAAGGGTGCAAATCCCACCATGAAGAAGTGGAGACGGGGAAATGGGATCAGATTGACTGCAAGTTTCCGGAGGTCAGAGTTGAGCTGCCCAGGAAAGCGGAGACAGCAGGTGACACCACTCATGGTGGCAGAGATCAGATGATTAAGGTCACCAACTGAGCAAAGACGCGAGGAAACAAAAAATGAGTATTAGCAAGCAAATACACAGGCTGAATAGAAAAAATAAACCAAAATACATCTTTACAGTAAACAAAAGAGAGAAGCATAGCAGTTTAAATTTAGTGCTTAATTTTCAAGCAAAAGTTACGATCTCAGCATGGGTCATGAGGGTATGAGAATGAAAACTTTGATTATGGTAGGCTTGCCCCCGGACCAAATTAACTATCATCTTAAGAATTAAAACCATCTTTAATATTGTATTGTAAAATAGAAACAAGAGGCACACCTAACTACATACAATATAATGAGATTGTCAAGAGTAACAGTACTGTCAATTACATTTCAAAGAGGCTGGCATAAATCAACAGAAATTAAGAATCACAGTAGAGCCCAGGTTCAATAGTAAAAATGATACTACTCATTTTTCTCTTCAGTACTTAGCAAATATCACGCAACAAAGAGCATTCAAACAACTTCTGAAAGTAGAGACAAGCTAGAATCAAATGCAACATGATTTAAAAGAACCTAGGTATGCAGGAGACAAGGAATTAGAATCCCCTCATGAAAACCAATATAGCTCACGGTGACTAGAGAGGAGGGCAATATACCAAAGACGAGATACAAAATCAGCAAAAAAAAAAGGTGCATATATGCAGATACTCTAATAAACCATGACAAAAGATCATCGAAGAAAAACTCATAATAACAAGAACACAACCAACTGAAGATGAAACATGGGTGAAAATCTTGCAAGCAAGGTTTTAAATATTGGCCGAGACCGACAGATATAACATATATTGTGTCAGCTTTTGAGGTATCCAATACATGACATAATACGTAATATCGGTCCACTATTGCCGATATTTGCAATATTGCCAATACAATATGCCTGATATTGCGATAGTTTAAACCTTGCTTACGAGGTCACCTCAGTTTAAAAATAATGAATTGCTTTCAATTAGGTGGTGCTGGTGGCAGGAGCACTTAAGTAGCCTAAACGAGGATCCAAAAAGAGAAGGGAATAACTTTCACGTTTTGTGATAGAAGATCCAGAACACTTGTTGACAAGAAATTAATCCTGGATAACAAAAAGATAAGATGAATGGGCCATAAAGCAAGTCCTATAAGATAAAACTCATCAACTCTTATGCTTTCCTCAGAAATACTAGATAATATGTTGAATCAAAATTTTCCGAAAAAAAAAAAAAACGAAAACAGAAGTTTTACCAACATCTTTGAACAAAAGGACACAAAACACGACTTACAGGTAGGCGTTGCAAGCTTCAGAGTGCGGAAGCAAATATCATACAAAGCTTCATTGTCCAGGACCATGCATTCATCGGCATTTTCGACAAGCTGATGTACAGAAAGAGTAGCATTGTATGGCTCCACAACAGTATCCGAAACCTTTGGTGATGGAAACACAGAGAATGTAAGCATCATACGGTCAGGGTACTCCTCTCGGATCTTTGAGATGAGAAGAGTTCCCATCCCAGATCCGGTGCCACCTCCCAAAGAATGGCATACTTGAAATCCTGCAGGAGAAAGCACAAACACAATATTAATTTGAAAGATAAAGCATTGTTATATAGAAGCAATACAAGGATTCCACCAAGTTAAAAGAACAAGTAGAGAGCAAAAAGGAGGAAACTTTGATTCAAATCACAAATTCATATTTATAGCAGACAATGCAGTGACATTATTTCCTTAGTACTGAATGGACTATTGGTATCATTTACCTATATGCAAAGTATGTGCAAACTTTGTTTGCCTGTCCAACATAATTAGTCAAAAAAACCTTGTCACGCTTTCACTGATTGATTCATCATGACAATTTTGGTTCCAAGTAGAAACTAACACTATTGTGCTTAACTTTCACTGGCTACTGCAGAAAATGAAGTTCGTGTATGGTGTTCAGTTAAATGAAGTTGGAGCTACATGCGGACCGTGTTAATTAGTTGAAGTTGAAAACCTGAATGCCAATTCAGCCCATTCAATTAACTAGAATGAAACCAATTTAGAAGCAGTTCCAATTGCAGCATTAAGGCTGTTTTTGCAGCACTAACCACTGCAGTTGGAGTGCAACTACAACAAACTAAACAGCGGGTACAGTTACTGAAGTTGGAGCTTCATTAGAAGTTTAGAACCCACTATTTGGTAATGATGCCATCAGATGCAGTGACTGCAAAGGTAATTGTTGTGGTTGGACCTATGAGCGAAGCGGCAATTGCAAACTGCAACATGGACCTCCATCACAGCTTATTATACATGCAGGATGGCAATTCCAACATCCGCTAAATGAAGGACATTGCACATTTCCTGCAGCCCCAACTTCATCAAACCAAACATCATGTCCCATGCTTCATCTCCCTTTGAGCAACATGAATTTAGATCTTCACAGTAGTGACAACTTCATTAATCAAACTTCCCCAAACCAAGCATCCAGCAGCATAACAGCTTGGTACACAATCAATAATCACAACTACTACTCCCTTTAAAGTTACAAGTAAACAGTTCCAATGACTAGCATAAAACCTAAAGCATATATCTTTGTTACAGACAAAAAGTAGCAGCCATTACACACTTCAATAGTAACCCTTTTAAGTGTTACAAAACAGAGAGAAATCAAAAGTAGCAGAATTTTTTTTTTTTTTTTTTGAGCAACATGAAGCCTGGAAAGTATCAGAGAAGATAAGTGAACACCCATAGATCTTAGAATCAAAACAAAAAAACAATTCAACTCTAGACCGAAATGAATGCCTTTTGCAATAACACGGAAGCATTAACACAAAAATTCATCACAAGCATACATTTATCTGCATAAAAAGTTATATCCCAAAAGAGAAATGCAAGATATTGTAGAATAACTGGGCAGACCTAATGTATCTTAGCATTAAACCAGCTCATGATCATTAGGCTATAAAGCATGGAACAAGCAAACAAGCATGGAGCAGGCAAACAAATGACCAGACCACCTTCTCCTACTTACTTGTCATGGTAGATACAAAGAAATAGCTTCAAGAGAATGCAACGTTAATGCTTAATAAGCAGCTTGTCAACTCTCCAAGATAACCACGTAGACCTGGCAAGTGGGTCGTGCCCGGCCGTGCCGTCCGCCCGGGCATTGGCCCGGGCTTGGCCCGCTGACACGGCCCGAGGCGTGCAAGCACGCTTTTTAAATTTTTTTTTGAAAATAGTAAGTTGATTATTAAGTAAGTTTAAGATAATAGTTAGCTTAATTTAATTAGTTTTAACAAGAATAAACGATAGTAAAAATAAAATTTTATTATATTAAATATCATTACATTGATATTATTGCTCTATAAATCTCTTTAGAAATCATACAAAGTCCGAAGAGAGGGGAGAGGACCCTGGCCGTCACCCTCAATTTGTTCTTAATATTTTTTCCAAGAGATTTATTAGTTAAAAAAATTACATGAAAATTTTTTTAAAAAATTACATGAAAAAAAAATTACAAGTGTAGAAATTAGAAAAAATTTCATTCATTCTCTGATAAGTTCTCTACTTCTACTTCGTTGGACAATCCTTATTCCCTGTCTTCTGCGTCGAGCCAGTCTTTCAAGCAAACACACATCTCTAATGTGTTTGCTTCCATCAAGCTCCTCCACTCCGTGAGCACTCTACCACATACACTAAAAATAGACTTCGATGCTACTGTAGATACCGGAGGAGTCAGTAGATCACGGACTATGTTGGAAAGCATAGGACATATTTTTCCCTGTGATTTCCACCAGACCAAAATATTAAAAGTTTCATAATTTTCAAGGGATACGTCATCTTCATAATTAGCCGTTAGGGGGTTCTGTGCAAAACAAATTTGCAAAAAAAAACCCCCATGGGCCACAACGGCTACCTTTTTATAAAAAAAAATTCCAGTGCCCGGCACGCCCGGCCCATTTGCCACCCCTATAATCATGTACTATTCAGTCAATAGATCTCCTCTGATAACTATAAAAATGAAACAATACAGTGGTCCTTTCTAACAATCTAGAGAGCCCACTTGATCTAAATTATATATCAAAAACTTGTACCTTTCTGCTTGAAGCAACTGACATATGGATCTCATTTGACCCCTATTACAGCCCAATAATATTAAATTACAAAAATTATTTTTCTTAAAAGAATTTTTTAAAAAAATGTAATAGTAATGACAATATTATTGTTTAACGAATATGATCCTTTACAATATTACAATTTGTGTTTATCTAAATACTAGTTAACTTGATAATAATAAATTTAATTAGTTTGGATTTAGTTAGTTTTAAACTCATCCTATGCAATAACCTAAATATCTAAATAAAAACTAAACAACTTAAACAATAACTAAAAAAAAAATAGAGAGAGAAAGAGAGGAACTCTCCTCTGTTGAGTGCAGAGAAAGAAGAAAAAGAAAAAAAAAAGAAAAGGAAAAAAGGAAAAGAAAAGAAGAAGAAGAAGAAAGAAAGAAAGAAAAGTGAAGTAGAGAGTGAGAGAAGAAGGAGATCCGAATTGTTGGCAATAGGGATCGTCCAAATTTATGAGTCTACTATTATTTTATGAATTTTCTATATTATTTCTTAACAAACAACTTAACATTATTTTTATAAATGCAAGTTTGTTTTTGACTTGTGCTATAGTTCTTGAGGTTTATATGTAGTTTATACATGCCTTTGTGATGATATTTATTTTCTGAGGAATATAATCATAATCATAAATAAATCTTTGAAAAACAAAAAAATAATAATAAAAAAAATTATGTCCTGTACAATGAGCAGAACATAGATTTTCTGTTCATATGAACAGAACATAGAAACCAAAAAAAAAAAGACTAAGTTCCTATGTTCTGCTCAATGAACAGAACATAGATGTTCGGTTCATTTGAACAGAACATAGATGCCCAAAAAATAACGAAATTAGAAAAAAAGGCTATGAAATTTAACCAAATCTGTCTGTAGTTTTAATGGATCCATTTTATTCTTTTCTTTATGTCAATTTTAGCAACTTTTACTGGGGTCCTATTGAGGTGTAAAGAAATTTAACCAAATCTGTCTGTAATTTTAGTGGATCCATTTTATTCCTAAATGGCTTTCCGGTCTATCTACTTACAACTTACTGAAACTAACCATTTAAAAATAAATAAATATATATACCCATGAAGGCGATCAATTATCACTAAAATGCTACCTTAACAGTACACTGTCATTGAGCCCCTAGCACTTGTTTTTTATCATAATAACCAAATTTCCTATGATTTTCACACCTTTCTGTATTTGAAACTGCATAAACTGATAATTTTGAATCTCTGCCGCCATCATTCAACCTGCCACACACACATACTCATTTGTAATTGTTGGTAATTATTTTGTAACTTAATATTGACCGGTGGATATTGCGTTTTCTTGCGTGCACAGTATGGTTTCAGAATCTAATAACGTTTTGGAATAATATTTTCGTGTCAATCACGAGTTCAGTCATTTCCTTGCTCTGGCTGTATTGTAGGGCTTTTCACCATTTATGAAGAAAGAAAAAAATATTAATTAATTTATTTATCTATGTATTTGTTTTAATATTTCTACTCATAGTGTTAAGATAATGGAATCCATGTGTACAATTTTATTGGTTGTTAATAGGTCTGCCATTTATTATTTTGATGGCTCTATATAATTTTTTTTTATTTCCTTGAGGAGCCACATACTTGCTTATTAGTAAATTTTGTGATAGGCTATTACTTTCTAATTTCTATAATCGTAAAAATTTTAAAAAAAAATTAATGATTTTATCTTGTATAATTTTCGGCTATATATTGCTTGGGAATTACCTTAGACTTTAGTTATTTAAGAGTTTTATTACTGACTATTATTTATATCCAAGCTAATACAATAACATTTTCTCTATAGCATCATAACGATAATTCAGTTATTTCCAAATATGCAAACACTTTTTCTTTAATCTAATTTGTTTTATACTTTCATTGACCTATTAAGCATAAGCATTTCTTATATGTATATATATTTTTGAATATTTGCTCTGTCATCCCTTTTATTTACAAAAGAAATTCTAAAAAAAATATGAATGTTTTTCTTTAAAATAGTCATCTACAAAATTTATAAATATTATATGTCCATTGTGCTTGATTTGAATTTTCAAATTTTGATGGATTAAATTGATCCTTTACTGTATCATGTGACATTTTCCCCATAAGTGAAACCAATATATTTATGTGTACATGTTTATTTTACATTGTTATTTACATGCTTGTTTATAAAATTGTTATTCTTAGAATATGGAACAAAATAATGGGATATGGAAGAACTAAACGGAGGTAACTTGAACACATATTTTGAGAGGTATACATTTTTAGGTTGCGCAGTTGAATTTTAGGGACCTACCATGAAGGTTCCGAGTGATTACTGGATCACCGTCATGACATATTATAGGGTTTCGACCCGGAACATTTGCTCATCCATTATTCTTGAGTACCTAGTGATACGTCCTGGAGTAGTACCAAGGTCGTGATCCCGGACATGTATAGGACTCTCTTAAAATATGTGATCTTTCCTCCTACAGTTCGAAACTAATTCACATTGAACATTAACAAGACACAATAAGTTATATATATGTGTGTGTGTATGTTTATCTCCGCTTTTCTATATTTGCTATCATATCATTCAAAACACGCAGATGCTACATGTTGACCACTATTATATTCAATGCAAATATATTAAATCCATAATTCAATCTATAAAACATTTTCTTTATTATCCTGTCATATATTTTCTATATCACTTATTTCATGCATATGTAAACACACACACATATATATATATATATACATCACACAGTGTACCTGTGTGTTATTATACATCTTTTTGTAACACTTGCAAGGTCGTTCTAATGACCCTGGTTTAGTAAGCTCATATATTGATTTGCAGGTTAATGAGGAAGACCTACCACAGCTGGAATCATATTTCAAAGAGTTAGCGGACTTTCAATAAGTGCATTTGCTGTAACAGAAATACGATAGAGACTCTTTTAGTTTGTTTTCTGTTTTTTTTTAGAAACTTCATTATTCATTTTTCTTTTGTTTACTTAAATTTTTTGATGATACAATAAAGATCATTTGGCTCTACTATAAACTTGTATTAATCCTTATTTATGCAAGAAATTTATTGCTTTAATTCCATGTGATTATCTTATTGTATATGTGTATGTATCTGTGGCAGTTGTACATATATATCCAGGTGCTTTAGACTTGGCGTATTCATTTATGATACATCACTGAGTGCTACCCGTTTTTTGGAATGCAGAGCATTACAACCCCCTTCCTTCTATAATTCAACCTACACGATCATTTTAGTCTGTCACTCTGAGGCAAGCTTCAGTGCTTCATACACCAATAACAGTTCATCATGTGGATCTCCTAGCGAGCCAACTTAACCTAATTATATATCAAAAACTTGTACCTTCCTGCTTGAAGCAAGTGACATATGGATCTCATTTGACCCCTTTCCTTCTCATTCTAATTCAACATATGAGACCATTTTAGTCTGTCACTCTGAGCAAGATTCAATGTTTCATCACACCAATAATGGTTCATCATCTGGATATTCTAGAGAGCCCACTTGACATAAATTACATATCAAAAACTTGTACCTTTCTACGTGATGCGTCTAACCTGTGGATCTCATTTGATCCCTTTCTTTCTAATTCAACCTATTAGACCATTTTAGTCTATCACTTTGAGGTAAGCTTCAATGTTTCATCACACCATCCACATAGTACAAGGAAGCATATGCCAAAAAATTTCTAGAAACGCCTCATAAAATTGCTGCTATTCAAACTTTTTAACTATTGTGTTATGTGGTTTTAGCATGTATTGTCAGAGATGCAATTTATTTCCAAGTTCTGTTAGCTGGAGTTGTAATATATTGCTTAGATATCTGCTGGTTCCAACTACATAAACTAATCATTCAGAAAACATATTAGTTCTTAAGTTTTAATATTATTGTTTTTTGAATGTGGAAATACCTGACAAAAGATTATGAGGCATGTTTCACCTACACAGTTAGGAAACGTTCACAGTTCCCACACAGTGACTGACAGCACAGGGCCTGCTGACTCCCTTAGCATGAGTCACATGAGCCGCTAGTTCAGCTACTGTATGGGCACCATGTAAGCTACCCACTTGTTTGGGTAAAGCATCATTCAAGGAGCTCATACGTCTTTAATTGCTGGCATGATGTTGTTGAGCATTGTTCCCAAGATAAATTTGGAGCTTTGCCTACATAGAATACAAAAAACTCTAGGTTTTGAACCGCAAATGTTATTCCAATTATGTATTCCGCACCAATGGCAAACAAACATCATTTCAGATTACCATTTAGTTGGAGCCACATATTCGTTTCTCATTCAAATTTCCTTCCTATAGATAAATCCTTCACTAGTCACTTTCTTGCATCACTCCCTTCTACCTGATTTTCTCAATTTCCCCCTCTTTACAACTAATTACAAGTTTCCCATATGGAAACTTTAAATTCCACCTCTATTAATTAATAAGTCTCTTCGTCCAAAAAAAAAAATTCAGTTGTTGAAAAAAATACTTATACCAACTCAATTATCTTAAGATCATGATATCCATAACTCGCAACTACTATACATTCCACAACCAATTCTCTGCCTCAATTCATGTGCTCCTTCAACAAAGTATAGATAAAGGGCATCATCCCTGTTAACCAGTGCACTCAATAGTCCAATAGCATATCTTAAAGAATCTCTAACAAGATCTCCTTCATAGCTATAAAGGACCCAGTGCCACTGTTGCACGAAGTAAAATAACATTATACTCTAAACAAACCACGTACAAATTATCACAGATCTAGATTCTATATAATGCAATGTCAGCTTTACATCCAAGACAAATGACTCTACTCAAATCAAATTGCATTAAAACTAAGCCTACGCAATACATGTCCACCACAAAACACTCCATATACCAAAACAAAAAATTAATATATATATAGACACACACACACACACTGAGCAGATGAATAAATAAAGGAATATACCATAAAGTTTCCTCAATTCATAAGTTACTACAATAAAAATCCTCTTACAGGACAGCTTCCAGTAAATTCTACACTAAAATTTACAGACAGACAAAAAAAAAAGTTTGTAGATTCAAAAATATCTGGTAACAAAACAAAACTGTGAGAATTAAAATTATATACTCTAAAAAAGTCAGATAAATCGCCTCTTACTGAAACATCACGGATCTACTATAGAACTCTTTTATCCTTCAACACAACCCACAGATCTAGCAGATTCCTTGGTATCCAAAAGCAAAAAATTTAAATATCACTACAAAAAATCACAAAAAAAAATCAGCAAAATTTGCATCTCACCCTGCAGGCAGTCGCAATTCTCCGCCTCCTTCCTGACAACATCAAGAACAGAGTCAATCAGCTCCGCTCCCTCCGTGTAATGCCCCTTGGCCCAGTTGTTACCGGCCCCGCTCTGGCCGAAGACGAAGTTGTCAGGCCTGAAGATCTGGCCGAAGGGGCCAGATCTGACGGAGTCCATGGTCCCGGGCTCGAGATCCATGAGCACCGCCCTGGGGACGTAGCGGCCGCCGCTGGCCTCGTTGTAGTAGACATTGATCCGCTCGAGCTGGAGGTCGGAGTCGCCGCTGTACTTGCCTGTGTGATCGATGCCGTGCTCGTCGCAGATCACCTCCCAAAACTTCGCCCCTATCTGGTTCCCGCATTGCCCGCCCTGGATGTGGAGGATCTCCCTCATCTTCTCCTTCGATCTGAGCTCGATATCGAAGGGTTAGGGTTAGGGTTTGTGAGAGTGGCGATAATAAGAGTGAGCTTGCTGTTGTGAAATGAGATTGGGGATCGGGAGAAAACTTGGGAAGGGGGATTATGCTGGTGGGTGGGGTGTGGTCACCGCTAGTGTGGTTACCGATTGGGACTGTGACCGTCGGAGATCTTGCTGGTGACGGGTAACGGACGGGACGTTTCGTAACTTGGGAGTTTCTAAATGAGCACACCATTTTCTGGGCACACCATTTTTCCTATTCAGCCCATTTTCGTCTGCACTTCCATTGAAAAGTGGGCTCACTAGGAAAAATGGTGTGCTCCTTGGGAAACTCCCCGTAACTAGGTTGCTTTCGGTGTGAGTCGGTTGCATCGGAGGGATACTCGTGGGGAAATTCTAAATGCGCACAGAACTTACTTTGTGAGCACCATTTTTCCCTATGTTGTAAATCACGTTACGATAGGATGTGGTGCTCACTAAGTAAAATGTGGTGCACATTTAGAATTTCCCGATACTTTTGTGGTGGAGGGAGAGGGTTCGAGCGGGAAAATTTTGGCAGTTGATTTGATGATGATATGAGCTGTGTTTTTATCTTATTATTATTATGTTTAGTTTCATTTTTTAATAAATCTGATTATTATAATAAGTTACCTTCTTTTTTTTTTCAATCAAACTGATGAATACATATTTTTTGCTACATTACATAAATGAGTGACCACGAAAGTCAAAATCGAAATTCTTTGCAAATTAGAAAGGAATGATGTCATAATAAATTCATTGGTATTATCGTTAGTTACACCCCTGTTACGTTGAGTGGTCTTTTTTTACTTGATAAACTTATAACTTGTTGAACTCTTTTTATCAAGTTTTCTCTATAGAATGAATTATCCTAAAAAGGAATATACAAGATATAAAATACAATATTTCTCTCTTTTTTTATTTTAATAAATTGTGGCAATTGATAGGAAGTTAGATTAGTTACCAATATGGGACATTAACGTGGAATACGGCATTCGTAAAAATCATTAGGTACATGGTATTGAACACTTGCAAGAAATCAAGAGAAATGATAGTGGAACTTATAACAAACTTCAGAGATACAAGAAAAAAGATTATATATGATACACTACGAAAATGTTTGAGAGACTTATTATAAGCCAAAAGGAAGGTTACAAATAAATGATAACAATCAAACTCTAAACGAACTATCTAGTTTTTTTTTTTTTTATCCCTATGCATTTCTCTTTTTTAAGATTAAGAACTCTCTTGATAATGAAATAAAAATTATAAAATTACGGAAGAAGAACTCACTGTAATAAAAAGGTACATTTATTTATTTCATTTTAAATAGATTCATACAAATGCAAGATGCATATATATAGGTAAAGTATTAATCCCCATGACTCTATCCTAGTAATGATAATGAAACCCAACACATGCAAGCAATATTGATCAGTCCCCACTGCAGCTAGCACACTCTTCTTAATATTATCTCTGAAGAGTCTCAACCATCCAGCACAGTTTGCCCCCACCGCCTGACAGTACTCTCCACATTGTTCTCTTGTTCTTGTCAAACTTGCATTTGTTAGCAATGCCAGCATCGTCGAAGAATAAAAAACAAAAAATCACACAAACACAAAAATTTACGTGGTTCATTCTAAATCAGACTATGTACAGTGCCGTCGGAGAATTTCTTTCACTATCTGATTGGTTGTGGAGTAAACTGCAAGAATATGTAGTGGTTGGTGCAGTGTAACGTCCAGGTAGGTGGCCACCCTCTTTGAGGGGGGGTTGGAGATGGTGAATGATAATATATACCGGAGTTTTACTCTTAAGACATCTCAATCCAGTGATGATTCACTTCTTTGGACCCACAATAATTCTGTTATTACTTTTTCCTGCTGGTAGTGATCATCTGAAGCTTACATAACTGCATTCTTAAATAATTAAAACTTTTTTTTTTTTAAGGATAAAGTAGGTTCATGATATTGAGATAATAAAAGCTAACAAATCAGATATTATGAGTTGTTAAGATTATATTTATTTTATTAATTTGAGTTGTTGAGAGTCATTATTGAGAAATTTATTGTAACTAAATGTTAGATTTTACTATCTCAGCATATGAGAATTGAATCCCAATGAGAACATTCTATAAGATTTGAAAATTAAACGAGAAGACAGTTCAAGTATTTCTCACAATCTAATCCTTTTTTTTAGGATGATAACTGTAACTTTGTAGGCCCACACATGTCTCGGACTTGTGTTCTTGTTAACCAAACACACACACACACATATATCGGGACTGCTAGCCCGGATCAATGACACAGACCAGTCCACTCTATGTTGATACTCCCGGTACAATCTGAAATACAATATCTTTATGGAGCATAAAGAATAAATCATAAAACCCAAATAAACATATATTGTTAACCTTATTATAGAGCCCAGATTTGGTTTTCAAAACACAGTAGTGATATCCGAGACTGAATTCCATAACATAGAACAGATAGAGTGGAAGACAAAGAACAATGATAAACTGAATTCAACATTTCGATAATTCATTCATAGCTTTAAAGATATAGTTAAATAGTGATATCAAAGACTACAACTTAATTTCCATGATAACAACTTCATTTCCATGATTTGCTCCATGTTAGAGATGACAACATAAAGTCAATATCTGTTACAGCATAATAACTTCATATCCATGTTGTCAAGAACAAACATCTTAAGCTACATTTTTGTACTTCGAAAAAAACCCTACGAATTATAACATCTTCGTTGCTTCCGAGCGAGTTGCTTTCTAGTGGATTGCTTCCTAGTGGGTTGACGGCGTCTTGCAAAGCTGAAGCTTTCGGCGAGGGTCTGCGATATGGGTTGTAATGCTATGTCAACATTAGCTTGTGTGTACCTGGTCAGAAATGATTTTATCTTGATGAGGGCATTATAGAGCAAACTCGGATAGTTTTGTCCCTCTTTCTTACGATACACCCCGTTTTCTTCCTCCTATTTGACGCTGTTGGTCGAATATGGGATGGTTGCGCCGGATTCATCTGTACATCACCAAAAATTATATTTACACAATGAAATTTTAAATTGGCAACTATCACATATCACCATATGTTAATTATATTTGTCTATCTAAATCTATTAAATATCATAACATAAACACATAATATCTACATTTCAATTTTTTTCCGATTCGAACATCAAAACTTACAAATGTAAACCAGACACAAAAACCTACCAACTAATATTTATATTATCGTTTTTGCACTTCACTATTATAAAATCCAACTATAATTAATCGATAACAACAATAAAATATAAACTTTTTTACCCAATGAAGCCTTTAATTCTACCATAAAAAAATTAAACAAATATTTCTTTTCCCAATTTATTTGCTCCTTAACTAAATCTACACTCATCAACACAAAAAATTAGGGTTTCAATTTCTACCATTTTTATCAAACACATTCTTCTTTCTCTCTTCCTTTCAATACACCCCTTCGGTCAGGATGAGGGTATTTGGAAAGACGGCTTGGGAGACGGCGGGATGAGAGTATTTGAAGAGAGCGGCGGGATCCGACGACGGTGGCTGGGAATCGAGGCCGGCGAGATCTGGCGACGGCGGCGAGAACGCTTGGGAAGGGGCTTGGGAAAGGGAGAGGGAGAGAGATGGGTTATTTCTTAAGAACGTGTAGGAGAGAGGAGGAGATGAGGGTATTTAGGGAATATTGGTGGGCTCACTAGGAAAAACCCTCTTTTTTCAAAAAAGAGGGTGTGCTCACTAGGAAAGGTGGGCTCACTAGGAAAAATCATGTGCCCATCTAGAAATTCCCTTTGTAACATAGGGGAAAAGGGTGCTCACCAAGTCATGTGTGGTGCGCATTTAGAATTTCCCTGTGCAAACGGGACTAGACTTGACGATGGAAATAGCAAAAATGCACATTACACCTGCAGAGATTTGGAGCACTCCAGATGGCGGCGGCGGCGGTAGCCGCAATGGCCATAGTGCTGCTCCAAGGACTTTGGAGGAGTCAAGTAACTTTAGGTAAATTTCTATTAGAGAAGAGAATAAGAGATGGCTAGGTCACTTGGAAAAAAAAAAAAAAAAGAGTTTGAGTTCGGCTAGGAGAGAGCCCTTGTCTTTACCGCTTTTAAAAGGAAATGTATCACAACTTATTTATTTATTTATTTTCTGCATCTTAATTTCTCCATTTGAAAATTTTCATAGATAATTAAATTTACTTTTATCAGTTTATATCAATTTATACGCCAATATATCGTCCACACAACTGGTTTACTAATTTTTGTTTTTGTTTTTTTTTTTATCTATTTGCTGTTTTTAAGTGGGCTAACTAGGAAAAATGGTGTGCCCATTTAGAAACTCCCCTGGTTTCTATGGGAGTTTCTAAAGGGGCACACCATTTTTTCCAGTGAGCCTACTTTGCATGGTTATTTTAATCTATCGGACAATTATTAAGTAGACTTACTAGGAAAAATGGAAAAATGGTGTGCCCTTTTAGAACTCCCGTTTCTACGAAATTCTCCAACCTATCAGCAGAATCCGACCCGTTACCAACGTAACGATCCAACGGTCCATTTGCTTTGCGTACTCTTTAAGCGCACGTGTACGTCAGAGCCCTCAACTTCTAATATTGATGCACTAACAGCCTTTCGATCTCCAGTCAACGGCGAGTACAATCAATTCCCTCCGCCCCAGTTTAAGGTGGGCCGGCACCGAAAGGCCCAACAAGCCAACAAAATACCCAGAATCTTTCAATTTTTACCCTCTCCACTTATTTTTCTTTATTTTCATTTTTCCTTTTATTCTCTCTTTTTTATTTAATATTGGAAAGGGAAGAAACAAGGACAAAATCGCGAGACTGTGAATTTTTAGTCTCGACTCCCAAAAAACTCAGAAACCCTAGAAATCTTTCGCCGATCGCGTCGGGCCTTTCGAATGGCAACTCTCCTCCGATCGTCCGTAAGTTTGAAATTTTGTTTTATTTTACTATTGAATCGCACTGGCGATTTGGGTATTGACCTTAGTTTGTTGGAGTTGAAGTGATTGGTCACCGATAAGATCGATGCTTAGCTGTTAGGTTTTGTCTTGTTGTTCGATTCATTTGCGTGTTAGATCTTTGCAATTTGCTTGCAGTGGTGTAATTGCTTGATTTAAGAGCATACTCGGGCTGTGATTTTGGGATCGTATTGTGCCATGGTGTGGAAAATTAGATCATGCTTAGGTGATTTTGCGATGAATAGGGTTTTAGGGTAGACTTCGTGAAGTCTTGAGCGCTGAGTAGATGTAAATCTTGAGCTCTGAATAGGTGTTACCGGGACTCGATCAACAGCTTGAATTAACCATTGTTCACGGCAAATCTCATGCAATTCAATTTGCCTCTCACCTTTTTGTGGATTAAAAGCTAAATTTTGAAAGGTGGATTAATGAAAATTTGGTTTTGAGAATAATTGTTTTGCTTTGTATCATTTGTGTCGTTTTTGGTTTGCTAAGCAATACGTGAATCAAGGATAAGTTGGTGGTTTATTGGAGGTTGTCCCTTATCTTTGTAATTTATAAAGAGAGTTGGGATGGGAGGATCCGATTACGTCAAGAGCTCAGAATAGATGTTATCGGGATTCGATTAATTGGTTGGATTAGTAACTTTTCATGTCAAATCTCATGCAATTCATCTCTCACCTTTTGTGGATTAAAGGTTGAATAAGGAAAGGTGGATTAATGAAAATTTGGTTTTGAGATTTTTTTTTTTTTTTTGCTTTGTTTCACTTGTGTCGTTTTTGGTTTGCTATGCATGAATTAAGGATAAATGGGTGGTTTATCAGATGTTGTCTTGTATCGTGATAATTTATAAGGAGAATTGTCCCGTATCTTCGTAATTTATAAGGAGAATTGGGATTGGAGGTTGGTTTTAAGTGCCTTAAATGATTATGTCAATGTTTTTTTTAACCAGCTTATCTATGTATTGCTCTTAACTTTACTAATTAAAGCCTAAGTGAATTTCCTTTTAAACTCTCGAAGTGGGAATATTCCTTCGGGCTTGCTTTTTTGTTTGCATTCTCTTCCTTGTTTCTCGTATGGACATTAATTTTTCTTTTGCAGAATGCTCGATCATCTCATTATTGGTTAATTCACCCCAAAAAAGTCATCTATTTAATTTTCCTATTTAGATGTAACAATCCAGCAATAGAGATGTGCATGCTCCGCTGGATATGCGGCAACACTAGAAAAGATAAAGTGAGAAATGAAGATATTCGTGCTAAGTTAGGTGTAGCTCCCATCGATGAGAAGATGCGAGAAAATCGCTTACGATGGTTTGGTTATGTATAACGTAGGTTTACAAATGTACCGGTTCGATGAGGGGAGTTTGTCAATGTAGTATAAGTTAAAAGAATGAAGGGAAGACCGAAAAAAAATGGATAGAGGTGATACGAAAAGATATGAATTTTAGAGATTTAAATTAGGAGATATTACTTGATAGAAATGAATGGAGAATGACTATCAAAGGGATCGATCCGGCGTGATTCTCTTATTTGGTTCGTGTAGCCAACCCCAAATACTTGGGATAAAAGGTTTAGTTGTTGTTGTTGTAGATGTAACAATCTAGAAGCCTAGATAGACAGCATGAAATAACGATCTGGTTGTAATGGTACTAATGTAGACTAAATGTATCGTATAGTATTGTAACATATGGCCTCTGAAATGGCTGCAGATATTTCATGCACATAATCATGGACATCATGATAACAAACCAGAGAGCGTAAGATTAATATTTTTTTTTTTGCTATATTTAACTATCTTGACGGTGTTTTTTTAATCATGTAAAAACATATGAATAAAGGGATGACTTATTATGATTGTTGGTTCTGGATTTGATGCAACTTAGAGATAGTTTAGGAGAATATATGTGTTACTTTCCTGCAGGTTTTGGATAGCAAAAAATGGAAAGCAATATGTAGGTACTTGGGAGTTCGTGAGGAAAAGGAGAGGCTAGGTACACTTGAATGCACCTTGGGAATTACTAGAACATAGTGTTTTTTCAGGTTTCACTCCAGAAAATGTATGGCAGAAATAATAATATTTGGGAACTCGAGATTTTAATGATGTACTTATACCTTTTAATCTGCGATTGACATTATAATCTTTATATTTTATTTTATCCTAGCCAAGGAAGCTAGTTTTCTTTATGGGTATTGGAACATAAAAATGGGATATAAGGGTGAAGATTGAAGGACAATTTCAATAGCTATTTCTAAAACCTTCATAGTTCTAATGTAATTAATAAAAAATGCAGCAACGTATAAAATATACAATTTAAAATATGTTACTTGAAGTTTACAATAGGCCAATTATAATCGACACTTAAAACATTTGAAATGTCATCACAATGCTGGGAAGAAGATTTAAAATGCTCTAAATAAAAATATAGAGCTTCTATTAGGCCTGGTTGGGGTGTGTCCAGGCACACCCTAGTTGTTCATTCTGTATGAGGGTGCAACTCTTTGTATGGGGTCTAATACTGTACATGTTTATTTGGATCATATCAGGTTCTGCTGACTGGATTGAGTTCAATGTGCCATATTCTGAATAGTTACTCTGAATATTCCAAATTCTCACCTTTAATGATATCTTTTTTTATGTAAAATCTAAATCTGGGACAGGTTGTCTTTGATCACATTGATCCAGAGCCAAATTGGATTATGCTTGGGTCAGTTTCTGAACCTTGACCCAGATCAATTTTCTTAGTGGCTAGCTGTGTAAACAACCAAGTCTGAACCCATGACCATGGGTTTTAGGGAATGGTTGGTCAAAGGTTTTCTATTATGATTACAACCTCTTAATTGTCAAGAATAAGTTTAAATAGAAATATTACTACAGATGGCTTTCATAGAATGAATACTTCGAGAATCTCTTGCAGTTGGTTTGTCTTTCCCCTTTCCACGAAAGTTCTGCCCATAGCCTGCCTTACCTCTGTACCTAATTAAGCCTGCACTTTAGTTAATTTGTGGCATTGGTCTCTCCTTTGTCCAAACCTTTGCATGTTGGGGGAATGTGGGATTCTGTTGGTACGGAGTTCCTAAAGGCATAGTTTTTATGAGGATGTCCTAAGTATATTGCACTTTGATTCATTTTGTTGCAACAACAATTAGCTTACGCAATTACACAATCAAATTTTATGCCTTGTAGAATCAATATATTGGAGTGTTTGGATGGGGTTATTAGACCTTCTGATTGTCTTTTGTGAAAGAAAAGAATCCAAGCCTGTTCGACGTTATTCCTTATGCAGTGAACGTTGTGAACTACACCATAAGGGAAGTTTTCCTCTCGCTCCCTCCAGTCCTTTAATAAATAAGTTTACAATTTATTGGATTCATAAGCTGGAAACTTGCCCATTTTATTGGATTGATAGGCTCATGTTTGTTGTTTCAATCAATGTTAGTACGGGTTGGTGGCACTTATATTATGAAAGATTCTACTGATATGGGTGAAACTTAAATTTTGAAATTTGTTATTGATATGGGCTATCTTTTCTCTTAAAACCTTGAATGATGACTACTTGGCGAAGGCTTTCTCTGAACTCTACTATATTTTCCATTGGTTTACATTGATTTGTGGAAAAAAAATTAAAATTAACAAAGTTAATTTCGTCATAGATGGATGACACTAGTCCTAAAAATTTTGATATGTATTGTAGTTTGTATGTAGTAGAACATTTTCTTTTATATTCATAGTAACATGTGGTAGAAGTGAGAGGAATGAGAAACTTTTATTGTTTCCCATTTAATTTGGTTTGTCAAAGATATCGATTCTATTTTGAGCTAAGCTTCAAAACTATCGATATATGATTGATCTTTTTGGTCGACCGAGGTCACTTGGGAAGGGAAATAGAATCATATAGAGAATAATGCCAAGGGGATGCATTATCTTGGAGATCCATGCTTAGATTGTGCCAAGTATGATTATGAGACTTTCGTAGTGTTCAGCAGTGAAGGCTATGGATTTTGACACGGAATGATTCCAAAGCAACTATATGCTCTTATTAAAGATGTAATCTAAGCAGGATTTAGGAGATAGAGATGGGCAACGGAGGGAAGAAAAAGGTTAAAGCTGGAACTCGAGATTTTTCCCTAGAAAACTTTTTATTTCGATTATTTGTTAATCCAAAACTGAATATAAATAGGAGGGCTTGTTTATTTGCTCATACAAGTAATGAAGTAAAGAAGATAAGCAAGGATGCTGACCTGATAATATTTTAGACAATTATAAAGTAGTCTAAAAGAAAGGGAAATTCGTACAAAGAATATTTTAGACAATTACTTACATGGCTTTTTAAGTATTCGTGCAATATTCTAAAACATGGTTTCATTGCATGTGAGATCCAAGAATAGACAATTATAAAGTAGTCTAAAAGGAAAAGATATTCTAACAAAGAATTATTTAGACAATTACTTTCATGGGTTTTAACAATATTTTAAAACACGGTTTCATTACATGTGAGATCCAAGAATGCATAATGTATATGGATTATATAATGATTAAGCAGACTACAAGGATTCACATGGAAATGAACATTTAAATTTATATAACTATAATCATGTATACATGTATATTATATGAAGTGCTATAAATCCCAAAAGTCAGAAAAATATGGAAAATGTTAAAAACCTAAAGTGTGATACTGTTTTCAAGAGTATCGTGATTACAGTGACAAGTCTTATCTATATTGTGAAAGACGTTTCAGTTCAATTGAGATGGGGAGGAAGTCTTCGATTCTTCTAGATGGGAAGAGAAGAAAGTCTGAGAATAGGTTCAAGGTAATAGTCATATTGAGTTTTGTATTAGGTTCAATATGTATACGGGTTTAATTTACTTGCGGGTTTAACTTGAAAAGGAACCCAAACAAAAGCACACATAAGTGGGTTTGTTGGTACATAATTCATGTGGACTTAATTATGCAGGATGCATATTTTGGGCATACAGCTTAAATCGGTTCGATTTGAGATGGAGAAACATAAATTTGTGCGACTGTATAAGTGGCTTTGTAAGCTTTTAGAGTAAGCTGACTCCATCTCTTTTTTGAATTTCTCAAGTCTATTCTTAAATACTTCAGAGGGGGAGAAACTTTTTGCTAATCCTTTCTTGATGCTCTTTTGTACTATAGTTTGCTAACTCCATGACGCATGATTAGGCTACTTTTGCAAAATCTTCTTACAGTAGAATAAAATCATTAATTTTTTGAAAGAGACCAGACAACTGTGTTGGCATTGCTATTAATAGTAGACTGCGTGTCTGTGTATCAGCTTCTGAATGGACTCTTATTTTACTTGATATCTTTTTTTTGTGAAATTTTTAGATAAGTCACCATTTTTTTTTTGCAGCTCTGTCACTAAGCTTGCCATGCTTTAATTTGTGGTTGAACAGCTGTTTAGCAATGCCCTATTCTTTTTCTTCTTGGTCTTCAATCTAGATTATGCAATCTCGGGCTGTGTATCTGTTTAATTAGGGTGTATGCATTTATCTTTTTTGGGTATATGTCTCTTAATGTTTAGATCGTAACGTGTACCATGAAAATCTTCTTCTTGCCTTAGTGCATGGATGCATAACCTAAATTAAAGCTTAATATGGTTGCATGTGAGGTTTTCATTTTTCATGAGAATTTCTTATTTTCATCGGAACTAATTGAGGATGGCCATTTTAGACATCTAACAATCAGCTCATCTTATTTCAGTCTAATGCATCCTCTGGAATGGGTGTTGCTGATCATTGCAAGGATATATTTTTGGAGCTTCAACGGAAGAAGGTGCATCGATATGTGATTTTCAAGATTGACGAGAAGCGAAAGGAGGTCGTCGTGGAGAAAACTGGAGGTGCTGCTGAGAGCTATGATGATTTCATGGCTGCTCTGCCTGATAATGATTGCCGATATGCAATCTATGACTTTGACTTCGTTACTGAGGAGAACTGCCAGAAAAGCAAGATTTTCTTTATTGCCTGGTGAGTTCTGCAATCTTAAAATAGTTTACTGACATTGACGTAGTTAGCACATGTACTCTTTGTGTTTAAAAACATCGGGTTGTTCAGGTTTGATCAACCAATCTGCTTAGTTGCTTCCCTATATTATTATTTTTCTCCCCACAAAAGTCAGTAGTAGTCTGCCTAATATGAGCTCTAGCAATTTGTGTGCTATTTGTATTGTATGGAATATTTTAATTTGATTTAGCCTACCCCAAATACTTGGGATAAAAGGCTTAGTTGTTGTTGTTGGAATATTTTAATTTGATAAAAGATTTATGTTTTCCTCCAGCCATGTCTTGAAATTATCCACCTACCTGGTCTATATTCATTTATTTATCCTAGTTTTTTGCTTGTGCGGGCATATATTTTAAATTTGGAGCAAACCCAAATTTTTATATGACATTTTTATGCACTTTTGTTATAGTAGGGTCCATAATTTGTAGAAAGAGTCTTCTTTGAGTTATTTAGGAAATTTAAATTCAGTATATTCGTGTGGATAGTTTAAGGGACATTTGATATTGAAGGACATTTGCGAGTGAGACGCTCATCCAATCTAATTACCGATCACCCTAGAGTTTGCATTAAATAGTATGACATTTTACTTTGAGGAGTTCTTGAAAGCAGGAACAAAGCATTTTTTTCTATCTTCTCTAAACTTGAGATATATACAGTTTTGGACATTAATTAATTGAAATGCATCTCTCATGAATACAGAACTAACATTTGCTCTAACAGGCTCAATTGTCATCATAATTTGCTCATGGTGGTAGTGTGCACCAATAGGTGAAGAATAACAGAACTGCAATTCCACCTTTTGTCTCATTGCAAGCTGACAATCGAACACATTCCCACTGTTTGGTTGGCTGCATAACTGAATCTGGTCTGGTTACCCAGCAAGTTTGGTAGCGATACCCAAGGTTTTAGGACTGGACCGAACTTTCAGCCAGTTCATTAAGAATCCTTTTGCCTGGTGCATTAACCATGATTGGCCCATACTAATTGTCAATAGGGCATTGATCACAATGGAATTTACATGTCTATATATTGGGCATAGCGGTAGAGATGTGAAAAGCAAAATATTTTAGTTTTGTTCTCTTCAAATTGTTTTAGATTTGTAGATTCTAGCATATAAGATAGGCATAAAAGTTTCTTTATTTGAGATTAAGGAAATGGTAATTCTTATTTTGGAGGTAAGCAAACTAGGAAGCAACAAAAAACAGATTCATAGTTTTCTGAATAGAGAAAGACAACATGAAGGGGGGTGCTGTAGCAAATAAAGAATCTACAGTTGGATAATAATGTGGATCATCATTAGAATTAAGGGCAAAGAGAAAGAAGGTTAGTCGTTGCATTGTTGCAAGATGAAAATGCTATTTGGCTGTTAGGAGGTTGCATTCATAGAGTGAAAGATGACAAACTTTTTCTTGGAAGAACTTAGGGTTATAGTGGATAGAGGAAATGTCAATGTCGAATACCTTGGTAGAGAGGGTGAAATGAATGGAAACTATTGTGCAAATGAGCTGCTCGGACAATTTCAATGATAATTGTAGCTAAATCTACAATGTGGTGTTGCGACTCAGGCGGGCCAATCCAGGTATCACCCTTTTCAGAATCTGACCTGTTGTCAATGCTAAATCTAATCCCAGTTTGACCAGACCTCAGGTAGGAAAACTCTAACACTAGCCAATGCCGGCTTCATGTAGGGCTGGTTTGATTACACGGCTGCCCTCCACTCCCATCACCTCTCATTCTCTCCTCTCTATTTTCATCGCCTCACACATTTCTGGCAACCCTAATACTACACAAAAACAAGAATAGAAGACGATATTCCTTATTTCTTTTCTTTGAACCCTTTCTGCCATCCTGTTTCTTTCTTATCTTGCTAATTTTTCTCTTGCCGTTGCTATTTCTTTGACCTTCCTAACTCCTGATTGGTTATCTACCTTGGCAATGGTAATGGCAAAACAGCCATTCACGGAAACCGCTGAAACATGCTAGCCACTTCTTGAGTTAGCATTAGATGAGTTTGTGTAGAAACGTTTGAACTTTTGATAGGGCGAACTTCTAGTTGAAAATAAGGTGTTTGCAGTGGTTCTGTTACAATGACAGGAGCAATGGCTCAACTTGCAAAAAGTGTGCTCTTTTTGCAGCGATAAACAGCAAAACAGTTTCTACAAGTAGCCTTGCAAATTTTTTTACTTGCTTGTTGGCTACTTGACCAATTGTATACTTTAAAATCCTTTTAAATCTTATCTGTAAGTTACAAATTTGGGTCAACCCTTTTACAAGCAAGTTTAATGCTTGGTATTTTGTTAGGGTAAAATTCACTTATTGTCGTGAGGGTGATTTGAAGCATGTAGTGCTGCAGCAGTTGTAAAACAAGCAACTGCTTGGTTAAAGAGTTGGTTTATAACAAGATCGCCTTTTGTTGCATTGGTTAACTTTTTCCTCAGACTGAATTTGCTGCTTGGCCATGTTTTACATGGGCTATTGCATGTCAGTCATTCTGATACCAGCATGAGACTGGGCAGAATTCTGATTTAAGTTACAGTCCTGAATGCAAAAAACATGATGGATAAATCTGTGAATATGGAACTCTGATGTCTACTTGGTTTCAGGAAGACGGTTAATGGCTTGAGAACCCTCACAGTGTTTAACAGTTTAAGTTGCAAGTAACTTGACTCATGACATGGTAGGTTTGTAAGGCAGAAATTAGTTTCGTATATGATCATGATGTTGTGAGGAATTTCAGGGGTTGTCAGGAAAGATGCAAGCAATTTTGAGTTTACAGAAAATGTAACCTCTTCTATCAACAGTTGGTTCAAAGTATTAGATGTACATAAAGTTTCCACATATAGAGAATAAGTGGTAGTGTAGTGTTAGATGTATATAAAATTTCTGTGTCGAGAGTAAATGTTGGCGAGTGTAGACTAACCTTGTCAGCTCATCTTTTTCTGGACGAGACATGCAATCAAAGATGAGGATGGAACGTTATAAAGAGACAACTTGACTGTTTTCTATTTATCTTTAATTATCAAAGTTTCAATATTCTTGTAATGCATGACTAACTTTAAATTAATTAGTACAGTCACAATAGCGGAATATGGACAATAATAATTAATAAGTAAATAATATCTCAGCTCAAAATATTATAATTTTGCACCTAAGAATTCCAGGAGAATGAAGCTAAATAAATATCCTTAAATTAATTAAATACTATCTCAAAAAAAATCAATAAACATATCATAAACAATTATCACAACTCTGATAAGCCTTTAAAATAAAATCTATTATATCAAACTACTCAAATCAACCAAGCTAGGACCTGGTTTGCCTCAGGCGGGTCCACCTCTAAGTCTGGGTCTAGGTCTAGTCATTTAGAACTGGGGTCATTTGCAAAAGTGACCAATAGAAATACAGTGAAAAAACTATATATATATGTGTGTAATGTGTGTGTGTGTGTGTGTATATATATGTATATGTGTGTGTGTGTGTGTGTGTGTATATATATATGTTAGTATGTCATGTAAATCAAATTAATAAATCAATAAGAATTCTATTCAGTCTAATGTTTAAAATAACAATAACAATAATGTAACGTTTTGTCTTTGTTAGGTTATATAGTATATAGCATAACACATAACGTAGTTTACACGATTTTCTATTTATTTAATAAAGATAAATATAAAACTGTATAAAATAAATTTTATAAATTGAAAATTGAATTAAAAAATTCTAAAAGAAAATATAAAAAAATTATAGCCCCGTATTAATTCTAAATTTCTAAAAAGTTTCACAGTTCTCATATTTATCTTCATAAATTAAATTACATTCACACCCGTAATTTCAGTCATTATCTAAATAAGAAACCAAGATTTCAAATTTATTTTTAATTATTATCAATATTATAATTTATATTTTGTAATATTCAATTTATGTTATTTTTAATTGTTTATTTTAGATTAGCTGAGAATTCAATTTAATCAGCAAGTAAGCAATTTCAGTAATTGAAAATGAATTACAACAAAAAAAAAATCAGTAATTGGAAAGAAAGTACAACAAATAAATAAAGATGTATAAGTTAACAATGCCACAATCAATCAAATAAGCAACTAATAAGCCGTCAAGTAAAAAAACTATAGTAATTCACTAACAATCAAAATAAATAATCGAAATCAATATAAAAGCGTATTTTAAATTATTGTAAAATACATAACGGAATTTAATGTAACGTACCGTAAAATAATATAAAAAAACGCACTGTTATGGTGCATTGAGTTATTTTCGACTGATAAATAACGTTGGTTTTCTGTTAGGTTTCATAACGCAATATAACGGGTTTCATAATGCGTTATTTTCAACCACGTCAGTGAAACTGTTTTTTATTACTGTATTTGGAAATTTAGAATAGTATAATATTGACATGAATGATGCATCCCCATTGCATCCGGGAAAAACGGTAATAGTAACATAAGTGTTTTGGTCGGAGTCCATCCTGAACTCTCCTGCATGGAAAATAGTGTCAATATAGTTGGATTCTTTCCCGAACCCCAATATCACAGTTCCAATCAGCCATCAAATTGCATCAATCACCAGTTTTCCTCAAAACCTGGTGTTCAATTAGTTTAATTCAATAGTAAATGAATTGTTGATAATCATTAGATTCAATAATAATAAGTAAATACAGTACAATAGTTTAATGAACTATTACACAATATATCTCTTAACAGTTTCAATATTAATCAGTATCATATTATATATCTGTTCAGTATTTGTTGAGTTAAATTGCGTAAACAATTGAAATAATGGTTTTAGTCATTGATTACAGTAGTTCAATCAATAATCGTGTCCCTAAAAACGATTACAAATCAATTGAAAGAGAATACTCTATACCGTAGGCATGAGCCAACAAGTAAGTACGCCACCGTTGGGCTCACCATAGCCCTAATGGTGGGTAGGTTCGGATTCACTGAGTCATCATTGAATCTTGCAGTGGTCAGGCTGGCTCAGTTATTGAGCCACGGTGCGGTTACTAGTGGGTTCACTGGCATAGTCACTGATGGGGCTGCACTTTTCGTAGATCCAGCCCTCTGAACGGTTATGATTTTTCAATAAAAATCCGAGTTTTACTCGTTTTTCTTGCAACAGTTTCATATCATGTTATTTTAATCTTGATCTATTGTATTAGAACATATAAAAAATTCAAATTTGATTGTTAATCTAACACAACTCTCTTTGATCACAATTTTTCAACAAAATCATATATTTCCAAATAAAACACATGATTTAACAACGACCTTCATAAAAACAACAATATATAATATAAAAATAAGATCTTTAGCATGTTAAAGTGAGTTAGAAACACATAACAAACAACAAGCATATTTGGTTGAATAGTCTATTAAGATCTCTACTTTAATATCAATTTTTAGAAAGAATATCTCTATAAGATACTTCACATAATTTAACCAATAAACCATATAGAAACAACAATATAGATATAAAAACATAACCTTTAACATGATCACGGTGAGTTAGAAGCTCACTTGGCCTTTGTTGATTGAAGATCTATGTGTGCGTGTCGGAAAAGTGTCAAAAAAATCCAAAAATGCGATGCAAGAACCCTAGTCTGAACTCCTCCTCTCCTCTCTCCTCTCTCTCTTTTCTTTCTATTCTGTGTTTTTGTATGTCGATAGAGAGGCGCTGCAGTTAAGTTTCCCTTTTAATAGGGAATTGGGATACTAATTGATATCTCTATCTTAATCAAATAGAATCCTATTGGAAGAAATTATTTCTTATCATATCTCATTAATTAGGTAAGGGCTAGATTCACTTAATTAGATTTATCTATCTTACTAACTCAATTAGAAGTCTAGCCTAGTTGGTTTGAGCTTGGATTGGGTCCTTTAAGATTACAGGCTTGATTCATGTAGAATTAGTTCTCTCTTTTTATTTTACCATTTCATTTAAAAATTCTTTTTAAAAAATATCCAAAATTTTATTTTTATTAAATAGGAAATCCTTAAGTAGTGTGGGGCCTTACAATTTTCTTTTGTAAAATTTTCATTTATGTATTTGTGAAGAAGAAATGTCACTCGTTGATTTGTCTCAGTTTTGATACCCGCAATTTCTTGCTTCTATTAACATTTATATTTGAGCCGTATCTTCCTATTTTACAATGCCATATGGTTGCGACATTTAAGCTTTGCTTATGATTTGCAATTTACCTGATCATGGAAAAATCATCCTATAGCATTTCCCGTTCTACATTTTATTGTTTAGTAATGAAAGTTTTTCTTTTCCCCTTCTTTTTTGAGTCGTTATGTGAAAGATATTTTACTGAAACAGGTCTCCATCCGTGTCCCGTATTCGTGCCAAGATGCTGTATGCAACATCCAAGGACCGCTTCAGGCGAGAGTTGGATGGGGTTCACTATGAAATCCAGGCAACTGACCCCACTGAACTGGACATTGAGGTTCTCCGAGACCGAGCACATTAACTGCTCAGAGTATTGCTGATTATCATCCTGTCTTAAATATGTCTAAACTTTTGCCTTCTGCTGAACGGTGGCAAATATTTTCTTTGCTATCTATTCTTGAAAAGGGAAAAAAAGGAAAAAAAGAACTGTGCTGCTTCGATATATAAGGAGTGTATTGTAAGAAAAAGGAGTCTTATGGATGAGTGTTTTGAGACCATTTTGTAAATTAAACAACTCATGAGACTATGGATTGTATGAAATGCTTATGCATCTGCTGTACTGTTTAGTATTAGGGAGAGGTGGCCACTCTCTCTCTCTCTCTCACATTGATCCTAGTGAGGTTGCCCTTAGCAGTTCGATTTTTGATTTGCATCTCTATGCCATTTCTCCTTGTCGTCTTGTTTACAGTGTGCTTCTCTGGCCGTTTTCTCTGCCCTCTTGTTGCAGCTTGCCCGTTCCTGCGTTTGCTGGGGCAGTGTTGTGCAGGCAGTTGTGTTACGGTCAATTTTTCTTCGCCCCTTGCTACTTGTTGCACCAGGTAAACTCAGAGCTAGAGTAACCAAGGTCACGAAACCTGTTGTCTAGAATGAAGTCTCTAAACTCGAGAATCCTCTCGAAGGACATCTCGTTTACTCTCCGAATCCTATAGAGTTACATTGAAGTTGCCAATAAACAGTGATGGTATAGTAACATTTAAGACGGTTGCTAGTCGATAATGGGTCGAGCAGAATTCCGAAATAACCGATCCGACCCACAAAACCGAATACAACCGAACTTGGGGAACTTCTAAAGGGGCACAAGTTTTTTCCTAGTGAGCCCAGATTTCCTAGTGAGCCCAGTTTGATATCAGTAAAGGGAAAAATTTCTTCGTGAGCACAATTTTATTCCGAAAATATCATTCTGTATATTTTCCTCATCTCCTCTTCTCTTCTCACTTCATCTCCACAATCCCTAACCAAAACCCAATCTCTCTTCCCCTCCACTTTCCCTCATCCTATCTAACATTTTCTCAACCTCTTTCTCCTTCCAAATCTCCTCTCTCTCCCGTTCGTACCGGCGCCGAACCCTTCGCCGCCGAACCCGCCGACCCCGCCGCCGCCGTCTCTGTACTCCTGCCGCCGCTGCCGGTGTTCTCCCGCCACCGCCGCCGACTTCTCTCCATTAGTAGGTGAGTTTTCTTAATTTAGTAATATTTATTTTAAAATTTTAATTTTTTTATTTTTGGATCAAACAACTCTTCATTGTGATTTTGTTGGGATGGAGAGGAGGAAGAGCGAAGGAGCTAGCAAAATTGATTTTAGCATTTTTTTGTTAATTTTGATTTTTAGTATTTAGATTATAATTATGAAGAAAATATAATATTGTAATCGTAGTTGTAAAATATGTGAAAATTTAGTTATTTTTCTAATTATAGACGTTAATATTAAAATTTATTAGTTAATTTAGAAGTTTAATGGTATTGTCCTAATGGTTGATTAAGTAACAAAAGACGGTTTCAATGTCTTTAAACTTTAATATTACACTATCTTGCAGCTAAAAAATAAATAGAGAAAATATGATATTTGTAGCAAATTATACTTTGTTACCACTTACTTACACATAGAAAATTTACTGTTTTGATAAAAAACATGTATGAATGAAATATCTTTGTATTGCATAGATGGATCCGACAGAATCTTCTCGCGTTCGACCAACTGTCTCGTTAAGGAGGAAGAAAGCAACATATCGTCAACAAATCCAATGCCCGATAAGAGAGAGAGAAATCGAAGTGGCCGTAGAGATATAGTACCCAGTTTATCTGATGCATATTTTTTCCTTCATTAATATTACAGAGATATACACGCATAGAAGTAATAATCGATCCATTACTTGCGCAAGGGGATAAGGCATTCAAGAAGCGATATGAGATGTTATTTAGTGCACTTGCGAAGATTAAACCCGTGCTAACTGGTTGCACTCAGCCAGAAGAACCACCAGAAGAGCAAGCAGAGGAACAAAGATAAGATCAATCCACTCCTACTGCACCCGATACAGCAATTATGTCTCGAACCAGAAGCAGACGTCAACCCCCGAGAAAGACAAGGAGACAGTGATTAGATTATATTAGTTGTGTATTGATATGGATGATGTTAGGAACTTCAAGTGGCCGGTGTAATTATTTTTTGCAAATATTTTGAAGAATTTGTAGAATATATGGTTTTTGTTTGTAATAAACCCTACTGGTCACTTTTTGTTCGATTAATATATACACTACGTTTGTATTTGATCTTATTTCTTTAATTTGTATAAGATCTTGTTTGTTTTATATGTTGGGGACCTTGTTTATAATCTTCACTATTTCATTGTATCAATTATTGTATCGTTGTTTCATTGTATCGGTGTATCAATGTATCATTGTATCATTATATCGGTGTATCAGGAGTATCATTGTATTTGTGTATCTGGAGAATCATTGTATCGATGTATCATTGTGTATCAGTGTATCATTGCATCGGTGAATTATTGTATCAGTGTATCATTGTGTCGGTATATCAGTGTGTCGGTGTATTATTGTATCTTTTTACTTCCTTCCCTATATTTCGATAATAATGTATAATTAGTTGTTAATATAAGTCCTAAAAGTCACGTTAAATTGGGTAAACTAATGATATATCATTTTATTACATTAATAGAGTGAGTGAGACAGTGACGGAGATATCAGATCGGATCAAGTCCCTATCCGGACTGTCAGTCCGAACGGGAGGCACAGTTCGGACTGACAGTCCGAACAGAACTGGATTGTTCGGACTGACAGTCCGAACAGATCCTCCTTGTTCGGACTGTCAGTCCGAACAACCTAAAAAAAAACAAAAAAAACCGCGAGAGAGGGCTGGAGGAAGCGGGAGAGGGAAGAAGGGCAAGATGGGAAATTTTTTTTGAGAGCAAAGTTGATATTTATGGTAAACTTTAACTGGGCTCACTAGGAAAAAACTTGTGCCCCTTTAGAAGTTCCCCCGAACTTGCAGGGTATTTCAGTTCGGATCAGATAGAAAACTGAATCAGACTATGAATATCGGGTCGTGTTTCGGGAACTTCTAACGGGGCACAACTTTTTTCCTAGTGAGCCCAGATTTCCTAGTGAGCCCAGTTTCATTTCAGAAAAGGACAGAATTTCTTAGTGAGCACAATTTTATTCCCAAAATACCCTTCAACTATATTTCCTCATCTCACTTTTCTCTCTTCACTTCATCTCCACACTGTCTAACCCAAAACCCAACCCTTCTCCTTCCAAACCCGCCGCCGCCCTGAAGCATCCACCGCCGATCCACACCCCGCCACCGGCTTCCCCGAAGCCTCCGCCGCCGAGCCACACCCCGCAGCCGCCTTAGCCTCCTTCCAAACCCGCCGCCGAGCCACACCCCGCCGCCGCCGAAGCCTCTTTCCAAACCCGCCGCCGAAACCTCCGCTGCCTCATTTTCTCTCCTGAGCCACACCCCCCCTACTCTCCGCTGCCCCATCCTCTCTCACTCGCTCGCATTCCGAATCTATTTCGCTCGGGTCTCTCGATCGGATCTTCCTCTCTCTTGATCTCAAATTTCTCGGATCCACTGTAAATCTCCTTTAATTTAATTTTAATTTTATTTTATTTAGTTTATTCTTATTTGCTCTTTGACTGCCCTAAAAACTGAGAACTTCTTATTTGGTCTGATAATATTTTAGAATCGAAAATTCTAAACGAGTACATTTTTTTGTTAATTTTGATTTTTAATATTTAGATTATAATTATGAAGAAAATATAATATTGTAATCGTAGTTGTAAAATATGCGAAAATTTAGTTATTTTTCTAATTATAGATGTTAATATTAAAATTTATTAATTAATTTAGAAGTTTAATGGTATTGTCCTAATGGTTGATTAAGTAACAAAGAACGGTTTCAGTGTCTTTAAATTTTAATATTACACTATCTTGTAGCTAAAAAAATAAATAGATAAAATATGATATTTGTAGCAAATTATACTTTGTTACTACTTACTTACACATAGAAAATTTACTGTTTTGATAAAAAACATCTATGAATGAAATATCTTTGTATTGCATAGATGGATCCGGCAGAATTTTCTCGCATTCGACCAACTGCCTCAGATCAAAGCCGTGCTAACTGGTTGCACTCAGCCAGAAGAACCACCAGAATAGCAAGCAGAGGAACCAAGACAAGATCAATCCACTCCTAATGCACCCGATACGGCAATTATGACTCGAACCAGAAGCAGACGTCAACCCCCGAGGAAGACAATGAGACAGTGATTAGAATATATGAGTTGTGTATTGATATGGATGATGTAAGGAACTTTAAGTGGCCGGTGTAATTGTTTTTTGCAAACATTTTGATGAATTTGTAGAATATATGGTTTTTGTTTGTAATGAACCCTATTGGCCGCTTTTTGTTCGTTTAATATAAACACTACGTTTGTACTTGATCTTATTTATTTAATTTGTATAAAATCTTGTTTGTTTTATACGCAAGGGACCTTGTTTATAATCTTCACTATTTCATTGTATCATTAATTATATCGTTGTTTCATTGTATCAGTGTATTCATGTATCATTGTATTATTATATCGGTGTATCAGGAGTATCATTGTATTTGTGTATCAGGAGTATCTTTGTATTTGTGTATCTGGAGTATCATTGTATCGGTGTATCATTGTGTGTCGGTGTATCATTGTATCACAATAAACGATGTATCAGTGTATCAATGTGTTGGTGTATCAGTGTGTCGGTGAATTATTGTATATTTTTTGCTTTATTCACTATATTTTGTAAAAGATTGTATAATTAGTTGTTAATATAAGTCCTTAAAGTGACGTTAAATTGGGTAAACTAATGATTTATCAATTTATTACATAAATATAGCGGGTGAAGTAGCGGCAGCGTATCAGGCCAGTTCATGCCCCTGTCTGGACTGTCAGTCCGAACAGGGGGGATCCGTTCGGACTGACAGTCCGAACAGATCTGTGCTGTTCGGACTGACAGTCCGAATAGTCCAGACTTGCTCGGGCTTGTTCGGACTGACAGTCCGAACCTTCAAATTCAACAGAGCACAGGGTGCATACCTTTGTGCCATTGAGGGCATCCTCTACCCTCAATTTCTTCTCGTTCTGTCTCTGCTTGTGCTCCCACCTGATCAAGTCCAGGAGGAATGTTAGCATCATGACCCAATAATTTTCAAGTAATTTGATTTGGACCTGGATGGCGTTATTTTATCTTGGAGGATGTCGTATTGATATTTTTGTCTATGAATTTTAGACGATATTTTGTACCTTCGTATATGTTTAAAAGGTCAGTTGCCATGTTGGGTTGTAACAATTAAGCAATCCTAGATTCTCATGCGGATCAGCAGTTAACTCCATTCCAGAAACAAACAACTACAATATCCTATTGTCGAGGACTAACCATTTGGGTATGCTCACAGGAGTATTAAAATAATTTTATAGTTAGTGATAGTAAATAAAGAAGTAATAGGAATCATATTACTGATATATAATGAACGTGTGGTTAACTATCAGTCGAAAAATATAATGATTTCATTGAAACAGGCTATGAGGCAGCCGCGGCGTATCAGGCCAGTTCATGCCCCTGTCCGGACTGACAGTCCGAACGGATCTGGGCTGTTCGGACTGACAGTCCGAACAAGTCTGGACTGGACTATTCCGACTTTCAGTCCGAACAGACCAGATCCGTTCGGACTGTCAGTCCGAACGGGGCAATCCTGTTCGGACTGTCAGTCCGAACGGCGCCCCTCTGTTCATTATTTCTCTTTTATTTCGATTTCTAATGAAAATAAACACAAAACAAAGAAAATAATCACCTTTAAAATTTCAAATTAACAAAATGATATAAAGAGATGGAGGAATGAAATAGGTTTTAGCCTTAAAAAAAAAAAAAACCTGCTAGTTCGCGCGAGAGGGCTAGAGGAAGCGGGAGAGGGAAGAAGGGTAAGATGGAAAATTTTTTTAGAGGGCAAAGTTGATATATAAGGTAAACTTTAACTGGACTCACTAGGAAAAAACTTGTGCCCCTTTAGAAGTTCCCCGTGTTTCGGGAGGTTTTGCACCAAGCGAATAAACTGAAGACCCGTTAGCCCAATATCCCTACCCAACCGTAACTCAATTCCTCATCTCTAAAACTCGCGACTCTCTTGAGCGACTCAGTCTCAGTCGCCTCCGAGAGCACCCAAACCCTAACCCCAGTTCAAAATTTTTCCGTTCTCATCTCCTCTCTTCCCTTTTTCCTCTGCCTCGCTCCGACCTCCGCCTACTTGTTCCGACAGGATAATCCTAGCCCTACCCGACGCCATTATTTCCTTGATCAGGTAATTTTTTTGGATTTTTTTTTTTAATCTGCTATGAGTGACAGTGCCATGCCTTTTAATAGATTAATTCATGACTTATATTCAATTATAGATTTCATAAGTAATTACATTTAATGTTATTGAATCCAGTCGCTAAGTTTTTTTTTTAACATTGGTCCTAGTTTTTTTTTTTTTTTTAATGCAACAAATCATTGGAACGGCTGTTAACGGGGAAGTTCCAAAGGAGCACACCATTTTTTTCTAGTGAGCCCACTTAATAACTGTTCGGACCTTGAAAAATATACTGAGAAGTGGGCTAATTAGGAAAATTTGTGTGCTCATTTAGAAACTCCCCCGTTAACGGCGTCTTCAGCAGAAGCTATCAGGACAAAACCCCTAAACCCCTTTCTCTTCAGCCTCCATCCCCTCTCTCCGCTCGTCTCCTGCCGCCTCAATTCCAAAAGTTCGAGTTTTGCAAAACCCTAATTTGAATATAGTCTTGTATATTTTTCTCCATTTTGGTCTTTAGTAATCAGCGATGGGTAAGTTGGGGAAGAAAGCAAGGAAGTTCGCGAAGAAGAATCTCCAGTCGGTCCTCAAGAGGAACCGCAAGATGAAATCGATGTTCAAGCGAAAAGCCCCTTCTCGTAAGATTAGTCCCCATTTGCATATCGTTTTGGTTAATTGATTGAATTCATAATATCACGATTCACACTTTAATCGCAGATCGGAAGGATGCTGTTGAAGACCCCAATGATGAAGCGATCAAGGACCAATCAAACAGACGGTGAGAAGTTATTTAAGTCACTCAAAGTTGCAATCTCTTTTTGGTGTGGTGTGAATGTGGTGATGAATTTTGTTTAATTTTATGTCCCGGATGCTAAAATACTGAAGCAGTCTCATAGAAAGGTGCAATCTTTGTGGTGGTTTCTCAATATCCTCTTCTAGCTGCACTAAGTAGTTATTAGCTGCACTAAGTAGTTATTGTAAGTATATGTATAGTTAGATCTAGTTCGCAATACATAACTATACAAGTTGTAATAAAACTGAATAATTTGAGATATCCTTCATTTCGGGCTAGCTAAAGATGTTAAGGTCCCTGCTTGTGTGGTAGTGAGGCTAGCAGTTGTACTGAACCTAATGAGAGATTGTCTAAAGCTGTGCATGACATGAGTTCATGCTTTGTGCTGCAGCTTATATGAAGATAAAAAATTAAAAAGTTTGATTTAGATGTGCCTTAATATGCATGGGTCTTTGTTGTTGCATGCAATATGTTAACATGATATTACAATCATCGGCAGTACCATGAATACTCAAGATTCACTGCATTTATTGAAATTTGATTGTTGCCCATCAAAGAATGCGAGTATGATCAGAATTGTAGTGGTGATACGTCCTAATACAATTGTGCATCTTACATCAGTTGGGTGTATATAAATTGTGGGTCTGAATGGAGCGAGATTTGCTATACTAATCAGTTTTTGCATTTTGTGGTTAATAGGCACAGTGAGGAAAGAGTAGAAAAACAAGCTAATTAGAAGGTATTAAGAAGAAAAGCAAGCTAATGAGAAGGTACTAAGGTAGAAAAAGGAAGGGAAGAAGAAAGAGGATAGAGGGTGTATTTGGTTGGTTGTAGTTGGTATTTAAGAGTTGCATATGGTAATTAAAAAGAGGGAAAATTTAAATTTTGCTGGAAATTCCTAATTTCTATGCAAATTAGTGGTTGTAATTGAACCATCTTGAAATTTTGCATGGAAATTATGAATTACCATCAAAATTCTAATTTCCCCACTCTATTCAATTAGCAAATATAATTTCCATATACCAACTACCACCTACTAAACACACCTAATTGGATCAGTGAAATTTATATTAGCACTAGCATTTTGCATCTAGTACCTGTGCTTATAATCTATCCCTGGTATAGAACTTGCAGTCTTCGACAAAACAAGATTTTTAAGGACTCTTAGTCTGCATTATAGGCTAGTGGAACTGGTCTCTCCTTCATTCGGAAATATTAAGGTGGTTTAATCCTTACTTATCCCACAAAAAGTATTACATTTGACTAGTAAACATGCCCAAAGAATTAAGGTAGTTTAACTTGGGAGTATGATTAATTATAACCAGCAATGTGTGATTTCATCATGAAAATTCTAGCATGATAATTATGCTACTAATAGATTATTAACATCTATGATAGAAGTGTATTTTACATAAATACTGCATCTGCATAATTTAAAGCCTTACGATGAGTAGTCTTATTCCGTTCTATTAGACATAGTTTGCAAAAGCCTTTTCTTCACTATGATTGTATTTGGTTGGGTGTCATTGCATTTGGAATTTGTATTAGCAAATGAAAACAGAGCGAAATTTCAAAATTTGGTGGAAAATTCTAATTTCTATGCAAATTTGAAGTTGACTAGTTTAGAAAATTTACCTGGTAATTGGAAGTTTCCACCAAAATTTAAAATTCTCTCTTCCAAATGTAAATACCAAATGCAACTACACCCAACTAAACACACCCTATATACAAGAATTGATTCAACATCTCCTATCCTTTATACGTCTCACTTCCCCTTAGGAGTTTATTCTTTAGCCCAGAATAAATGATAAGCTCGTTACTTTCACTTTTCCCATACAACATACAGAGTATGAATGATGATGTATAGTGATGGACTGTAGCTTATTTTTCACATGTCATCTCATTTTATGGATTGAGCTACCATATTACTATGCTCATATTTCTTGTTAGCATGCCCCATCTCTTTGGTTTCTTCCTGTCATTATTGAAGGCTTCATCATTTTTTCTTGTCTTTTCTTATGCAGAAGCTCTGTAGCGATCAAAACAGATGATGTAGCGTCCAACAACTTATTTGATGATATACTTAGTGAAGATGATGACAATGATCTTGAGGATATTTCTGACAGCGATGGGTTTCTATCTGAGGTTTGCATCATATGTATATTAATATTATAGTGAGCATAGATCCTATGGGATGTCCTTGTCCTTTTTATCTGAATGGATCAAATCATTTTCTACTTAAGTTTCTTTACCCTTTTCTCATCGTCTAATTAGCAAAACCTCACCTGTATATAGATGCATCATATTAGTAATTTTACGTATGGATAATTGTTTATGAATGGCAAGTGCAAAGACCCAAAAGCTTCAAACCAAACTTTACCCGTGACCTTGCTATTTTGGCAGAATTTGTGTATGGCTGTTACTTCAAAATTGTCCCCCTCTTCATATATTCAGATTGCTATATCAACGGGTTCTGACTTTGGTCAATATATTGTTTCTGTTTGCATTAGCCACTAGCATCTCGATATCTGTTACATGCTTATGCTTCCGCAAAATTAATAAAGAACATGTGTGACTCACAAGTCACACTTGTAGGTTATTTACTAATTGCTTTTGTTTATTTTATATAAATTGATCTGTCTTACTGTTTATAAATATAATCCTTTACTTATTCTTGTTTTTATCTTTATTTTCAATTAATTTATTTTTGAGAACTTGGGAGCAAAAACTCCTGTCATATCATATATTCATTACTTTTAATTTTGTATACAACCTTTCAGTTTTAATTATGCAAAGGTCCTTCAAGAAAATTGGTTAGCCATACTTTTCCAGTGATTTCTAGATGCATGTGGTGTTTTGTTCTTTTAGTTGGTCCATTTATTTTGTGGGTTTTTATTGATACATATCCTGTAAATCTTTGATATTTGGATGTACCCCCATATTTTCATATTAGGACACTTTCCCCTCAAATAATTTAAGCTAAGCAAAAAACCCTCCAACTTGGTTGCTATTTGGTTATGATAAACAATCTTGAGGACATTTTTTAATTTTTTTTAACCATCTAAATATATCTATGATATTTTTGATATTTTAGAAATAAATTGAAGAATTTAGGAATTATTTGGTTTAGGGGAGGAGGGGTTGGAGTTGTTGTTCATGAAGAAGCTAAATAGAGGGATAATGTTGACATCGTTGATGAAGGAGGGAAAGAGATAAGGAGGAGGTGCATCTGAATTGGAATTGGAGAAGGAGATGGATGGGCTAGTTGAGGATGTTGTGAGGAGGAAGAAAAGGACTAGGGCAAAATGGGTATTTTAACTCATTTCCAACCTATTTGTAACTCTTGCTACAAGGGGGTATTTTTCTTAAATGATTTGGGGAGTATGTATCCAAACTTGATCATCTGGTGTAAATATTGGTATCTATCCTAAGAAACCCTTATTTTATTTAATCATATGATAATATCTTTACTTCATGAAAAATATTAGTTGTCCTAAATGTAGCTCTTATGTGCCTTCCTAATGCTTTAGTTCACACTATTATTTATTTATTGGTAGAGAAATTTTGAACCTCCACCCGAAATTGCTGACAGGAAAAAATTGATAAGGAGTGATGAGGAATAGCTTCGCATCTGCCTAGATTTCAGAGAATTTTAATAAAATTACAAATTGGTTTTTGGCCTAGATTTGAGTATCTAAGCCAAATCCAAATATATCAAGGTGAAGATTTAAAATTCAAACAAATCCAAATTAAATTAAATTAAATATTTGAACAACAAATCAAGAGGTGATTTTATCAAATATTTAATTAACTGAATTCCTTAACCAAAATAAGGCCAGATATATTGAATCAAATCATATTAAAATAGGAAACTAAATATTTATTAGATTAAACCAAATATTTGATTGGATTATAACATAATTCTATTCTCATTTACAAAGCAGGTGATTTAACAACCTTATGCCTATAAATAGGCATTAAGAGGAATTGTTAAAGGTATTTTTGGGAGACACAAGGTCATTTGATGTGCTCTCGAGCGCGTATCGATTATCTGGGCAATTTTACGTGCCCAGGCGTGTTCAAGAAATCAAGAAAGCTGATCGCTCCTATGCTGTTTTCTCTCTCATTTACATCGGATAGTCAATAAGGATCAAAACTACCTCATAGCCTCGTGAAGAACCCACGATTTCTGTAAAAAAAGAGAGAAATTATTAATCCTCTCTTGTTTTCTGTTTTTATTGTAATTTTCTTCTTTTAATTGTAATTTACGAAGATTATAATGTAATTCAATGGTAATGAAGAGAATCCAATTTCTATGGAAAACAAGATAGCGACTACAGTAGGAGATTTATTCATAACACAAGAATGTGGTGCAATTCGACTCTCAAGATGGGAGTAATGGTTAATGTTTAACCAAAGATGTGAAGCTTTGGCCTTTGTAAAGAAAGAAACTCCCGTTTATCGGGAGATTCGAGAATTTTAAACGCACCAATTATCACGGACATATCAATGTCAAATTCAAAAGTTGACATCTTCCCGTTCTGCTGCCCAATCGTGTGACGAGATGACATGAAGTGGCCTTTAAAAGGAAGAAACTCCGGATTATTAGGAGATTTGAAACTTTTAAGGCCCACTAATTATCACGGATGCATCAATATCAAATCCAAAGCCAACGTCTTCCCCTCCCCAAAGACAAAAAAATTGCAGCAATAAAAAAAAATTGCAGCTCTCAAGCGAAGATCGTCTGGTTCTGACAATTTTTGGCGAAATTAATAGTGGAGATCGCTAGATCGATGGAGAATGCGCTCTCTTACTCATCAGCTAGCCCCTACCATTACCCTAGCCCTAGATCAGCAACAACTGGCATACCTGAGTCCTCCTGCCACTTCTTCGACTGGCGGCGATCCTCTATTAGCCACCGCACGCTGATCTGCTCCACGTCGTTATCATGTGCTTTCAAGAGGCGCTTCACCACCATGGCTATTAAGACTTGTATGAGATCATCTTGGCCACGTTGTCAAAGCCCGGAGAATGGGAGTTTGGGAAGTATTTTAGCTTACTAGCCCTGGATAATTTTAGGATCGATTAGGAGTCCGACCATCACCACCACCGCATGCGGCGAATGGCTCGTCATCTCCTTCGGCAAGCAGTCACATTCTCCATCGATCTATCAGTTTCACTATTGATTTCATCATAATTTGCCACAACCGGACGATCTTCTCTTGGGAGTTGCAATTTTTTTTGTTTGTCGCAATTTTTTTTATCTCTGGCGAGGGACCAAAATCTTTATATCATCTCATCATGATTGGGTGGTAGAGGGGAAGACTTCGCTTTGACGTCGAAGTGTCCATGACAATTGTTGGGCTTAAAAGTCCCGAATCTCCCAATAAACGGGAGTTTCTTCCTTTACGTAGGCCATAACCTTCATGTTATTGGTCAAACGGCGACCGTTGCTCTCATTTTGAGTGCCGGATTGCACCACAACTTTCTGTTATAATGGAATATCCCACTGTGGTTGCCATCTTGTTTTTAGTGAAAATTGGATTCTCTTCATTTCTATTGAATTACATTATAATACTCTTGAATTACAATGAAAATAAAAAAATTACAATAAGAAAGAAAATAAGAAAAGAGGATTTATAATTTATCTCTTTCTTTTAACAGAAGTTGTGGGTTTTTCGCGTGGCTATGAGCTAGCTTTAATCCTCATTGAATATCTGTCGTAAATGGGAGATAAAACAATATGGGAACGACCAGCTTATTTGATTTCTTGTATGCATCTGGGCATGTAAAATTGACTGAATAACCGGTGTAAAATTGTCTGAATAATCGGTAAGTGCTTGAGAGTATATCAAACGATCTTGGATCTTTCCAAAAGTGCCTTCAACAATTTCTCTTGATGTCTATTTATAGGCATTGATGTCTATTTATAGGCGTAAGGTGGTTAAATCACCTTCTTTGTAGATGGGGATGGAATTATATCGTAATCCAATCGAATATTTAGTTTAATCCAATCAAATATTTGGTTTCCTATTTTAGTGTGATTTAGTTTAATGTGTTTGGTCTTTGTTTTGATTAAGGGATTCAGTTAGTTGTAGATTTGGCAGATTCTTCTCTTTTGTTGTTCAAATATTTGATTTATTTTAATTTGGATTTGGTTGGATTGGAAATCTTTATCTTGGTATGTTTGGATTTGGTTTAGATACTCAAATCTAGGTCAAAATCAATTCGTGATTTTTTTAATATTCTCTGAAATCTCGACAATTGCGGTGCTACTCATCATTTTTTTGTTCTGTCAATAAGAATCTGGGTAGTGGAACGTCAACAACCATTCTCATAGAGTATGCTAAGCCTTGGGACAATATCAATAGTTAAAATAGTTTATAATTAACCACAAATTCTTTCATAAAAAAGTTTAGCTATGATTAATTTGTGGATTCATGGAAATTGTTATAAACTACACTAGATCTTCTCTTTATCTTTAATCCTGTTTTTTGGCAAAAGTTCATCATCTAATGTGAAGCTCCACATCTTTATTATTAGATTGAAGTTACAATGGTTGCTTTAAGCATTACAGAAACTCAAGTTACACAGACATTTGGATTGACACTCATTGGTTTTCTCTTTCTTCTGTATCATGATATCTTCTATACACACATAACATATCATATACACACATAACATATCTTCTATACATACATAACATATCATATACACACGTGTATATCTTCTATACACACATAACATACAGATATTGGTGTAAACACACATCATGCATGCACCTCTTTCTGAATGATTTATGTAATGGACTTCGTATTCTTAGACTGGGACTGGTCATTTTTTGAAGCATAAAGTAATGTTGGATATTTTATTTCTTTTATATTTTGAGTTAATGACTTTATATTATTATTGCTCTTGTAATTAAAAAGAATTATCTAATATCTTGAGTAAAATAATAGCTTAATTGTTGTGATATAATGTGGGCTGTATCGGGTTGCTGGAGGACAATAAAAGTCTGCTAAGGTGTTTGTCATTGTGTTTAGAGTATTAGCCCCGTCCTTATTTAGGAGGAGTGAACCGTTTTACAAATAGGCCGTCTGATGACAAGTGGTCTTTGTGCTGAAATCTATCTCCGTACAAATTGAAACATTTTTATTTTCTCATATGTAAGTCTTATTAATTTGGAATTTTTTTTAGAAAAAGAAGATATACAAATATAAAAGAAAAATATATTGTATAAAATGATGATTTGGTCTAAACCACTTCGATTTTGATCGTTGTGTCTTTTTCATGCTTAGGTATTTTCTTCCACTGCAATGCCAATGTTAGAAGGGAGCTTAGCTTTGGTGAACAAATAGAATCATACCTGCATAATTTATCCGAGGGAGAAAACATAAATAAAACCATGCCGCCATCTCACATAAGTTATCTTACCTACGGTTCATTTTCACCATCTCTAATATTTTATATTTTTAAATTTCTTTTAGATTATAATCTACACCCTTTACGGTTCACTCGTAACTAATTTCTTGGGTTTTAGTTTTGATTTGGTGTTCTATCAGATATATAAAATTAACGGTTTTTAGTGAATATAAGTTATCTTACCTATAGTTCATTTTTACCATCTCTAATGTTTTATGTTTTTAAGTTTTAGAGTACCCGCAACAACAGCAAAAAGAAGATACGTAAGCATGAAAAATGAGCCTAAATGCCTTATGGTGATAAGATTCTTAAGTTTTGGAATATGCTAAAACTTAAGGAATTTAAAAACATAAAACATTAGAGATTGTGAAAATGAACCGTAGGTAAGATAACTTATATTCACTGAAAACCGTTAATTTTATATATTTGATAAAACACCAAATTAAAACTAAAACCCAAGAAATTAGTTACGAGCGAATCCTAGGGAATCGATCGAGATTATAATCTAAAAGAAATTTAAAAATATAAAATATTAGAGATAGTGAAAATGAACCGAAGGTAAGATAACTTGAGATGGCGACAGGGTTCTTATTCTTGTTTTCTTCTTCGGATATATTATGCTGGTATGATTATGTTTGTTCACCAAAGCTGGGTTCCCTTCTGCCATTGGTATTGTAGTGGAAGAAAATGTATAAGCATGAAAAATGTACGACGATCAAAATCGGAGTGGTTTAGGCTAAATCGTCATTCTAGACATATATTTCTTTTATATTTGTGTATCTTCTCTTTCTAAAAAATCTCCAAATTAATAAGACTTACCTATGAAAAAAATAAAAATGTTTCAATTTGTGCGAAGATAGATTTCAATACAAAAATCGCTTGTCGTCGGACGACCCATTTGTAAAACGTTCACTCCTGCTAAATAAGGGTCGGGCCGGTACTTTAAACATAATGACAAACACCTTAGCGGGTTTTTATTGTCCTTCAGCGACCCAGTACTATCCACATTATATCACAATAATTAAGCTATTAATTTACTCCATCTTTGTTTACACCAATGTCTGTATGTTATGTGTGTATAGAAGATATCATGGTGCAAAAAAAAGAGAGTACCAGTGAATGTTGATCCAAATGTCTGTCGATCAGTGAAACTTGAATTTCTGTAATGCTTAAAGCAACCATTGTAACTTGAATTTTAGATGTAATACTTGTATACAAAAGATTAATAAAACAGTTTTATTCATTTACAAAATTGTTATATATCTTTTTGCTCAGTACTAGAATATCTTTGGATGGTGCAAGTCAACGAGTTTACAAAAATAATATAAAGTCATTAACACAAAATATCATACAATTCTTTTTAATTACAAGAACAACAATAATATAAAGTCATTAACTCAAAATATAAAAGAATTAAAATATCCAACCTTACTGTTGCTTCAGAAAATGACTAGTCCAAGTCTAAGAATACGAAGTCCAATACATAAATAATTCAGGAAGAGGTTCAGTCCCGAAGAACAATCTAATTCGATCCCTGATTTTACTATTTTAATTTAAATCACTTCTCTCAAATCTCTCTTCAAACTTTCAATTCTCTTATCTCCCCAAATCAAAAAGACTCACTCATTCAATTCAACCATTAAAAGAAGTTAATTTTTTTTTTATCTCCGTACATTGGGACAGTCTCTGGTTAAAGAAGATGAAATGCAGGTACATTCTCTTGAAAGTTGTTTTATTGGATGGTTAATTATTCTACAACCAGATGGTGCCCCCGTGTGAGCTACCATATCTTGTATAGGTGCATGCAAACTGTGTGTTTACACCAATGTCTGTGTGTTTACACCAATGTCTGTATGGTGTGTATAGAAGATATCATGGCACAGAAGAATTAATTTATTGGTTTGGACTTGCAAATCAACATGCTAGTACTGAGCAAAAAGATATATAACAATTGTGTAAATGAATAAAACTGTTTTATTAATCTTTTGTATACAAGTTTTACATCTGAAATTCAAGTTACAAATTAGGTTCCATTATTTTGTTGTTAGCTCTGGATGGAACCATCCTGACCTCAGTGCTATGTCTAATTACTTTCCTACTATAGCACTTCCATGTAGCATTTATCAAGTGTCCAATAATACTTAAGCTGACTTCTCTCCTTTATAAACTAGAGAGAAATAGTAAAATTGATTTGTTCCTCTTTAAATAGCTATAGGAGTAAAACAACTCCTAAGAGAAATAAACTTAAATTACAGAAGATACCCTTATGTAATTGAATAGTGAAGAAGCCCCACACGACGCCATGATATCTTCTATACACACATAACATACAGACATTGGTGTAAACACACAACATGCATGCACCTATACAAGATATGGTATAGGTGCATGGTTAATGGTTATTTTCTGAAGCAACGGTAAGGTTGGATATTTTATTTCTTTTATATTTTGAGTTAATGACTTTATATTATTTCTGTAAACTTGTTGACTTGCACCATCCAAATGTTGTGGCTTTTTACGGTGTTGTTCTGGATGTTCCTGGGGGTTCTGTTGCGACAGTAACTGAGTACATGGTTAATGGTTCTCTTCGAACTGCTTTGCAAAGGAATGACAAGTATGGAAGCTATTTAATGTCATGTACATTATATTCAGAAGAATCTAATTATATCGAACTAATATTTTACCCTACAAATTTAAGCTTTTTATAGTAGGTAATAACATTTTCGTGTATGGATGAATTGCATGTGCAATGAAAGCCTTTCAAAAACTAGTTAACTGGATTTATGGTTAGTGGGGATTAAGGTCCTTTTATTTAAGTTCTCAGGTACATTACAGTTTTGGACCAATATTTTGTGTTTCATGTACCATAAATCTAATTGAGCAATTGGCTATCTCTACTTATAATGTCAGAGGCTTGATTGAAGGTGTTAGAAAAGCTTAATGCATAAATGAAAATTTTAAAAAAATCTTATTAAAAGCTACTACCGCTATAAATTCATGTAGCTTTTTCACTTCCTATTAAAGTTACTCCTTTATTAGATACTTTTACAATCAACTCTTTTTAAAATTTAAATTTCTCTGTATTTTATTTTTAATTACATGTGCATTTTGCATGTGTCAAAAAGCTAGTAGATTTATATTTTCGGACTTTGTTGAAACCAACAAACTCAATTTAGATTCTGGCATTTAACTCGTCAGTCATGACCATGGATTTTCAACCATGAACTCGCAGATATACATGGGCTCAATCCCTACCTATTATCTTGTTTGTATGGTTGGAAATTCTTTGATTCTATTTAGAGTGAGAATCCTTTAGATTTGCGCGAATGATCATTTGAGTGAATGATACTTCTGATTACAATCCGTAAGAGTTTTTTGAGTGGCACATGAACTCCACAAGGGCCACTTTTTCCTTGAGATTTTTTGGTGAATACATAGCAACCAAACAAGCTCTTTTCTTCCACAACACCATCGAAAAATGGAATCTAGGACTAGAATTCTAAGAATTAACCAAAGTCCATGATTCCCTAAACTACTTCCATCTCTCTCTTCTTTCTTTTTAACCTTGTGGTGGCATGCAGCTTGTCCTCTCCTCTTCATTTCTATATTATTGCATGGTTTTGAGTAATATTCAAACTACCCTGTTCCTGTTGCTGATTAACAGGATTCTGAATGTCCATACATTCTTGAAGAAGAGAATGAGGATGGAGGTTAGCTATCCAAATTCCCCTACAGCATTAGCATCTTAAATATGTTACCATTTGATACAATTTTAAGAAAAATTGATGCAGACAAGGATAATTATGCTGTTTTATTGGGAGAAAACGAGAAAATTCAACAGGAGATTGCAATGCATAAGAGAAAGCTCATCAGCCTGCAAGAGAAGGTGATAACACAAACCTCTCTATTTCTAATAATATGTTGATTTTCATTTCTTGTGCATATCTATGGTGCTACCTAGAATCAAGGGTTTATTTATGAGTACTTGAGTCAAGATAATGTGCTAGTTGGAAAGGACTGTAATTCTTCTATCTGCTTCTATTATATGATTTTATTTTTCCTCTGTGTACTTTATGCAGACAGAAATGCGCCTTTTCGTGAAGGTTATGAATATTGTGTTGATCTAGTTCATGCACATTAAGCAAATTTAGAATGCTGTATGTTAGAAACATCAAATAAGTGTTTATCAAAGTAGTCAAAATCGGGAGATGTATTATCCTATTATGTATTGTATGATAAATTAACCCATGTAAAATTGTTGAATGTTAAGCTTCTGTGTGTGCGTGTGTGCGTGCACGACAAATTTAGAACATAGAGTCTTTGAAGTATGGACACTTCATAGTGACCATCGTGTCTGGTCCAAAGACGTATCGGCACCGATACAATACGTATTGAACACTTTGGAGCTGTCTCGGATTTTAAGAATAAAAAACTTTCATGTCGAAGTTGTATCAACTTTTCAAAAGTTCTAAAGATTGTGTGTAGGGCACCATGGGGTCTTGCATTGCTTTATAAAATATAGAAAATGGTATTTTTATGTGATAGGGATAATATGCCAATAGAACCTAAAACTTCACAAATATGTTTGATACTTCATAGCCTTGTATTATGTAAAATATTGGCTAGAACTTTTTGATTTGTTTTTTTTTAATATAGTGACTTGAATAGAATTTGTGGTTTAGTTTTGTTTAGATATTAATTTTTTTCTTTTTACTTCTAGTAAAATGCATCCTATTAATTACTGTTTTTGTGTATTATATATGTATACATGAATAAACACATACATCATCATGTCTTCAACTAGTCGTGTTTTGTATTGTGGGTATGCCGTGTCATGGTGTCTGTATTGTGTTGTTTCCATGTACTGTCTCCCATGTCCCTATCCGTGCTTCATAGTATAGAGTGATGAATAAGCAAGTATAAATGCTAGGGAAACTCTAAAGTGTACAAGTAACACAAATGCAAATCTATTTATTATAAGTTCATTAATTAAAAAAAATGGAAAAACACATAATTCAACCGTGACAAGTACAAAAATAACTATTTTTTAAAATGTTAACTTCCTAAACTTTCATCACTCCTCCCAAAAACAAGAAAACAATCAATCTAGCACCAATAAATCATCCCTGATAGATCTCAATACTATCGTCTTTAAGAATGATTTCCATTGTTGGTAAATGGTCTATACACATGTTTCCTATTCATGGGCCACATGGCATATAAAGCGCTCAGACAACTTAAGCACCCAGGCATAACATGACACAGGATGGAAGCGGATTTAGGGTTTCTGGTGGGGAAATTGGGGAAGAATTTAGGATAAAATTGGGGGTTTCGACCTCACGCTTAGGCGAATTGCATGCTCACTTTTTCACGAATCACTCGAGGGAAAGATTTAATAAAAACAAATCACATGCTCTCAATTTCGTTCATCATCTCCCACTGTATCTAAAATCAAAATTATAAGAAATATTTATAGCAAATTACAAGATAAAAATAAATCTAAAAAAATTCAAGATCTAACTAAATTCCTAATCAAATCAAATCAAATCCAACTAAATAATTAATCTTATCTCTATTAATTCTCTCACGCTTGGAAACATTCACCGCCTGGTGAATGGTGGCTAGAAGAAAGTCAAGTACGGTCAACTGAAATTGGTCAATCTTTTCAAAATCTGGCCAACTTTTCTACCGAATTAGATATAAGAAAATCGAACAAATTGGTAACCAAATGTATGTTGCTTTACATTCCAATGGTAATGATAGTAATAGTTGTGGAAAGTTCGGAGAGAAATTGAAATCTGTCGGTTCTGCAGAAAATGAATTTGGAATGTGAACCGGAGAGGGAAGGAAAATACGATTTTCAAATGATAATTTCTGCACTTTGCCATGTATCTCTGTAGGTGTGCTAGGTCTCAAGTTCTTCTCAGGAACATAACTATTGAGTGCCTTAGTAGTTGGCTCTGATAGAAAAATCATATCGTTAATTTCTAGATCTGTGAGAAGTTGTATGATAGACTCGGTCTTATCATCTAAAATTTCGGAAGCGGATACATCGGTATCTGGACTCTTTTTAGGGTACTGGTATTTATAATGCCAAAATTCTCTGTATGCCGAATATTTGATAGGACACTGATGAGTCGAATGTCTGTATCTTTCACACTGAGGGTACTGTTTAAAGACAAGATGCGGAGTATACCATGCACAAAGAAGAAACTGTAACCGATTCCAAGTTTGATGGGATTTATAGTTGCTGAGGTACCAATCAGAAGGTTTTCTAGTCAACTTCAATTTAGCATAGTTGTATTTCTCCTTTGAAGGCAAAGGAAAATAATGGAAAAATTGCTTCAGATATTTTTTCAATTTTCATAACTATTAGGATTATTATAACCATAAAAATATAGGACTGGATCATATATATCATTCTCCACTTATTTGAAATTAACATCAGTATTTATGTATTTTCCATAGAATATGAATCGCATAATAATTAACTCCAAAATTTTCAAGCTCAAGGTTCAGAAAATACCAAAGAATTGTGGCATTTTAATTATAGCTCGAATCTGATGCAAACCGGACTTCAAACGGGCTCCAAAATCACTCTCAAAAGTTTAACGGGTCTGCTGGGGCTTAACGGGTCTGTTGTTGTTTATTGGATCTGTTAGGTTATCAAGTCGGAGAAGCGGATCAGGTTGGGTCCTGGTTTGCTGCGGTTGTTGGAGTTGTTGTTGCTGTTGTTATGTGGGTTGAAGGAGGTAGAAGAGTAGTGGTGGATTGAAGTTATATTGACAAAGAAGAAGAGGAAGGGGAGCTGTGACTGGAGGGAGAACTCGGGAATTGAGGGTGTTGATGTTGGTGGGTTGAGGTCAATGATGAATGGGAGAGATGGGTGAGGGATTATTTAATCTGTTTCTCTCTCTTTTTCTCTCTTTTTTTTCCACTCAATTTCTTTTCCCACTGGCTTTTCTTCCATGTTCTTTCTGATCACTTTTTTTTTTCACTCGTTTTTTTTTGTCTCTCTCTCTCTCTCTCTCTCTCGAATATTTTTTTTTACTGATCAGTTTTTTTTAATCTGGTTTTTTCCTGCTTTTTTAAAAAAAAAAAAATTTGGACCTCGGTTTGATGATGGTGAAGAGGGAGAAAGGCAGTTTTGCCGTTCCTGTAAGGGAAGGTGAGGAGATTCGGGCTTTTTTTTTTTTTTTTTTTCCCTTTTCTCTCTCTCTCTCTCTGATCTGTGATTGGTTTTGGATGGGTGGGGGAAGAAGGTGGCGATGACACATGGATTGGATGATTTTCCTTTTTTTTTTTCCTTTCTGTCTTTTTTTCCTCTGCTTCTTCTTCTTTTTTTTTTTTCCTGAACTGTTTCTTTTTTTCCGTTTTTTTTTAAGTCTAAAACAAAAAATAAAGAAAGACAGAAGAAGGGAATGGTGAAGATGAAAGAAGAAGTATGAGGAATTGGGCTCTGATACCTAATGCTCTCAATTTCATTTATCATTTTTCACTATATTTAACATCAAAGTTACAAGAAATATTTATAGTAAATTACAAGATAAAAATAAATCTATAAAAATCTAAAATCTAACTAAATTCCTAATCAAATCAATTCCAACTAAATAACTATTCTTATCTCTATCATAACAGATAATATGTATATCTGGTTTCTTGCTTTAAATTTGCCTCTTTTTCGAATGTAGAATATACTTCACAGATACCATGGCAGGAACCTTGGTTGTTCAGAATACTTCTATACTGTGAAATTACATCCAATTATTTCTGAAATAAGTATTTGGAGATATATTGTGTCTTCAGCAGTGAGCAGAGAAAGAAAAATGTTGTTACAATAACTTTGTATTTCCTAATTACTATCAACTAAATAGGCATCTCATGCTTGGATGCTCTATTTTGTTGAGAGTCTAGATTTGTTTTGGAACTTGCAACCAATAAGCGGAACATAAAAGGTCTCTCTAAATGGATTTGTAATTCATTTTTTAGTAGGATCAACTTTTTATGTCATGTCGCGTATCATAAGATACTAATCATATCTTCAGATACTCTAGATGTCTATGATATGTTAACCCATGGATACATGCAATGATCATGCAATGATACAATCATTTTCCTTGCGTATCTTATCATTAGAGATGTTCTGTATATTTAAGATATTGGCAGTTGGGTATTTACTGCAATAGTCATACTACGCAAGGACCATATATGTTATGCACACACAAAGTGCTGCTTAGTTTCGAGTTGGCATGTAAACTCTATAACTTCAACTCACACTCTTCTCTGCCACCCAAGTCATGACTCAAAATCAAGTCAATTATTTCATTAATGCTGGTTAACGTAGGCGGTAACACCCCATGCTCCCAAGAGGATGGTCCCAAGCTTAACTCCCAGCAATTAGGGGATTTAACATGATTAATCAGGCTACAAACTCATTATATTAAAAAAAAATCAATTATGCCCACCACTAGGTGCACCTCTAGCTTCTACTAGGCATGTTATTTTACCTTATTGCACTTCTCAAAATAAAAAATCTTATGCTGAATTTCCTTATATTCTTTACTGCTCTATAATGTTACATGTGAATTACCTGACTGTTGACAAATAAATTTTAGGATCCAAAGTTTTCAGAGTTTCTGGAAAGTCGAAGAGCTGATCTGGAGCATTCGATAACTGAAGATATTGTAAGTCTTTTCGTTCACTATTAGCATTATAATGCTATAATACTTTATAATCGTAAATACTTAATCCAAATATGTGATATTCTAAAATTTATTTAATAGTTGTAGATCATTGAACATATTTATTCTTACCGCTCTTTTAAAGTGAGCTTAGTCGACTACCTTGCTCTTTCCATGTTGTAGATTTGTCATCTTTTTGAATCTTAACATTAAGAGTTCTTCATGCATCTGTTTATTTTAAGGTTTAAATCTCGTAATCGGTTATGGCAATATTAAAGTATCGAGTCGGCAAAATGAATATATTGGAAATATATCTCAAATACTGGCAATTTTCGTAACAGTGTTATAGGGTATACATTGTGTCACATACCTCAAAATTCGATACAGTATTTATGATAGATGTCGGTATCAATCATTATTTTAAACCAAGGTTTAAAATATTAGAATCAGTATCAGTATTGGTTGATCAGTTATGGTATCAAAATCAGCAATATTAGGCATATCTTATCGTCAATGTCGGGAATATCAGCAATGTCAACCAATATTATACTGCATATCATGTATTGGGAACCTCAAAATCTGATGTGATACATCAGCATTATCTTACCAATATTATATGGCTTATCGCGTATTGGAAACCTCAGAATCCGATACGATATATTTGATATATATTGGTATTAATTGATATCTAAAACATTGTTTGAAAACATTGGATCACTTTCATGTATATGACCAACTGATGCTGCTTACTGGACCTTAGTGCTAAGAGGTTCGACGACGCTCAGTTTCACTTATTATAGATTGGAGGCCCCACACTGGACGGATGTATTTTACTTTATGTTTCATCTTTTTTTTTTCCTGGTTTGTATTCATCTGCATGTAATGGAGACAGGTTAGGTAACTTTTCGCTCTTCTCTGGGAGTGTTATTTCAATACTTTCATGTTTAATTACATGTTCCATTGTCATTTAGTTTTGGATTCAGTATTTGATACTAATATTATCATTAAGATGATTGTGCATACAATTACACACAAGTTTTGGTAGAATTGCTGAAGGTCACAAGACTTGGATATTCTTTTTTCTATTCCTTTATGTATGTCCTGTTCGTGTTTGTTACATTGTTAAAGGCCTATGTATACCAATCTTCTATTCTTATTTGTGATGCTCCAAATATTTAATGCTGTCATCATAATATTCTTAACATGGCAGTATTCTGATGAAGAAGTCGGTACAGATTATCCAACGGGAGATGAGCCTAGTGAGGATCAACATGATACAAAGACCCTCGCAGGCACCACTATTGATGTATGGTGCTGGTTGGTTATGGAAGAGCCAAATGGGCCTGCACTCTCTAACCTGCTTAATGGCTTCCGAGCGGCATGCCAATATGGGATTTATTCAGATGAATCCCCACAGAGAATTCTGAATAAAGAAGTATATTCTAAGATTTTGACATTTGTTCTTTCTGAAGCTGACGGTATATTCCGCAGGCGATTGGGAATTTCAGATTTCTGCAACAAGGAAAGAATCTTAAAGCTGAAAAATTCATCAAACTGGGAAACTGTAGGGCCTCTGCTGAAATCTTATTTAAGGAGCTGTCTGATTCTTATGAATCAAGTATCTGATAGCCAGTTACTTGTTTTTCTTTTGGCTCGGCTCAAAGCTTCCACCATATTCTTTGCTGCTTTCCCTTCGTTGGTAGAGAGGCTAATTAAGGTACTGTTGCTTCTTGTAGAAAATTTAACTAAGATGCTTGCTTTGCTTTTGCCCGAGTAAATATTGTATTTGTGTTATGTTTGATTTGCATAATTAGCTATTTCTAGGCCATCCTATTCACTGGCAAAAGCTTGTAAGAAGTGAGGGAGATCACTTTAATCGAGCAAGTTTTTGTGAAAATATCTTATTCATCCTCAAGCGCCTAATTAGTCACACCTTAAAAACTCTTATTTCATATTTCAAAACTTTGTTTTTACAGTAGATGATTATTGGTGTTAATTTGCAAATAATATTATTTACAACTGAGTCTTTTTTAAACTATTCAATCCTAGATGACTCATGAGTATATTTAAAATTTTTCTAATATCTTGTCAAAGTTTGAGAAGATATTGCCATTTTTGACATTATAGTTTGATCAGAACTATTTGTTGGTTATAGTCACCTTATTCGTATTGTTGGACTTAATTTTAAAACTAAAGCATTCATTTACTCCAAGGAAGAGTTGGCTTTAGGACGGTAATGAGCATCACAAGCAGTTGACTACTACTTGTTTGTTTATTGCTTCAGCTATTAATAAAACAATGTTATTCCACTATGATCTGACTTTGAACTCTTCTAGCTCGAAGTTAAACTCAAAAATTTATGGCTCAAAGACAGTTCCACTTGATGCAGATCTTAACTCACCTGTGGGTTACCGGTGAGGAAGGCTTGTCGTTATCCTCTTTCCTCATGGTCCAAGACATTGCTGTGCAATTAGGTTCCGACCACCTTGACAAGTGCCTGTCGAGAACATATAAAGCTTTTGTTGTGCATTGCAAGTTTGTTCAGCCTACAAATTTAAAGCATCTGGAGTTTCTGACAGATTCAATCGTGGAACTTTATTCCCTAGACATTCAACAGTCATACCAGAAAATTCATCTCTGTTTGCAGCACCTTGCCAACACATTGTGGCACGCTCTTAAAACAAAGAAAAAGGTAGAACTTACCATATCTAGTATGTTTGTTTTATATGTTTATTTACACAATGTTTTCTTACCATTACAATTATGAAAGGAATGTGAATCTTTCTTTTATTTAGGCCGTATTTGCATATGAAAAAGAGGGGAATTTGAATTTTGGTGGGAACTCCTGATTCCCATGCAAAATACTGGTTGTAATTGAACAATTTTGAAAGCTTGCATGGGAATTAGAACTTCCCACCAAGATTCTGTATTTTCCCTCTCTTTATCATTGCAAATACATGCCACCAACCAAACACGGACTTAATAACGTTTTACGAGAAAAAGATTTTGGATGTCATAACGGACTTCAGATAATCAGATTTGTGCAGTTTTGACAACTCTTTAAATTCTTTACGATTGCAGGAAGAACTTAAGAAGATATATAATTGGCAGTACGTAAACTGCATCAATCTTTGGGTTAAGTTTATCTCGTGCAACAGCAGGGACCATGACCTTCAGCCACTGAGTTCCTTGCTTATTGATGTCATAAGTGGGGTAGCTTACTTGTTTCCTGGTCCACGATACTTGCCTTTGAGATTTAAGTGCGTCCATATGCTCAATAAGCTCTCTTCTGCTACTGGATATTTTATTCCAATTGCATCGTTGTTGTTTGACTGCCTGGAATTCAAAGGAGGCACTAATACGGATACTGCACGTGTCAAACCTTTTGATGTTGCATCAGCTTTAAAGGTTAGGAGCATCTTCTTTTAATCCGCAGGTGCATTTTTTTTTTTTTTATGCTGTATGTTATCATCTATACTATTTGCAACCTTCCCATCATTTTCTGAAAGAACTTGTTCAAATGTCTTAAAGATCTTTAAATCTATTTCGGAAATCTAGTTATATGCTAATTTCTTGTTATTTTATTGGCTTTTGTTCATCTATATGATATTAACTCTAGCTAGCAAGCCCCAGACCTCATATATTTTGTTATACACTGAAACAATAATGCTTGTAATTCGTTTATGCAGGTGCCTAAACAGTTGTTGAAATCACGAAGCTTCCATGAGGAGTGCATACATTCTGCATTGCAGCTGTTAATAGCGCATTTTGTGCAGTGGAGTTATCACATATCTTTTCCTGAAGTGGCAACTATACCTCTCATTCTCTTGAGAAGGTTCCATGATAAGACGACACTTGAAAGTCTCCGACGCACGGTAAAGCGTTTGATAGATCAGGTATCGGTCCCAAGAAACTGGAGTTTTCATATTAAAAAAAATAACTATTGAAAGATGAAAAATGAAAAATCTGAACTGAACTTGGGACCCTAAACCTTAAAATTAGTAGATTTTTTAGGAGACATTAAACCTTTAAGCATGCAACGACAACAACTAAGCTTGTTATTCCATGTACTTAGGGTAGACTACATGAACCAAACGAGAATCATGCCGGATCGATCGCATTGATAATCCTTCTCCATTTATTACTATCAAGTAAATGTCCTTATTTAAATATCTAGTAACTATATCTTTTTGTATCACGTCCATCCATATTTTCTTCAGTCTTCCTTTTCTTATTTTTACTTGTCTTGTGTTGTTAAACTCTCTTTATTGAACTAGTGTATTTGTAAACCTGCGTAGTAAATGACAAACCAAACCATTATAAGTGATTTTCTTGTATCTTCTCTTCGATGGGAGACTGCATCTATCTTAACACAAGTACTCTTATCTCTCACTCTCTCTTAGAATTGCTGCACATCTAATGAAATATGCGCATTTTTGTTACAATTATCTTCTGTGAATAACGTTTTTTTATAGCTCAACATTCCGTGCCATATAATAAAACTGGCCTAATAGCATTTCTATCCCTTTAGTCTTTAACGGAATGTTATGGTTGCATAAAACTCCCAGCATGTCACATTTATAATATTAGTAAAACTATTCTATCTATATTTAACTTTGAATTTGAATAAAATGTGTTTAGCGTTAATTAAAAGTAACTATCATGCAATAGGCCAACAAGATTGAATCGTACATCTACCTCCCATCAGTTAAAAGGAAAAGATGATGCAAACAAGAAACCTAGCATAGAGAAAGAACATGATGAAACTACGAAACTTTTTATTTTGCTGTTTCTTTATACCTCACCATTTTGTACATCTTTTTGAGGAAATTGAACATTTAGTCCTTGAGTTTCAGGTTGACCAAAATATTGTGTTCATCCAAAGAAAAAGAGACGATGTTGGATTTTCACCCAAGGATCATACATCCGTCGAATCCTTCCTCCAGGTATGCATCTCATTTCTTGCTTTGTTCTTGCTTTCTTGATTTGCTAATCTTCTGACCGGGCAAAATTCTTGCAGCTGGAGAAGACTGGTTCCAATGCTTCTTTCACGCAATATTATTCTAGCGTCCTTCAGAAATCCCGTCTTAATGAAAGATGGACATAGGTACCGAAAACATAATGTCATGAAAATTAGGTACCAGCTCAGGATTGTGGCATGGATGTGTCCAGTGAAAATCTTAATAGTCTTGCTCTGTGAGAATACAAAATAATTTTCCTCAATCCTTACCACAACTTCGGAGTTGTGTATCAAATGTGTCTAGGGATCGTAGTACGATTTCTGAATGCGAGACTGGTCCGTGAAAGCTCTGATCCAAGGACATTTAGGAGGTACAAGTCCTATTATATATGTTTCCTTGCTGAATTTATATTGCTAAATTGCTAGTTCATATGAGTTCCATTGTTGAGGCTTATGTAAAAGAAAAATGTGTTATTTAAGGGTAATATAAATTTTTCGGTAATACATGAAACTTATTATAGAAACCCAGATTGTGGGTGTGCATTCTCTCACATTATTTGAATTGTGAACTTCCTCTTTCTAGCTTAATTTGCCTTCAGAGTGGCATTTGAATGCTTTTTCTTCCTGCAGTAGAATTTTTGAATTTATTGTCACATTAACATTTTTTTGACTAGTAGCTCTGTCTGAAACCAGATAAGGATGTTTTACGGTGATGAGGTGATGAGAGGTGATGAGAGTCCGTTTGTACAGAAGTAAGATGAAAGCAGTAGAAGTAAGGCAAATTTTACTATTTTATGAATTTGTTTGGTGAGAAGTAAAATGGATATTACTTTTAGACGGTTCCTCCCGCAATCTTGCTTTCTAAATTTACTCAATATATTTCTTTGTCCTCTCGTTTCTTTCTTAAAATAATATTTTATTTATCTTTCTTCTCTTCTTTCTTAAAAAAAAAAAGGGATAGACATTGAAAGTAAACTTTTTTTTGTTTAAATGTTAATTTTAGTTTTCTTTCTTACTTTCAATATTTTTAGGGCACTTGAACAACTTAAAAATTAACTGCCACCGGGCATCTCATTGTAACTAAACAATATTTAAGTAATTTTTTATAAAAATAGATGAGGTTCCGTAAAATGGGTTGCGTGTGTTTTTGTATACAACATAGTTTTTATCCGGGGAACTTTAAGGTATACTGCAAATAAATATAAAAAAATTTTCCCCTCCTATTCACTTAGATTAAGAGTCTTCCGCACTTAAGTTGATCAACTTCTTCTCCTAATTTCATTAACTATGATCCTCTTGATTATCCAAAACAGTGCATTAATGGACTGTCGTCTCACATTCCCCAATAGAAGTGTTATCTACACAACCGCTTATAAGATTCATGAATTGTATTTCTATCTCCACCATAAGTGGAACTTGAAATTTCTCACGAATTAAATACATGAATTGTATCTCTATCTCTATCATAAGTCGAACTTGAAATTTTTCACGAATTAAATAATGAATTGTATCTCCACCATAAATCGAACTTGAAATTTCCTACGAATTAAATAAAGTTGTTGCTTACGGTGTAAATACCTCCCCTCAATCCACTTCACAGCGCAATATTTCAAACCCCAATAGAAGAAAAACGTACATCACAATATTTCAAACCCCAATAGAAGAAAAACGCACATCACAATATTTCAAACCCCAATAGAAGAAAATATTTCAAACCCAAGACTACCTCCCAATAGAAGAAAAATGGAAACATACCAAACCCTTCAAGTCTCTTACATGTGATTTATTTTCTTAAATTTCCTTTTCACCGTTAATCTCATCCAAACCACAAAAAATTGCATATATATATATATATTCATATTATTATTATTATTATTATCATCTTTTTTTCCTTCTATTTCTATTTGATGTTCGGTTTCTTATGCGTGGACGTCTCTTATGTGCATTAATGAGATTCATTTTCTTCCACTTTTTGAGTAAAGTTCAATTTTTATTTAAATTTGACTCCAAAATTTCTTTACAACCTCATTAATTGCTCTCTCTCTCTCCCCCTCTCTCTCCTCTTAAATGTCAACTTCATTCAAACAACACCTCCACCCTCATTAATGCTAGCTTTGTCTTAGACCTCAGACCTCAAATCTTCTACCTTTACTGCTGCTACTACTGCTTGATCTTTATACACACTTCGTAAATATACATGCATGTATCGACTCCGATTTGACTGATTCAGCATACTCTAAATATATCATAAGGAATCCCTCTGTTTCTGTGCTTTCATATTGAGAATTCTTTGCATAACAAGAGATGTCGGAGGGGTTTATTACTTCCAGAAGAAATCAGAGAAAAAAAAAAAGTCTTTTAGTGTGTCTTATTTTGAATGTTATTCTGTATCTCGAGCAATATAGACAGTTGGTATTTTAAATGAGAGTAATTGGAAAGTCATGAAAGACAAAGGTTTGGACAGTTGTGAGACCGATGGTAATATCAGTGCTTAGCAATATTAGTAATGTATTGCTATTTATTAGTTGGCTTGTGAGTTCTCAGTGTACATTACAAAGAAATTGTGGATTACAAATGTTTGAGAAGGATTGTAGTAGTCTAGTCTTACAATGACATCACTCATGACCTTGTCTGAAAATAGATAGATGTGAGATACATGAATACTAAAGCAAAAGCATTATAAAAGATTAAAAAAAATAATAATAATAATAATATTGATAGTTACCATTACCTCATTTAACTATAAAGGAAAATTTTATTGATCTCACATGTTAGATATCCAATTTTCCTAAAACAATTTCAAACCAACTAGCTAGGGTGGTTAGTTGAGTAGGTGAACTAATGCAAAATTTGCAACCATAAGCAACAAGACACCAACTAATTAATATGGTTAGATAGGCTATTTTAATGTCCCATCGAATGCCAAACTTTAGAGATCCTTGAATTGCTTTGGCATGTAACGCTTGGAACAAATAAGTTGGATAATAATTAGTATCATGGGGTGTGGGTCTCATCAACACTTTAATATGTTGCTTAAATTTATAGGTTTGTATACCAAACTAGGCATACCCTTATTAATGGCAGATGTTAAATTATACTTGCAACTTGGGAAATGAGACAATTCTTTTTTTCTTTTTATTCTAATTATAATTTCCCTTTTTTTTTTTCTACCACTAAAATAGTAAGCTTACTTCCACTGTTTTATAAATTTATTTAGTTAGGAAGTAAAATAGAAATTACTTCTTAAAAGATGATGTGAATCTTACGTGGCAACACCATTTCTTTAATTTACTTCACATGATTTTTATATGGAAGAATGATGGAAGTAAAAACTAACTATTTTATTCTATTATAAATTTACTTTTTCTTCATTCTTCCACAAAAATAAATATTTTATTTTTTTTCTTCTTTCAAAAGATAATAATAAACATTAGAACTATTAAAAGTAACTTAAAATCATTTGGCCGAAAATAATTAATATCCATTCATGTTCATCGGTAGTTATATCTATATCCATATCCATATCCGTGAACAATTATTTGTGAGTACTAACATTTACTCCCTCAAATAGTTGCATTCATAAAAAAAAAAAAAAAAAAAAAAAAATTGCCAAGGAATCCAAGTTGTGGAGTAATTCAATTCAAAATTATTCAATAGATACATGAATTAAATATAGAAAGTAGTTGTAAATAAATGACATTAAATTGAGAGCAAAACACGTACTTAAAATGATCAAAAGGTTAAAGACTTGATTGAGCTCCTCAACTCCTCATAACTACACATTTATTAACTCCACCACTCACAAAAACAGACGTGGAGCATTTTAAAAAAAAGAGAGGAGTAATTAAGAGTTAGATTTGTGAAAGCCCCCCCACGAAATGGGGGCCCACCTGTCCATGGAGTCATTAATTGGGCCTTTGTGTCGACAAACTTCTTTTATTTATGGAGTCAGTAAAAGTTTTGGCAATAAAGAGGCCATATTTACTATGTGTGTTGTGGATCATTAGAGGCCACTAAACTCAATCTGTATTTTTTTTAAAAAAAATTAATAAATCAAATATGAGTCCTACTTGTATTTACATGTATTTAAAGGAAAATTTTGAATTCGTTGATCAATTGTTTTTTTTTTTTAATCTTTTTTTTAAAGGAAAAAACTAGAATTTTATAGTGTAGGTTAAAAATTGAAACCCACACCGACAACCAACTTGGATTCATGAAATGAACTTTTTGATATAACGTGTCTTTCCTATAAGCAGATCGAAATAGACTATTCAATATTATGCAATATGATTTGATAGATGGATCGATTGATGACTATAAGTTCGAAACCACGTCTTTTTTAGTTTTTACGTAAAAAGTTTCTTCTTTCTTCTTCAAAGTGAAGTTGTTTTCTGATGCGGGTAGAATTTCAACTTCAAATTTATTACAGTAACTAAATTTTTACACTGTAGTTTTGAGTTTCGTTTTGTGCTTTATATACCTTTAAATAATAATAATAATGATGACATGTAAAATAAATAATTAGCCATTTGGTTTATTCCTCTACTTTCAAGAGTTCTTCCAAGCAAAAATATAAGGGAAAAGTTTTTGAAAGTAAGATGTCATTTCATCATATAAAATGTAACTTCTAGCTTGGTTTTTATCCAAATAAATACTTAAAATAGTAAAAAAAAAAAATCTTAATTAATTTTCTTTTATTTGAACAAACACGCCCCCACTCCCCAGTGAATACTAGCCAATTATTATAAGTGTTCTCAATGTGACCGATATAATGAGGTATAGCTGATATTAATGATTTTGATCCATAATAATTTCTTTAATATCTCAGACCTTGCTTTTATTACCGTGTACCTAGTCAAAAGAAATAGTTACTGTAACGTAGAAAGCCACTTAGATTCCAGTAAAATTTTGAATCCTAGGCCAGAATCAGATTTCTATCTGAGAAATGATTTAAACTCTGACCCAGTCAGAATTACTGCATGGTCAGAATTCATACTCACCTGACTCCTCCTCCACCAGCAGCAGCAACAGAAATACGTACTGATGGGGACCACCAAATCCCACCAGGCCTGCAAACTCTGTGTATGCATACTCCCTCCTCCCAATAAAACCTAGGGATGTTCAGCAAATCGATAAGTCGGAGATTGAAATTTTCTGATCGGATATGAAGACAGATGGTTCTGATTGTTTTTGAAAAATATTTCTGATCGAACTCTAACCAATTTCGATCGAAGTCGGATAAAATCATCAAAATCGATGGTAGAATTTGTCTTTAGTTGGTCTATCAACGAGAAATCTGAGTTATCTAAAAATGTGTTTGTTTGCATGGAATTAAATAGTAGTAGTGGAAGTAAAACTATTTCCACTACTTCAAGTGTTTGTTTGGTCAAGAATGAAATTGAAAATTACTTCTTAATTGATGAGGTGGTACCTATGTGTCACTTCACTTTCAAAACTTTCTTCCTTATATTTTGGAGTTGGAAGTGAATAGGAAGTAAAAGAAGAAGATAAATTTTCTTTTTTTTTATTTGTATATTATAATTGTTTTTCAAAAGTTATATCTTTATTTCTAATAAATAAATAAAATAATATAAACTTTGTTTATTTAATTAATTAAATAATACTTTTCACTTCCAAACACACTTTTTTCTTCCAATATATTAGTAAACAAATAAAAAAAAATATTCTTCTTCTACTTTAATTTTAAAAGTAAATTCTTAATTTCTTCCTTATTTCTACTCCTTCCAACTTGCCAAGCACGTCCAACTTGCCAAATTGAATCCAAGGCTAGAAGGCTCCGCCGTCCGACCGATTGGTGGTCTGCAGTACGTGTAACTCGTGTTCACCCCTAATAAAGCCACTCACTCTTTGTCTCTCATCATTAAATGCCCATTCTTGAATTCCAACTCACTCCCAATAAATTTAATTAATTAATTAATTAAAATTAAAATTAGTTGCCATCAACGCGCCCTGCTCGTCTCCTTGCAATAATTTCTCCCGCCTCAGATTTCTCTCGTCCCCCTCCTTCTCTCTCCTCATTAAATGCTCCCACCTCTTCAAGTCTCAATCCCCCACTTATTTATGCTCTCGCCTTCAACCTCCCCGTTCCTCCAACTATTTTCTTCAATCATCTACCGATTAGTTTCTAATTATCAACAAATTCAATCGGAAATGGCCGCCGATGTAACCTCCCTCATCAGAATTATGACCGAATACAAGAAAGACGTCGACCACGACAACAGCGATCTCGTCACCCGCGACTTCCTCGGCGGATGCGCTGCGGCGGTGATCGGATCCAAGGAGCTCGATCTCGACCTCAAGGTCCCCTCCGGCTGGGAGCGCCGCCTCGATCTCTTGGTGATCAGTTCGCTCCTCTGTTCTTGAATTGATAATTATTTACCTAATTTTTTTTATTTAATTTTTTCTTACTCGTTCAACAATCACAATCGCAGTCGGGAGAGACGTACCTGGAGAAGACCGCTCCGCTCCGCCGCGAGGTGCACGACCTCAACCTGCCTCCCCCGCCGGCGGCGGCTTATCTGGACGGCTCCGCCCTCGACCTGAAGCTGTTATTACCGCCGCACCCCCGTCCCCCCGCCGCCGGCGCCTACGAGAGCGTCTGCACGCTCGACAAGGTGCGGTCGGCGCTCGAGCGCGCGGGGCGCGGATCCGAGTGCAGGACCCGCGCGCAGCCGCAGAGATCGGACGCCTCCGCCTCACCGCCGTCGTCGCCGATCAAGAAGAGGCCAGATCAGGAAACGGACGGCCCAGATTCGCCCGAGGGGTTGATGGCGGCGGGTTGCCCGAGCTGCTTGATGTACGTTTTGATATCGAAGGGGAATCCGAGGTGTCCGAGGTGTGACTCGCACGTGCCGGCGCCGGCGACGGTGGTCTCGAAAAAGCCCAGAATTGATCTCAATTTATATTTTGCAAAATAAGGACTAAACTTTATATTATTGGAGTAGTTACCCAAATAGATTATAGATTTATAGTGACTATTGAATAGGGGTACAGTTTTACTTTTGTAATATATATTATTTGTTGAGAATTTTATTTTGTAAATTGATGTAGTTTTTTTCTTCTCTATCTCTCTTTTTTAATAATTGAATGATTATTCATAGTATGATTTTCATTTCTCTCATCATATCCGGTTTGGTTTCTTGTATAGATCCGTTAGGATACTATGTTTATTGGGTTCGGATTCGTGTATTGATCCGTTAGGCTCCCGATAGGCACTAAATAGGGGAGTTTCCATAGGAGCACACCATTTTTCCTAGTGAGCCCATTTTAAGCTTTCTTTCGGACAAATAAAATACTGAGAAGGGGCTCACTAAGAAAATTGGTGTGCTCCCTTAGAAACTCGCCTAAATAGGTTGGAATCTTTTGGATCGGATTAGAATGTGTATCCATTAACAATTATGGGTATCCACGTCTAATAAGAAAATTTTAGAATTTTTTGAGAAAAAATCGGATTTGAAATTAGATTATTTAAATATAATAATTTTAATATCCCATAATATCCCATTATGACTGAATCAGAGAAAAATATAAACTCAAACTTTTGCGTGTGGATGTATATAAATAAATATTAAATGATCTAACCTAGTCAATAATCATGATTTTATTGGAGGACATTAACTTAATCAGACTTGTATAAAGTTTGACACCCAAGCCCAGCAAATACCGGATTCATTTATGAACTAAAATATAACACATGTATGTAAAAGGCATTTAAGTATTATTGTAAGTTTGTGACTAACCCCGCAGGCAGATCGCATATTATTAGTTTGTTATTAATTTTTTGTACGATTTTGTCTTTTTTTCGATGCTCACTTTTACTCTATTCGGTGTTTAATTGTCGAAGTATTTAAATGTTGAATGATATGTTCTTGTTGTTTTGTATTTAATCGTCGAGTAAGATTCATATTGTTCGGTTTTCAAATGCTAAACTATGTGAATCATTCAATAATTAAATGTTAGTTTTTTTTTTATCATTTTTTTTTTCTTGATACAGAATTAGTTTTCAAACTGTTTGAAGAGTATTTTCTAAATGCTTTGAAAATTGTTTTGGAAGAAATATGTGCTCACGAATGTCCTTGGAAGCTTAGGGTGTGGTCCTAGGAGCTTCCATTTTGGACTTGCCAATGATGTGCTTCTACAAGCTTTTTCTATTTCTCCACGGACACACCAGAGTCCAACTGAGCGTGTAATGAATGACGCAGCCTAGGAGAGGGCGGTGGGCCCACAGAGAGAAAGGAGAGAATTAAATTTAAAATTTTATATAAAACGGATTAGACTCGCAACTCGAATACGCGTTGGTCCATGCATCCTTAACAATAACCGAGGGAAAAAATATATATATATATATTAATTTAAAAAAAAAAAAAAACATATTGCTATTATCAATTACTCGTATCATAACAGATATCATCGTCGCGAATTAAATGGGCTTCTAACATAAACGCGCTCTTCATTCAATTAATGCTCCGCTCTCTACAGTGCAGTGACAGTGGGCCATGGGCCAGCCTCTCCATCTCATTTAAAGCTGATGTGGGTGACAGTGGATGCGAAGGAAAATTAATGATGGGTGTATTTGGTAAATTCATTCAATTACCTGCTCTCTCCGACTAAAACAGTCATCGGTTTGGTGAAATTTTCGGTCGCCGAAACGTGAAAGAAACGTAATTTGAAAATAAATCCAATACTGCCATCATTTTCAGGAAATAAATAGTTGGTTAAAAAAATAGAATACAAATTGAAAATTAACGGAGAGAGGGAGAGCGATAGAATACAAAATTATTTAATATTGTTGAATTCATTCACTAATTTGAACCTTAAATTGAGCAAATTCACTAGTTCAAATTAAATGAATTGAAATTGGCTTCAAAAGTTGACTACATAGCAAAGAAATAAAAAAAGAAGATGAAAATATAGTCCCACATTGAATAGAGAATTGTAAGGATGTGGGTTTAAATATGCTAGCTTACTCCTTTACTTTGCTTATGTAAGAAGAGGAAAACCTTGAGCACCACGGGTGGTGCTACGCACCCGCACGCGCGTGTGTGAGGGCGAATGGGCGTTTAGGGCGCTTTAGAGGCGCACTTTGCACTTCGCACGTACGCAAACTACAGAATACTTCTGTTCAATTCCATCATCCAGTCCTGCATTACATTACATAAACCGGAATCATCCAGTCCTGCATTACATTACATAAACCAGAGAGAATCTCTATCAGATTCGCCAGAGCAGAGGGATTGCAGCTTCCTTCCCTCTGCATATCGATCGTTGTATCCTGGGAGATCGACGTCCAAGAAATCCAGAAGTAAACAGTAGAGGACGAATCAATTTTAAGGAGATAGTGTCCAACACTAGCCTTGATTTTCATCCAATCTACTTCCTGTCATCTTCCAGTGGTCTTCCAGTCTTCCTACAAGTATCTGAAACAGGTTTTTCATAATCCAGTTTCTTCTTTATTCACTTTAGGTTAAGTAAACTAAATAAAGAAGAAATTAGATAGTTTTTTCTGTAAACAGCCTTCTTCTAATTTAAAACGGAAATATAGAGATTAAATAATCCATAATTCTTCTTCTCCAAATTTATTTCTGTTTTGAAACAGAACACTGAAACCTGATTACAGAATTAATTTCCTGCAAGATAACAGTAGCAATTCTGTGTAGTAAATCTGTTAACTACAAATCTGTCCTCTTGTGTTAATCTAAAATATATCTGTATGCTTCAATCTGCAACCAGAGAATTAGTAACTATAATATTGAAAAATACCAACATTCTTAAAATCGATTATTGCATATTTTAGATTAACTTTTTAAGAATACAGTTTAAACATTTTTAGTTTGAACCTACATTCTTAAAATTGATCTTCGTACTTGTTTTAGATTGATTTTTAAGAATACAGTTTAAACATTTTTGTTTAGAACCTACATTCTTAAAACTGATTTTTTGAATTCTGTCAAAATACCATCAATTAGAGTACTGTTATCAATTAGAACTCTGTTATAATAGTATTTAATCTTTAAACTGATATTTCATTTTAGATTAAAATACTGTCATCAATCACTAGTAATCTAGATTGCTTCTGAATAATTTCTGTTTTGTGATTTGGAGTGTTGAATTGTTTTTCAGTTTTATTAGAAAGTTAAAATTTATTACAAGACATTAAGATAGATAAATTTTAATATTTGTAGATGGCTACTACATCTGATATGTCCACTGTGATAACTCCTGTCATGGTTACTCCAACTGTGCCTTCAAGCCAGTACGAGAAACCAGAGAAGTTCAGTGGCTCAAATTTTAAGAGATGGCAACAGAAAATACTGTTCTATCTCACTACAATGAATCTGGCCAAGTACTTGAAGGAGGTTGTGCCTACTCTTGTTGAAGATGATCAACAATCTGTGAAGGCGGTTGAAGCATGGAAACATGCGGACTTCTTGAGTAAGAACTATATCCTCAATGGTTTGGACAATATACTGTACAATGTATATAGTTCAGTTGCTACTGCTAAGGAACTCTGAGAGTCCTTAGACAAAAAATATAATACAGAAGATGCCGGCTCTAAGAAATATGTAGTCGGTAAGTTTCTGGATTATAAAATGGTTGATTCTAAAAATGTAATCAACCAAGTACAAGATCTTCAAGTGATCATTCATGAAATTCATGCTGAAGGTATGACTATTAGTGAATCTTTTCAAGTGGCTGCAATAATTGAAAAATTGCCACCATCTTGGAAAGAATTTAGATATTACCTAAAGCATAAACAAAAAGAAATGACACTTGAAGATCTAATTGTACGATTGAGGATTGAAGAAGATAACCGCCTTTCTGAAAAGAAAATTGGAAATCCATACAATGTTTCTAAAGCTAATGTTATGGAAAATTCTAATAAGTCTAATGACAGGAAGAGAAAGCACAATGGTGAAGACTCTAAGAGTGGTAACTCGAAGAGATTCAATGGCAAGTGCTACAACTGTGACAAGCTTGAACATCGTGCAAAGGACTGCCGTGTGCGAAAGGCACCAGATTCTTCGAAGAAGAAGAAGCATCCTAATGCACATTTGGCCGAAGAAGAAAATCTTTGTGCAAATATAGATGTAAATTGTACATCTGTTGTCTCAGAGGTTAACCTAGTTGGTGGCAACTCTAAAGAATGGTGGGTGGACACTGGAGCCACTCGCCATATTTGCGCCAACAAGTTGATGTTCTCCACATATGATTCTGTGGAAGGAGAACTACTCTACATGGGTAACTCTGCAACCTCCAAGGTTGAAGGACGAGGCAACATTATACTGAAGATGACTTCGGGGAAAGAACTTACTCTTACTGATGTACTTCATGTACCAGATGTCCGCAAGAATCTGGTTTCTGGTTCAGTCTTGAGTAAGAAAGACTTTAGGCTTGTATTTGAGTCTGATAAATTTGTACTCACAAAGAATGGTGTATATGTAGGTAAGGGGTATATGACCAATGGTCTGTTTAAAATAAATGTAATGACCATTGCCCCTAGGGTTATCAATAAAATTGATTCTTCTGCTTATATGACTGAGTCACCTTTTATTTGGCATGGTAGATTAGGACATGTTAATTATTATACTTTACAAAGATTAATAAATTTAAATATGTTGCCTAATTTCAATATAAACTTTGAAAATAAATGTGAAATATGTGTTGAATAAAAAATAACTGAGCTTCCATTTCATTCTATAGAACGTAGTACTGAACCTTTAGGATTAATTCATACAGATGTATGTGATTTAAAATCTGTTCAAACTAGAGGTGGAAAGAAGTATTTTATTACGTTTATAGATGATTGTACTAGATATTGTTATGTATATCTACTTAGAACAAAAGATGAGGCAATTGAAATGTTTATACAATACAAAAATGAAGTTGAGAATCAACTTAGCAAAAAGATAAAAATGCTAAGAAGTGATAGAGGTGATGAATATGAGTCACCATTTGCACAAATTTGTGCAGAACATGATATTATATATCAAACAACTGCTCCTTACACTCCACAGCAAAATGGAATTGCTGACCGTAAGAGCAGAACTTTAAAAGAAATGATGAATGCCATGTTAATAAGTTCTGGTTTACCCCAGAACATGTGGGGGGAAGCTCTGCTTTCTGCCAATTATATTCTCAACAAAATACCTCAAAAGAAACTTGAGAAAACACCTTATGAATTATGGACAGGTCGAGCACCTAGTTATAAATTCTTAAGAGTGTGGGGGTGTCTAGCTAAGGTTGCAATTCCTACTCCGAAAAGAACTAAAATTGGACCTAAAACTATTGATTGTACATTCATTGGATATGCGCATAATAGCAGTGCTTATCGTTTCTTTGTTTTTAACTCTGATCATCCAGAAATACATAAGTACTCTATTATTGAATCTAGGAATGCAATATTTTTTGAAAATATGTTTTCTAGTAAAGAATATAATCCAAGTTCCTCTAAAAGGACTTGTGATGATATAATAAGAGAAACAGAGTCTGATTCTGGAAATAAAACCAATGAGGATGAATGTAGACGGAGCAAAAGGGCCAGGATTAATAAATCGTTTGGTCCGAATTTTGTAACATATATATTAGAAAAAGAACCTCAAACTTATAAAGAGGCTATGTCTACTCCTGAAACTCCTTTTTGGAAAGAAGCTGTAAATAGTGAAATTGAATCAATTTTTCAAAATCACACCTGGGAACTTGTGGATCTTCCTCCAGGAAGTAAACCATTAGGATATAAATGGATCTTTAAAAGAAAGATAAAACCTGATGGGTCTATAGATAAATACAAAGCTAGACTTGTAATAAAAGGCTATAGACAAAAGGAAGGTATTGACTATTTTGATACATATTCACCTGTAACAAGAATAACATCCATAAGATTAATAATTGTTTTTGCTGCATTATATAATCTTGAGCTTTATCAAATGGATGTAAAAACAGCATTTTTAAACGGTGAATTAGATGAAGAAATTTATATGGAACAACCTGAAGGGTTTGTAGTTCCAGGTAAAGAGAGGAAGGTGTGCAGACTTGTTAAGTCTTTTTATGGACTTAAACAAGCACCTAAACAATGGCATGAGAAGTTTGACCAAGTTATATTGTCAAATGGATTTCGCTATAATGAATGCGATAAATGTGTATATGTAAAAGGGGATATGCACTATGTCATTGTATGTTTATATATGGATGACATGATTATCACCGGTAGCACGGTGGCTCTAATTAAAAAAGTAAAAATCATGTTAACACAGAAATTTGACATGAAAGACTTAGGTATTGCAGATATTATTCTTGGTGTTAAAATCTCCAAGACATCTGATGGATATACCTTATCCCAGTCACATTATATCGAGAAGATACTCGAAAAATTTGACAAGGGAAATACTGATATAACTAAGACACCTGTAGATATGAGTCTACATCTTACAAAGAATATAGGTGCTAGTATATCACAATTAGAATATTCTCAGATCATTGGCAGTCTTATGTATTTAATGAACTGCACAAGACCTGATATTGCATGCTCAGTAAGCAAACTGAGTAGGTTTACAAGTAATCCAGGGGAGAACCACTAGAAAGTAATAGTTAGAGTACTCAAATATTTGAGGTACACTACTAACTATGAGTTGTACTATACTAGATATCCAGCAGTGATAGAAGGATACACTGATGCTAAATGGATTACCGATTCAAAAGATATCAAATCCACAAGTGGATATATCTTTACTATTGGAGGTGCAGCCATCTCTTGGAAATCTTCTAAACAAACATGTATAGCCAGATCCACTATGGAATCTGAGTTTATAGCTTTAGATAAAGCTGGAGAAGAAGCAGAATGGCTTCAAAACTTTTTAGAAGATATTCCAATGTGGCCTAAACCTGTGTCAGCAATATGCATCCATTGCGATAATCAATCAGCAATTGGAAGGGCAAAAAATGTATTATATAATGGAAAGTCACGACATATACGTCGTAGGCATGAAACTGTAAGACAACTGCTTACAAACGGAATAATATCTCTTGTTTATATAAAATAAAAAGATAATATTGCAGATCCATTAACAAAAGGCTTGACTAGAGATCAAGTATATAAGTTGTCAAGGGGAATGGGATTACAGCCTACTAAAGAGTAACTCCATAATGGCAACCCAACCTAGCTGACTGGAGATCCCAAGATCTAGGTTCAAAAGGACAACCGAATTGTGGGGGAACTCGAAAGAATCACTGAGGAAAATATTTCCTATCTCATTTCTATGGTAAAATAGTGATTACCTGCAATGTGTTAGGATAAGCCAAGCTTTTAATGATCCTTATATCTTAGAAATCTAAGTGGAGTATGGCAGGATACTCTTGATAAGAGATCACTTATGTGAGTGAGAAGGGGCCGCTTCTATGAAAATGAGAAAGGCTAAGTTCTCTAAGAGCACTAACAGAATTACCAGGTTGTCCAAGGCCAAAATGGACACAACATAGAATCTGATAAAGTTGAAAGAAATCGTGTGAATATTATTGTCTTAGTTTACATCAAAAGCTGAATAGTTCAAAAACATCGTGTTCACTGGTTAGCAAGTAAACTCGATAATATTTCACTAGGGAAGGTTCAAAGCCAAAACCCACCTCTCCCGATGCGGTAACTTTCTATTACACTCTCTGGTTATTTGCATTAGAGTCTAAGCCATTTCATTCATGTGGGGAATTGTTGAATTCATTCACTAATTTGAACCTTAAATTGAGCCAATTCACTAGTTCAAATTAAATGAATTAAGTGAATTGAAATTGGCTTCAAAAGTTGACTACATAGCAAAGGAACAAAAAAGGAAGATGAAAAAATAGTCCCACATTGGATAGAGGATTGTAAGGATGTGGGTTTAAATATGGTAGCTTACTCCTTTACTTTGCTTATGTAAGAAGAGGAAAACCTTGAGCACCACGGGTGGTGCTACGCACCGCCCGCACGCGCAAGCGCACGTGCGTGTGCGAGGGCGAATGGGCGTTTAGGGCGCATTGAGTGCTTTAGAGGTGCACTTTGCACTTCGCACGTATGCAACGTCGCGAGGAGCTGAGGAGCCTTTGATTTTTGGTGCTATTGGATTCGGGTTGCCTCTATTGGGTTCAGATTAGAATGGATTCGACTTGCACCCGGCCCATCAGTCAAGTGTCGTTGAAGTCCAACGGTCGGCGGTCCAACAGTCACCGGCCGCCGTCAACGGTTGCCGTTAAACGGTTACAACTGTTAAAACGGCCAACTGTTGCGACTGTTGAAAACTCAACCGTTGCGACCGTTGAAAACTTATAAATAGGGTCTGGCTCAGAGTTTCAGATACACGTTTTTTCTTTTCTGCCTCTTCTTCTGCAGACAGAAGTTCCTGATTTCTGTCTACAGAAAACTTCTGTTCAATTCTATCATCTAGTCCTGCATTACATTACATAAAGCAGAGAGAACGTCTATCAGATTCGCCAGAGCAGAGGGATTGCAGCTTCCTTCCCTCTGCAGATCGATCGTTGTATCCTGGGAGATCGACGTCCAAGAAATCCAGAAGCAAACAGTGGAGGACGAATCGATTTTAAGGAGATAGTGTCCAACACTAGCCTCGATTTTCATCCAATCTACTTCCTGTCATCTTCCAGTGGTCTTCCAGTCTTCCTGCAAGTATCTGAAACAGGTTTTTCATAATCCAGTTTCTTCTTTATTCATTTTAGGTTAAGTAAACTAAATAAAGAAGAAATTAGATAGTTTTTTCTGTAAACAGTCTTCTTCTAATTTAAAACGGAAATATAGAGATTAAATAATCCATAATTCTTCTTCTCCAAATTTATTTCTGTTTTGAAACAGAACACTGAAACCTGATTACATAATTAATTTCCTGCAAGATAACAGTAGCAATTCTGTGTAGTAAATCTGTTAACTACAAATCTGCCCTCTTGTGTTAATCTAAAATATATCTGTATGTTTCAATCTGCAACCAGAGAATTAGTAACTATAATATTGAAAAATACCAACAGAGCGATAGAATAAAAAATTATTTAATATTTTCACTTCCTGAAGTGTCATGCCCATGCACAAGCTATGTCTCATATTCTATTTTAAAGTATATGATAAATATTAATGTCATCATATTAAAATTATTTATAACTAATATTAATGTGTACAATATTTTTTGAGAATCAATTATCCAAGTTAAATCGACCATACTTAAAGTTTACCTCCAAAAAAAAAAATGTTATTGATATACTAACCCTCAACTGCCCGTTTAGCTGCAATAAATAAATAAATAAATGAGCTTGTGAGTTTATATAAATAAATAAAAGAAACAAGCAGATAATTTATTTTGGTCACTATAATCTTTATTTAGTCTAATTTAATATATTTGTTATTCAGAAGGAAGATCATTAGCATTTTCTTCTATTTTTTTTTTTCAATAATCAGCCATTTTTATTTTTTCCATTCAAATATTTTGTTTATTTTTACCTGTTTATATTACAAACCGAATAATATTTCAACCATCACTCTACTAATTGAAATAATAATTAAATTGTGAGTACGGTAAAGTTAATACATAAGGATAAGAGTAAAAACATCGGATGTGAGACAAGAGTTGCATAGTTTATAATGATTCAAATGCATAAATTAATCATACACAGTCTTTTTTAGGAAAAAAATTATGTTAATTA